>OV277869.1:45582188-45914688 GCA_922989275.2 Gari tellinella | reverse complement strand
ATGTCTGTCTGTCTCTGTGTGTCTCTCTATTTCTGTCTCTTTATTTCTGTGTCTCTATCTGCCTCTGTCTATAACTCTCTCTCTCTTTCTCTCTCTCTCCACCTCTTTCTGTGTCGCTCTGTGTGTGTCTCTCTCTTTCTGTGTCTCTCTATTTCTGTCTCTTTATTTCTGTGTCTCTATCTGCCTCTGTCTATAACTCTCTCTATCTCTTTCTCTCTCTCTCTCTCTCCACCTCTTTCTCTGTCGCTAGGTGTATCTCTCTCTCTCTGCTTCTCTCTGTGTCTGTTTCTCTGGTTGTTTCTGTCTCTGTCTCTCTGTCTGTGTGTCTCTCTATCTCTCTATGTTGTCTTTCTGCCTTTCTTTTGGCTATCACATTGGCTGTCTGTCTCTGTTTGGTTGTCTGTCCTTCTTTCTCTCTATGTGTTTCTCTTATATCTGTCTCTCTGCCTCTGTCTATAACTCTCTCTCTCTCTCTTTCTCTCTCTTTCCACCTCTTTCTCTGTCGCTCTGTGTGTATCTCTCTCTCTCTGTTTCTCTCTGTGTCTGTCTTTCTGGTTGTTTCTGTCTCTGTCTCTCTGTCTGTGTGTGTCTCTCTGTCTCTCTCTGTTGTCTTCCTGCCTTTCTTTGGCTATCACATTGCCTGTCTGTCTCTGTTTGTTGTCTGTCCTTCTTTCTCTCTATGTGTTTCTATTATCTATGTCTCTCTGCCTCTGTCTCTCTGTCTGTCTCTAGCGTTGCCTGTCTGTCACTCTGTCTCTCTCTCTCTCTTTATATTTGTTTCTCTCTCTCTCTCTGTATTTCTGTTTCTGTATCTCTGTTTCTCTCTTTGTCTGTCTCTGACTGTCGCTCTATCTCTCGCTCTGTCTCTCTCTCTTTCTCTGTGTTTGTGTTTTTCTTTCAATTTTTCTGTCTTTGTCTGTCTATCTCTCTTTTTTTCTCTCTCTTTCTTTGTCTTTCCCTCTCTATATCTGTATGTCTGTCTCTCTGTCTTGTCTGTTTCCGTCTGTTTGTCCGTCTGTATATCACCATTCTCTCTATATATCTCTGTTTGTATTTCATAAAAACCATGATGTGGACGTCAAACATTGTGCTAAATTCAATCCCGATAATACCTAAACTAACATTAATTACCGATCCCTCATTTCAAATACTCCAAACTAACATTAATAACCAAAAACTAACTTTAAATACCCTAAACTAATTTTCAATACCCGAAACTAACTTTAAATACCCTAAACTAATTTTAAATACCCGAAACTAATTTTTATTACCCTAAACTAATTTTAAATGCCCGAAACTAACTTTAAATCCCCTAAACTAACTTTAAGGACCAAAAACAATTTTTAAATACCCGAAACTAACATTAATAACCCAAAACTAACTTTAAATACCCGAAACTAATTTTAAATACCCGAAACTAATTTTAAATACCCGAAACTAATAAAAATTACCCTAAACTAATTTTAAATACCCGAAATTAACTTAAAATACCCAAAACTAATTTTAAATACCCGAAACTAATTGTAAATACCCGAAACTAACTTTAAATACCCTAAACTAATTTTAAATACCCGAAACTAATTTTAATTACCCTAAACTAATTTTACATACCCGAAACTATCTTTAAATACCCTAAACTAACTTTAAGGACCCAAAACTAATTTTAAATACCCGAAACTAACAAAACTACCCAAAACTTACATTAAATTCCCAAAACTAACATAAATGACCGAAAACTAACTTTAAGGACCCAAAATTAATTTTCAATACTCGAAACTAACAAAAATAACCAAAACAAACTTTCAATACCCAAAACTAACATTAATTACCGAAATTAATTTAAAAGACCCAAAACTAACATTTATTAGCGAAAATGAATTTCAAAGACCCAAAACTAATTTTAAATACCCGAAACTAACATTAATAACCCAAAACTAACTTTAAATACCCGAAACTAATTTTAAATACCCGAAACTAACTTTAAATACCCTAAACTAACTTTAAGGACCCAAAACTAATTTTAAATACCCGAAACTAACAAAACTACTCAAACTTACATTAAATTCCCCAAAACTAACATAAATGACCGAAAACTAACTTTAAGGACCCAAACCTAATTTTAAATACCCGAAACTAACATAAAATAACCAGAACAAACTTTCAATACCCAAAATTGACATTAATTACCGAAACTTAACTTTCAATACCCAAAACTAACATAAATTACCGAAATTAATTTAAAAGACCCAAAACTAATTTTAAATACCCGACACCAATTTTCAATACCCGAAACTAACTTTAAATACCCTAAACTAATTTTTATTACCCTAAACTAATTTTAAATACCCGAAACTAACTTTAAATCCCCTAAACTAAATTTAAGGACCCAAAACTAATTTTAAATACCCTAAACTAACATTAATAACCCAAAATTAACTTTAAATACCCGAAACTAATTTTAAATACCCGAAACTAACGTTAAATACCCGAAACTAATAAAATTTACCCTAAACTAATTTTAAATACCCGAAACTAACCTTAAATACCCGAAACTAACTTTAAATACCCTAAACTAATTTTAAATACCCAAAACTAATTCTAAATACCCGAAACTAACAAAACTACCCAAAACTTACTAATAAAAATTAACCTAAACTAATTCTAAATACCGGAAACTAACTTTAAATACCCGAAACTAACTTTAAATCCCCTAAACTAACTTTAAGGACCCAAAACTAATTTTAAAGACCCGAAACTAACATTAATAACCCAAAATTAACTTTAAATACCCGAAACTAATTTTAAATACCCGAAACTAACGTTAAATACCCGAAACTAAAAAAAATTACCCTAAACTAATTTTAAATACCCGAAACTAATTTTCAATACCCGAAACTAACTTTAAATACCCTAAACTAATTTTAAATACCCGAAACTAATTTTTATTACCCTAAACTAATTTTAAATACCTGAAACTAATTTTAAATACCCGAAACTAACGTTAAATACCCGAAACTAAAAAAAATTACCCTAAACTAATTTTAAATACCCGAAACTAATTTTCAATACCCGAAACTAACTTTAAATACCCTAAACTAATTTTAAATACCCGAAACTAATTTTAAATACCCGAAACTAACGTTAAATACCCGAAACTAACATTAATAACCCAAAATTAACTTTAAATACCCGAAACTAATTTTAAATACCCGAAACTAACGTTAAATACCCGAAGCTAAAAAAAATTACCCTAAACTAATTTTAAATACCCGAAACTAATTTTCAATACCCGAAACTAACTTTAAATACCCTAAACTAATTTTAAATACCCGAAACTAATTTTTATTACCCTAAACTAATTTTAAATACCCGAAACTAACTTTAAGTACCCTAAACTAATTTTAAATACCCAAAACTAATATTAAATACCCGAAAGTAACAAAACTTCCCAAAACTTACATTAAATACCCAAAACTAACATAAATGACCGAAAACTAACTTTAAGGACACAAAACTAATTTTAATTACCCGAAACTAACAAAAATAACCAAAACGAACTTTCAATACTCAAAATTGACATTAATTACCGAAACCTAACTTTAAATACCCAAAACTAACATGAATTACCGAAATTAATTTAAAAGACCCAAAACTGACATTTATTAGCGAAAATGAATTACAAAGACCCAAAACTAATTTTCAATACCAAAAACTAAGATTGGTAACCGAACCCTAACTTTAAATACCAAAAACTAACATAAATGACCCAAAAATAATTTTAAATACCCAAAAATAACAAAAATAACCAAAACTAACTTTCAATACCCAAAACAAACATAAATGATCGAAAATTAACTTTTATGACCCAAAACAAACATTTATTACCGAAAACTTACTTTAAATACCAAAAACAAACATTGATTACCGAAAACTTACTTTTATTACCAAAAACTAACATAAATAACCGAAATAAATTTAAATACCAAAAACTATTATTGATTACCGAAAACTAACTTTAAATACCCGAAACTAACATTAATTACCGAAAACTAACTAGTAATACCCAAAACTAACATAAATTACCGACATCAAATTTCAAGACCAAAAGTTAGCTTTAAATACCCAAAACTAACATTAATTACCGAAACCATCTATTAATACCAAAAACAAACATTAATTACGAAAACTTTCTTTAAATACCCCAAACCAACATAAATTACCTAAAACTAACTATTAATACCCAAAACTAACATAAATTACCGAAATTAATTTAAAATACCCAAAACAAATTTAAATACCCGAAACTATTATTAATTACCGAAAACTAATTTTAAATACCCGAAACTAACATAGATTACCGAAAACTATCTATTAATACCCTAAATAACCGAAATTATTTTTTAAGACCAAAAACTAACATTAATTACCAAAACTAGGTTTAAATACCGAAAACAAACATTAAATACCGAAAACTAACTCTAAATACCAAATACAAACATTAATTACCGAAATCTAACTTTTAATACCAAAAACTAACATTAACTACCGAAAACTAACTTTTAATACCCAAAACTAACATAAATTACAGAAATACTTTTAAGACCGAAAACTAATTTTAAAAACCCCAAAACTAACATTTTTTACAGCGATATCTGTATACCTCTGTATCTCTCTGTTTCTGTCGATGTTTCTCTCTGTCAGTGTGTGTCCCTCTATCTATCTCTGTCTCTGGCTGTCTCTTTCTCTCGCTGTCTGACTCTCTCTCTGTCTATCTATCTCTGTCTCTGTATATATATTTCTGTTTAGGTCTCTCTGTCTCTGTCTAAATGTATCTTCTACCCCCCCTCTCTTTTTGTCTGTGTATGCCTGTCTCTCTATATATCACTTTGTGTCACTGTCTCTCTCTGGTTCTTTCTCTGTCGGTCTCTCTCTGTCCTCTGTCGGTCTGTTTGTGTCTCCATCTGCGCTCTGTTTCTGTCGTTCTCTCTCTCTCTACTCTCTGCTTCTCTCTTTCTCTGCTTGTATGTTTGTTTCTCATTTTTGTCTTTCTCGCTTTCTCTGTCTGTTTACCTCACAAATGTTGTCTGTTGCTGTCTCTGTCTCACTTCTATATTTCTCTTTTGTCGGTCTCTGATATATCTGTTTGTCTCTCTCTCTCCCTCTCTATGACTTTTTGCCACTTTCTTTCTCTGTCTCTGTCTACGTCTGTCTCTCTCTCTCTCTGTCTATGACTCTCTGTCTCTCTCTCTCTCATTCTCTCCCTCTCTATCACACACCCCATCTCTCTCTCGCTCCTCTGTCGGTCTGCTTGTTTCTCACTGCCTTTATTTACTGTCTCTATATCTGTCTGTCTCTCTTTGTTTAACCCAACCTATTTTTGTCTGTCTGTCTGTCATTATGTGTGTTTGTGTGTGTGTGTGTGTGTGTGTGTGTGTGTGTGTGTGTGCGTGTGTGTGTGTGTGTGTGTCTCGCGCGCTCTCTCTCTCTCTCTGTGCCGGAAACTACCGGGAAAAGCTGTATATATGATTTAAAATAAATAGATGATGTATTAGGCTTTTAAAAAGCCTAATACATCATCTTTTTTTTTTTAAATCATATATATATACAGACACAGAGGGACAAAGAGAAAACAGACACACACACTATATATATATATATAGTGTGTGTGTCTGTTTTCTCTTTGTCCCTCTGTGTCTGTTACTTTTGGCTCTCTGTTTCTGTCTCTTTGTCTCTCTATGAGGCTGTCTGTCTGTGGAGTGTCTGTTTTAGTATGTCTGTCTGTCTCTCCTATGGTTTCTCTCTCTCTCTATCTCTGTATCTCTATCTCTGTATCTCTATCTCTGTCTCTCCATCTCTGTCTGTCTCAGTTTCTGCCACTCTCTCTTTGTCTCTCTATCTCTCTCTACCTGTCTCTGTCTATCTGTTTTTCTCTCTGCCTCTCTTTGTATCTCGCTGTGTCTGTCTGTCTGTCTGCCTCTCTCTCTGTCTCTCTCTCTGTATCGCTGTTTTTCATTCTGTCTTCCTGTCTCTCTCTCCCTCTTTTGAAAAAGAAATTTACTTGTGTATAATGTAAACCGATGAATAGATATAATTTATTGTGATTGAAAATAATTAAATGAGAAAACTTTTCACAGAATATCTGAACCCATTCTAAACACATTCTGAACACATTCAATAACTCGTTTACTATACATGTACATTGAGTACAAGTGTAATCAAATACAGCGCTCCCTCTCTACAACGACATCCAATGGGAGACAAACATCGTGTGCGTTGTTCGGAGGAAGTCGTTATAGGGAGGGAAATTGGTAACATTTGCAAACAGCTTGAATCCAGATCAGACGCCGTGTTACGCGGCGTCTGATCTGGATTCAAGCTATTTGTCACTCGCCAATGTCTTTTTCTATCAAACTGTCCATTATGGAACTTTAGACAAAACAACTGACGGCAAATTGTCAACAGACGCTATTGCAGCAGTAAAAGCGTTAGACATATTTGTCTTGTTTGGGGAACTGCGGAAAAAGTCGTTGTAAGGAGGGAATCGTTGTTGGGAGGGCCGTTGTAGAGAGGGAAAGCTGTACATTCAAAACTGTAGTTGCTAGAGTGCACTGGCAAATAACTCCTGATCTATTAGTCAGATTTCCACCATAATCGAACTCATTAGCAATCCTTTTGTCACATATACATTGAAACCCCTCTAAACCGGACATGTGTGGGGACAACAAAAATCTCCGGTTTAGAGGGGTTTCCGGTTTAGAGGGGTTTTGACGTCACTTGTTTCTGGTATAAAAGATAGCTGACCACTTAAAGCAGGTTGAAAGTAAAGCAGAATGCGCCTTAAGGTGCATTCTGCTTTATTTCAACCTGCTTTCCGCTATCATCTGCTTGAATGTAAAACGTTTTACTTCAGTGTAAGAATAAACCAAAGACGTAAAAGGCGTATTATGGTGTAATGGGTAAAATAAAGAAGGATTGGAAACGGGACCAAAGTTTTTGTCCGGTTTAGAGAAAATTCTGGTATTAAGAGGTTCCGATTTAGAGGGATCCCACTGTATTCTGAGGCAGCTGGTCTGGGGCCAGTTTAATAACACTTCGTACAACAAAACGGTTGTAAGTCAAAACTTTAATATATATTTAAATTCTGATTTCCCTATCTTATCCTGTCGTGTGACATCTCTTTGGAATCGTCTTTTCAAGACGGTTCCAAAGAGATGTCACAAGACAGGATCAGATTGAGAATAAATAATAATTGAGACTTTTATAATCTGACTTACGACACAATTTGTCGTACGAAGTTTTATGAAACGAGCTCCAGATTTTCACTATAATCGAACTCATTCGCGATCTTATTGTCACATATATTCTGAGCAAGCTGGTATGTTGTCTAGTTGGTTTACCTGCTTAACACACAGGCGGTGCGGGTTCGATTCCCGACACCAGGTTAAGTTCAGTAATAAAAATAATAATAATAAAGAAAAATACTTCATTTCAAGAGGGTAACACAATTAGAAGAAACTAATCTCCCAAGTGACCCTTAATCTCAACTTTTTAAACGCAGTATTTGACAGATAAAAGTCCTGATACAAGCGTTACCTCTCTAGAACGACACCCAATGGGAGACACAAATTGTTTGCGTTGTTCGAAGGGACGTGTCGTTATAGGGAGGGAAATTGGTTTACATTTGCAAACTGTTTGAATCCAGGTCAGACGCCGCGTAACGCGGCGTCTGATCTGGGTTCAAGCTGTTTGTCACTCGTCAATAATTTTTGTTTTGTCAAAATGTCAAATATGTAACTTTGAGAAAAAAAGCAAACGACAACTTTAAGCAGTTAAAGCGTTAGAATAGTTGTCCTGTTAAGGGAACTGCGACAAGCGTCGTTGTAAAGAGGGACTCGTTGTTCAGAGGGCCGATGTAGGGAGGGAACACTTTACTAGTAAATATCAAATTTTGCCTGAGAAAATGTTTTTTTATCATGGATGCCAGACGCCTCCATATACATGTACAAACAGGTACATACTATAAAGTTATTTAATTGCCCTTCTCAAATACATGTATAAGACAATAAAAATTTAATAATTTCATATTTTCAATACTTTCCTCTTGAATCATTTTTATTTTCATGGTATATATTATATATATATTTAAAAGAAGATACATTA
Source organism: Gari tellinella (assembly GCA_922989275.2). Lineage (NCBI taxonomy): Eukaryota > Metazoa > Mollusca > Bivalvia > Cardiida > Psammobiidae > Gari > Gari tellinella. The sequence continues at coordinate 45,906,528 of OV277869.1, read as the reverse complement.
AGAAAGAAAAAATATCTGAGCACGGTCGGGAATCGAACCCGTGCGGAGAAGGCGTAAACGTGTGTACCATTACCAGTGCTGTAACCACTGGACTACTCGGGAAATCTTACATGACTTGCGTTTTTTATCCTATATGTACTTCATAAAAAAACCCACCATAGATACATCACGTTGATGGTGACAGCCCAGAAATGTAGCTACTTAGAGATGTTAAGAAACCTTTATAGTTTGTATTTTTCTTGGGACAACTCGCTTTACTTTACTTGATTTGAAAAGAACCGGTCTCAATTCGAACACTTTGGTCTGTTCAAACACTAAATACCGAACACTAACAGTACATACCCTATAACTCTACAAACTACGGGATAACATACTTAATACCGAACATCAAAATTAAATACCCTACGACGCTAAAACTACCCAAAATCGACAATAACTACTAATTGCTCATTCTATATATATGTCTATGTCTGTGTGTTTGTCTATATTATTGTCTCTCTGTCTGTTTTCTTTCTGTCTCTCTTTGTCTCTCAATTTGGCTCTGTTTGTCTATGTCTGGCACTTTGCCTCATTATCTCTGTCTCTGTCTCTCTGTGTCTCTGTCTGTCTCTGTCTGTCTCTGTCTCTCTCTGTCTCTCTCTATGTCTCTCTCTGTGTCTCTGTCTCTGTCTGTCTCTCTCATTGTCTCTCTTTGTCTCTCTCTGTCGGTCTCTGTCTCTCTGTCTCTGTCTTTGTATGTCTCTTCTCTCTGTCTCTGTCTCTGTCTCTCTGTGTCTCTCTCTGTCTATATCTCTATGTCTCTCTCTATGTCTCTCTCAGTCTCTCCCTCTATCTCTCTATGTCTCTCTGTCTCTGTCGCTGTATGTCTCTGTCTGTCTCTCTGTCTCTCTGTCTCTGTCTATATCTCTCTTTGTCTCCGTCTCTCTCTGCCTCTGTCTCTTTCTCTCTGTCTCTGTCTGTCTCTGTCTGTCTCTCTTTCTCTGTCTCTGTCTGTCTCTGTCTGTCTCTCTGTCTCTGTCTCAGTCTCTGTCTCAGTCTCTGTCTCTGTATCCCTGTCTCTCTGTCTCTGTCTCTCTGTCTCTGTCTCTCTCTGTCTCTCTCTGTCTCTCTATCTCAGTTTCTATCTGCCGCTGTCTCTGTCTGCCTCTGTATCTCTCTGTCTCTGTCCATGTCTCTGTCCATGTCTATGTCTGTCTCTCTCTCTGTCTCTCTGTCTCAGTCTATATCTGTCTCTGTCTCTGTCTCTCTCTGTCTCTCTCTGTCTCTGTCTCTGTCTGTCTCTCTGTCTCAGTCTATATCTGTCTCTGTCTGCCTCTGTCTCTCTCTGTCTCTGTCTGTCTCTGTCTGTCTCAGTCTTTGTCTCTGTCTCTCTCTGTCTCTGTATGTGTATGTTTGTCTGTCTGTCTGTCCTCTCTCTCTTTCTCTCTCTCTCTCTCTCTCTCTCTCTCTTTCTCTCTCTCTCTCTCTCTCTCTCTCTCTGGCTTACTAATGCCCGCTCTCTAAAATAATTTGTATGTGTTAAACTGTAGGGGAAGGGCCGTCTCTAAGTTGGTAGAACTTGTGACCCAACCCCATTTAATGTATATAATTGAAATAAAATATGTTTAAACTAAACTGATGTACCCTGTGTGGCTGTACGTTCATGTGATCTATATAAAAGATGAGTTGTCCAGAATTTTTGGTGTCCCACAAATACAAAAAAAAAACATGATTGTACCCCGAATCTATTTTAGTGGATGAGTTATGCAGAATTATGGTAACATGAGGAAAGCAAATGTATTTTCCCGGTAATGAAATAATACTATGACTTGGACTTTCGTTGTCCATGGCTATAAAAACACCAACCATCGAACAAAAAGATGTAAACACACATTTTCTTCGTGGGAAAAAGTTGAAGACTTTTTACCGGTTATTCAAACGACTTGAAGGTAAGCCAATCATCATTTTACCCTAACAAGTCGTCATCTGCTTAAATTCTTTCACTGCCAACGGCGCCAAAAGGCGACTTTGCAAACAGTTTGGATCCTGATCAGACGCCGCGTAACGCGGCGTCTGATCAGGTTCCAAACTGTTTCACATCCGTATCGATAGCATCGGCAGCGTCTTTAACAAATTCAATGAGCTGTAACATTTGAACCGATTGAGCTAGAACAACTATGTAAGAAGCAAATTTGATAGAAATTAAACAACCTGCAAGATGGCGTCGCGATTTGGCGGATCCGACAAGATTCCGACGAGTTTACAACTTTTGAAAAATTATTGACGTCGATAATAAGAGCTTCAAATTTCAAGCAACTTTTGTTCTTACACTATCTAGCGATCTTCTTTCGTTGTAAAGTTACCGAAGTTGAAAGTTGAAGTTATCTCTGTGAACGCATTCAGCGTTAAAATAAACGTTGTCGAGCAGCCAGGCCCGCTTAACATCGGGCGCACAGCTCAGCGTCTTTAACAAATTCAATGAGCTGTAACTTTTGAACCGATTGAGCTAGAACAACTATGTAAGAAGCAAAGTTGATAGAAATTAAACAACCTGCAAGATGGCGTCGCGATTTGGCGGATCCGACACGATTCCGACGAGTTTCCAATTTTAGCAACACCGGAAGTGGTAAAGGAAAAAATCTTGACGTCGATAATAAGTGCTTTAAATTGCAAGCAACTTTTGTTCTTACACTATCTAGCGATCTTCTTTCGTTGTAAAGTTACCGAAGTTAAAAGTTGAAGTTATCTCTGTGAACGCATTCAGTGTTAAGAGCAGCCAGGCCCGCTTAAAGACTTTTCCTCAGCCCATTGAAGAACCACCAGCATATTGTTCTGGAGGTGTCAATGTAACTGTCAAATCACATGCAGTTTACCTGGATTATACTCATGCTCTAGTGATTTTCAATGCAATATGCACAAGACCCATGCTTTGTGCAAGGAAATTGGCAGCAAATAATCTGGCAAGGCGTTATATGACCAAAAGGTCGTCAGGAGATGTCTTTAACATCGGGCGCACAGCTCAGCGTCTTTTACAAATTCAATGAGCTGTAACTTTTGAACCGATTGAGCTAGAACAACTATGTCAGAAGCAAAGTTGATAGAAATTAAACAACCTGCAAGATGGTGTCGCGATTTGGCGGATCCGACAAGATTCCGACGAGTTTCCAATTTTAGCAACACCGGAAGTGGTAAATGAACAAATCTTCACGTCAATAATAAGAGCTTCAAATTTCAAGCAACTTTTGTTATTACACTATATAGCGATCTTCTTTCGTTGTAAAGTTACCGGAGTTAAAAGTTGGATTATCTCCGTGAACGCACCCAGACCGGAGATTCAGCGTTGAAATGAACGTTGTCGAGCAGCCAGGCCCGCTTAACGCCGGGGGCACAACTCTGCGTCTTTAACGCATTCAATGAGCTGTAACTTTTGAACCGATTGAGCAGATTCCATGCTAGGTAATTGATCAGATCGAATTACACAGTGGAGGAAACGTTATTCTTTCCTCGCGTCTGATCAGTCTCCAAACTGTTTGCTACTCAGATTAAAGCAATTACTTAGAAAATGTCAAATACTGTTAACTTCCTACCTTTTAGCGATTTGCGTCTGCGTTTTGTTGCGTTTAAACGGGAAAGAATAACGTTTTCTCTACTGTAACACATTGAACTGCCGATTTGCGATGCATAGGTATTTGTGCACAGTTGAGATCCAGATCAAACGGTGCATATTCGACGTCTGATCTGGACCTAGGTTTCATCAATAAAAATATAAAATCTGTAATTGACAAATTCGTAGACTACATTTGCAAAGCAGACAGCATTTCGGGAGTGGAATGGTTAAAGCCGTAGAAGTAGTAAAGTTCGGATGGTTCTAGGGTTCGGATACAATTATCAGTTTAAAGCAGCTACTTTAAAGACATTACCCCCAATCTATTCATTGACCCCCCTCACTAGGCAATAAAATAACTGTAAAGCATGGGAAACGCCCCGGCTCATCGCGGTTCATCCCCGTTCACCGGCTATCTTTAAGCCCCGTTCTCACTGTCCCGGTGCTGGCCCCGGTACGTCCCGGTAGAGATAGTCGGTGAACCGGGATGAGCCGGGACGTTTTTTATGAAAAAATAAATTGCGTTCTCATATTCCCGGTGTCTCCCACGGTGGAGCATGGGTAATGAAGCCGGATCTCCCCCGGACTATCTCCGGTGAGTTCCCGGTTTGGCCCGGCGTAAATACGGTGCAGGGCCGGCCTGTTCCCGGTTAATCCCGGTATAACACGGTGTAACCCCGGTCGTCACCGGTGGTATCCCGGTGTTGTCCCGTTCAACCCCGGTTGTTCACCGGTGACGTGCCGACGTTACCCGGTGTTCGCCGGAAAGGACATAAACCGGGGCGAACGTAAATTAGCATCAATTCTCTTTTGTCCGTCTCAGGGTGCAAACGAGATGCAACAAAGTAGAACATTATAACGCTGTCGACTGTTCAAACTTCATTTTAATATGAGTTGCAAAGCGTTTGCCCGGCGTCTGATCTGGCTCCATACTGTTTGTAGTGGACATAAAAACTTAAGCCTGGAGCCATTTATTTAGAAAGAATAACTTCGTTTTTATGTATAATAGATTTACTCTATACAATAAAGAAAACGATATTATTTCCTATTTAAACACAGACGAAACGCAAACGCTAAAAACAAAATGTAGAAAATTGCATTTTTCAAAAAATATAATTATATTAATTTCTATGCTCGCTAACACCCCGGTTGTTCACGGTAGAGACCCGGAGCTGCCCCGGATGTGCCGGTAAAGCTCCGGCGTTGTTCCGGCATTCCCCGGCGTTGCACCGGCATTCCCCGGAGTAAGCCGGTTCTAGTTATCTGTCCCCGCTACTCCCGGTGATCCCCGGTTGTGTTAAACATTTTAAGGCATCTGGGGCTGTTAGCCGGTGGCAGCCGGCTGAACAGTGTCGATCCCGGATCGTCCCGGTCGTCCCCGGCGCCGCCAAGGTTGTACTCCCGGTGACTTCCAGCGACTGCCGGTTTTGCTAAACCGGGACTCATTGGGGACCAAAACCGGGACAGTGAGAACAGGGCTTTGCCGGGACCAGCACCGGGATAGTGAGAATGGGGCTTTACCGGGACGTACCGGGGCCAGCACCGGGACAGTGAGACGGGGTTCAGCTGCAGTCACGGTCGGAGGCTGACAACTCGCCCCCATGTTATGTGTTGTATAAATCCCTTCACTGACGAGTACGTTTTCACCTGTATTTGCAAACAGATTGGATCCAGTATAGTTCATAATCGTAAATAGGTGACAGGGTAACTTCGGATATACATGTATATTCGTACATGTTCCTACTTGAGATAAGCATGATCCACGTGCAGCACGAGACCGCTGCACAAGTTTTACTGAAATGTTATTTCCCAATAAACGCATATATACGCTAAAGCTATTATTTCCATTGCAAATAGGCTGGGGCCAGATCAGAAGCCAGGAAACCCGGCGTCTGATCAGGCTCCAACCTGTTTGCCACTCAGATGGAAAAGATAGAAATTTCTAAAAGTAATTTTCTACAGTTTAGTGCATTGTGTTTGTGTTTACACGGGAACGAATAATGTATTCTCTACTGTACATTACGCCCAATAAATACAGCTATCCGTATCCCTAGCTGGCTGTACGGCGTACGATGATAACCCCTTTTAAAAATTTAGAATGTTCCAATGTAAAAATAACTCGGCCATGTCAGAAGAAAACACTATTAATACATGGGGGAAAAAGTATTCTTCAATGTACACTATTCGTAAAAGACGCGTATACGTGTCATTGAGGGCCACAAGGGAGATTAGTTGCGTGTGTGTTCTAATTGTGTTACCCTCTTAAATAAAGTCTTTATTATTATTATTATTATTGTTGTTGTTATTATTATATGGGGTCAATGGTTAAACAGGCCAATGTCATTTAGTAAGCGGCATTTAATTAGAAACATTTCTCATATACAGCAACGTTACCATTGCTTTAGTCTGGATTTAACATTTGGCAACAGCGATATACATGTACATTGCTAATTTAGATCTGTCTGTGGAGACGATTTCAATCCTTTGTCTGCTAATTGCGACTTTTCTGGGTTTTTTCAAACAGTTTGAACCCAGATCAGACGTCGCGTAACTCGGCGTCTTCTTTAGATCCCAACGGATTGATACTCGTCTTTAGATTTGTTTAATTCAAAACTGTACAAAATCTACATTTAACACATTTTGCAGACGACAATTTCAAAGCAGACGATTTTGCAGCAAAACAAAGGTTGTGTTTTGTACATTTCAATTTGCCGCTGCTATCTTGGGTGTGGCTGGTATTTCCCACCTGCACTTATCTCCATAGAAAAGTAGATCAATTATTAGAAACTGACCGGATACGACTTTACATTACATGTCGACACTGTCAAAGCATTTGTTCATTTCAACTGCAGGTGTTAGCTTGTGTCGGTCGGTTCTTTCTTACATTTCATTACATGTCAAGTACTAACAGTAAACCCCCTATATTACGACCAATGAATTATGTCATGTATTAGGTGTTTGATGCAGCTGGTTGCTTAAGGCAGGCTGAAAGTAGGAACCTTTAGGAGCTTTCTCTTTTACTTTCGCCTTGCGTTAAGCTGAAACATGTCCTACATACAAGCCACTGACCTTCATTTTAGTGGTCGTTATAGAGGAGCTATACTGTACGTATTTTCACCAATCGAAACATCATCCCCGTACAACCATGTACTATTTCCACCAATGACAAACCCCAAAACTAAATAATCAGCCGTCAGTTTCGTTTGAAACCGACAATTCAACACGTTTCATAACTGCAAGAAGAAAACGGCCATTTTTTAAAACACGCGTATAGGTATGGTATTCACTATTCCATTCTAAATACTAAGGGAATTTTTACAATGTACAGCGACACCTCTCTACAATAACACCCAATGGGAGACAGAAATTGTGTACGTTGTTCGGAGAAAGTCGTTATAGGGAGGGAACTTGGCTAACATTTGCAAACAGCTTGAATCCAGATCAGACGCCGCGTCTTTCTCTCTCATCTTTATCTCTGTTTCACACTTTGTCTGTCCATCTCTCTCTCTCTCTCTTTCTGGTTTTGGGTCCCACAGTTGCGGTTAAGTTTAAAACCAACGTTATGGGGACGCACATAATTAGCCTTGCCAGACATTAACTTTTTGCATTTTATTGTTCAGTTACGTCAAAATAACCTTATCTCTCCGCTTATTTGTTTGCAACTATATTCTGTTTAAAGAAAAACGCTTTTAAAAAGCAAACTTTGTGGGGACGTTATCTCATATCTATCTCACTGTGTCCCCATACAGTGTGGGGACCTAATGCTATCTCTTTTATTTTGAGATACATTCTAAGCTGCACTCTGGGGACGTTGTCTCAAACTGTCCCTAGCCTTTCTAGGGACACACCACATCTCATTATAATCGTGATCGCGCTGTCCGTCCGTCCATCCGTTACACTTTTCGTGTCCTCTCTCTAAATGAAATAGTTTTCAATTGATTTTCACCAAACTTTCTCCAAATGTGAATATATGTATGCATAAAATCTCGGTCATGTTCAATAACCAGAAAAATTGCATTAGGCAATTCTGAGTTATGGCCCTTGAATTGGTAAAGTTTGCATTTTTAGCTCACCTGGCACGAAGTGCCAAGGTGAGCTATTGTGATCGCCCTGTGTCCGTCAGTCCGTCCGTCCGTCGTCAAACTTTTTCTTTAAAGATCTTCTTCTTGGAAACCACTGGACCAATTTTCAAAAATTCATAGGATTGTTCCTTGTAGGGTACTCTCTCAGATTTCTTCAAATATAGGTCATCCAATTGAAATTGTGGTTGCCATGGCAACCAATTGAAAAAACTTTAAAAATCTTCTTGTCAAAAACTACTGGTCCGAATTGAAAATAATTTTACCCAAATGTGCCATTGGTGACCCTCGATCAGATTTCTTAAAAATAATGTTCCTATCTTAAAAAACATGACCGCTAGTGGGTGGGGCAGATTTTACATTTATGGCAATATAGTAAAAACTATAAAAATGAAAAATAGACCTATTTCAGCACCAAACCCCACAGTGCTACCACACAACAGACTCGTCCCGAAGAGACGACTCTAATGAGATGCGACACCATACTGTTTAATGCAGAAAAGACTTTAGTTTATTTTTGACAAATCTCTTCCTTTCCCCCCCCCCCCCCCCCCCTTTTAAAAATAATTCCGTTCATACGTTTTGAAGCAATAATTCTACTAATAGGCACTTGGTACGCAACTGCTCGATGTTACCCGTGAGGGTGAGTAGCAGAAAGAACGAGATATAGAGAGAAATAAGCTCTTGTAATTGTGGGGACGTGACTGACGTCCACGGAGAACTTTACGGCGCGTCCCCACAACGAGGGTTTCTCGCGGAACGAATGTCCACGCAGATACGGTAATTGAAGTTCTCTCTCTCGTTCTCTCTCTCTCTTGCTCTGTATCTGACGACTGTCTTTCTCTGACTCTATTTGTCTGCCTCTCTCTCTCGCCCAGTATCTAACGACTCTGTCTTTCTCTCTCTCTCTCTCTCTCTCTCTCTCTCCCCCCCCCCCTCTCTCTCAAACAAAACTGTTTCAGAGACTTCCTGATACATGTAGTATGTCTTACTTTCAAACGCAAATGGTGGGTATAACTATTTTGGATGCCATAGGAGGATTTATCTTAACTGTTACTTAGGAGAATATCGGCGTCTAGTCAGGTTGAACACATTGTTTATAATGTGATGATAGTCACGGAATGATTGTTTTCTGTGAAAGAAAATGCAGATAAGTCAACTCTGATAAGTGCTGAATTAGACACAGTTTGAAGACGACAATTACAAACAAACATGCTAAAGATTGAATACAATGTTGTGAATAAAAACCCTAAATGGAACTCATACGAATGCAGTAGATAACTATGAAATACAGATGATAAGTATTAAATATTATTGACAGGTATTAAATATAGTTAGTTTATTTGTAGTTAATAAGTATTAAATGCAGTTGATGGGTATTACATGCAGGTGATATATATACAACTGAATTCAGGCGGTTAGTATCAAATGCATTGTTAAGTATTTATTCCAATTGTTGCCGTGATTATCCATACAGGCACGTGTACGTTACATTAATCGATGTCCGTATTAAATAGAATGATAACTACATGTACTATGATTTTTTGTGTCAACAAGCTCAAATTATAACGCCACGCAGGAGTCCTAAACTGGGCCCGTTTCATAAAACTTCTTACGACAAATGTTGTCGTAAGTCTAAACTTTAAAATACATTTAATCTCTGATTTCTCTATCGAATCCTGTCTTGTGACACAAGACAGGATTAGATGGAGAAATAAATACTTATTGAGAGTTTTATAATCTGACCTACGACAACATTTGTCGTACGAAGTTTTATGACACGGGCCCCTGCACGCTGTAGGCGAATGTTCAATAAATGTTGCATGTAGTTTGGATCCGGATGAGACGCCGGGTAAACTAGTACAGTGGAGAAAATGTTATTCTTTCCCGTTTAAACGCAAACGTACGCAAACGCAAAACACTAAAACGTAGAAAAGTACATTTTTTGACAATTGTGATAATTCATGTTTATCTTGGTGGCAAACAGTCTGGAGCCTGATCAGACGCCGGGTTACCCGGCGTCTGATCTGGCTCCAAACTGTTTGCAATTTTAGCTTAAACGCGTTTATTGGGAAAGAATAACGTTTTCTCCACTGTATCACAAACCTGAAAATTATCGCCCGATATCACTCCTGAGCTGTCTCGGGAAATTATTTACATGTATTCTAAACAATAGACTAAATGAATTTGCCGAGAAAACAAATTTGATACATGAGACACAGGCAGGGTTTAGAAAGAACTTTTCAACCATAGACAATGTTTTTATTCTAAAACACTTAATTGATCTTGTTCTTTCAAGTAAGAAAAAGTTTTACTGCTGTTTTGTCGATTTTAAACAAGCCTTCGATTCAGTTTGGCGAGTAGGTCTATGGCAAAAACTAAGAAAAGAACATATCAATGGAAAATGTTTTGACATTATCAAAAGCATGTACAACAATATTAAATCAAAAGTTATGACTGCAGAAGGATCTACCCCGTTCTTTGACTGCCTTGTAGGAGTAAGACAGGGAGAAAATTTATCCCCTTTTTTGTTTTCTATTTTCCTAAATGACCTTGAACAATACTTGAGTGATAAAGTACATGGCATAGCCAGTGATATAGATGTAGATGGAGTACGCATATACCTAAAGCTTTTTGTATTATTATATGCCGACGATACGATAATTATTAGTGATAACGAGCAGGATCTACAGAATGCTCTGGACAGATTTAAGGAATACTGCGATTTATGGAAACTTAATATTAATGAAAATAAAACGAAAATTTTGCTCTTTGGTAAGGGATCTGCTTAATGTAACTGTTCATTCAAAATAGGTACACATGTTATTGAACTTGTAAATGAATATAAATATTTAGGTTTATTGTTTACAAAAAGTGGGAGTTTTCATAAAACAAAATTGCAAATTGCTGCTCAAGCTAGTAAGGCAATGTTTGCATTAATTAGACGGATTAAAGTATTGTCACTTCCATATGATATACAAATAGACCTTTTCGAAAAAACAATAAAACCAATACTCTTGTATGGGTGTGAACTCTGGGGGTTTGGAAACTGTCAAATGCTAGAGAAGGTGCAACTTAAGTTTTTAATTTAAAAACATCTACACCATCATATATGATATACGGAGAAACCGGTGTTACTCCGTTAATACTTAATATTAAAAACAGGGTTATTGCATATTGGACCCGACTTATTGAAAATTTATCTACAAATCAAAGTACAAAATTAGCATCAAAACTTTATGTCACAATATTCACACTACATTCCAAAAATAAAATTAAATCACAGTGGCTAGAAAATACTAAACAGTATCTTTGTAATACTGGCTTTCTGGAATCTGGTACAGTCAAAGCTTTGTTAGTTCCAAATGGCTTATAAAAGCATCTTATCAAAAACTTAAAGATATCTTTATACAAAACTGGCACTCAGACCTTAACCAAACATCGGATTCCAGTATGTATAAATACATAAAACAAAACTTTGGCCGCAGTTGTTATTTAGACAAGTTGCCTAATTATTTTGGTAAAAATATTATTAAATACTTCACCCGAAATCATCGACTTCCTATTGAAACAGGCCGCTGGCATAATATACCTAACATTGAGCGGAAATGTATATATTGTACAGATATCGGAGATGAGTATCACTATTTACTTGTTTGTCCACCGTTTAATAACTTAAGATTGAAATATATTGATTATCAAACTAGAACGAGACCAAGTAAACGAAAATTAATGGAACTAATAACGCATAATAATATTGAAAAACTAAAAAATCTAAGTATATTTTGCAGCAAAATTAAGCAAACCTTTAAGGACTAGATCTTTAGATTCTAAAATATTTTTAAATGTTTTCTAAAATTCATATCTGGCACCATGCTTGTGAAGCGTTTGGTTTGAGTCTGGGATCGTCCTCGGGTCTTTGGTTGGCCAGATGTGAGCAGAATGATCAAGTCTGACAAATCATGGAGTTGGGGCCGTCTCGGGCTTGTCTCGGATGCTTTATAGGCGTGGACCCAGTACATGTAAATGATTTAATACTAATTGTTTGAAATATACATGCTTTAACTCATTTACCCCTGAAACTTTTCATCGAAAATTCCAATTCCAAGATAAGTCTAGTCATTTTTTGACTATTTATGGTTGTTTTTAACAATTAATTTTCAAAATGACAAACAGTGTAGACCCTGATCAGAGAGCTCTTTAATGAGCCCTCTGATCAGGGTCTGCACTGTTTGCACAGGACAAGTGTAATCCTCATAGGTACACTGTTTGTTTTTAATAATAAATTTTAAAATGACAAACATGTAGACCCTAATCAGAGGGCTCCTTAAGGAGCCTTCTGATCAGGGTCGACACTGTTTGCACAGGACAAATGTAATCCGCATAGGTACTCTGTTTGTAAATGACGAGTATTCTCGTCGCCAGGGTTGAATGTGTTAATAATCGTATGTTGTGCAGTTTTCTGGTAATTGGCGCTGTGGCACAGCCGGCGAGTTTTATGTGGGACAAAATATGGAATTGGCTGTTGTTGTGTATTCAGCGCTAGGTGGCCTGAAAACTGCACCATACACTAAATTTTCTTGATTAGATTACGACGTCGTTTTTTAAATACAAATTACGTAACATTTACGTCATAATTATGGAATGTTTATGAGTCAATATTTTTTTATGTAACAAAATCATGTCCTTGTAAAATTTAGAAAGAACATACTCGAAAAAAGGGATAATTGTCATCTTAAGCTAATACTAACGTGTTTATATTCACATTTTGTCAAAAGAAGAGCAAGAGATATGCAGAATCTTTTAATTATTTGACATTGAAACAGAAGAAAAGTCAGTTTTGCAGTGTCCCTAAAACAGTTATTTTTTGGTTTAATCAATAAACTTTCTGTGAAATATCTGAAATATTTCAGTAGTGTGCCAGTATAGGTAACTTTTACTATATCTGTCCTCATAAAAACAATAAAAATTTGGGAATTCCTCAGTTTCATTGTTAATCACTGTCCCTAGACTCCTGTTCAGTGATGTAACACTTTCCAATTATAGTTAAGTACAGAGTTGCTTTCCTTAGGTATTTATAGCAAACCATCTCCATTTTGAAGAGTGAACACTGATGCAACAATTGCAGAAAGAAGTTTTAAGCGCGTGCTTTATAATAAGGAATCACTGACCATTTTAGTGCTGAGGCTGGTACCATACATTTTGAACACTTCCTTGGTGTAACGATGTATTATTCTGCCTTTGACTGCGATAATCATTATTCTCTTTTTGCACAAAATGTATGCATTTGAGATATGATAAATTGTGTCATGTGGTTCCAGTATTTAGTGCAAATTGATATGGTTAGAATGTCATTTATGTGAAATACATCCTTGATGTAACGATCCTTGATGTAACAGTAAAAGTGTTACATCAAGGACCAGAAACCGTTATTTCAAGGAAACCAGAGACCAAAAATCCATTAAAGAAAAAATCTTTCAAGTATACAGGTATTTTACATTGAAAAGAATACTTTTTATAAGGGGTAGCATGTAATGAAAGAAAACATAAGCTGCTTTTGCTTACTATTATTAGCCACCGGACAAATCCTGTTAAACGTGTGTTACACCAAGGAGGTATTTCGTTACATTAAGGAAAACAGCTGTTAGATATTAATAAAATAGGAAGACTTTATACAGAATTTGAAAATTCACTTTTTGAAGTTGGTAGACATTATTTCAACAGTTATTATTATGAAAATCATTACAAATTCTTCCTAAAACTTTGCTATTTTCCTTAGCTGTTACATCAAGGAAAATATATTGTTACGTAAAGGAAAATTACAATTGTTACATAAAGGAAAATAAATTGCAAAACAGTTCAATATTTTCATTTTTATGTTGGATAAGTAATTGCCTAAACTTTTCCATTTATTTTGACAAGAAATTAAACATATGGCATAAATTTTGTATTGTGAGCCTTTAATTCAGAGCCTAATTTGTGTTACATCAAAGAATTAATATCTTTATATATTTTCTGTAACACATTTATACTATTTGTTTCTTCTTATAAGCTACAGTAAACACAAGTCCTTAAAATTAAGTGCAAACTAGATAGGAAATCCTGGTTCATGTATTCTGCTCATTGTTGAACTTATCATGCATCCGTTTTCATTTAGAAATTGGCAAATCAAGTACACACTGATATTGTAATCCTTGCCGTAACAATATAAATTCTGTGATGTAACGGGACCGTAAAATTATAGTTGCAGAGGTCTTTTAGTTCCCGAAATGAATGTCATAGTAAAGTATGTATACTTGAAGAGACTAGATGTATACTAAGTTGGCAGCCATACTCTTCTTTAAGCTTTATGTATCAGAATAATCATTTATTTCCTTAATGTAACATATTTGCTTCTTTACTGTAACAGCCTGTCGCTAATAATATGGAATAGCTTTCAAACAACCCACGTTTTGATACTAAGTAAGCAATGGCTAATTAGTGTTAACATTTCTAAAATGTTTAATTGTTTTATTTACAGTTTGTTCATGTTTATCAAACGTTTGACGTTTGATATATCTTTGTATTTTCCTTAATGTTATATTGCTCTAGCTGCAGATTCCTTGATGTAACCATCTTCTTTTTAGCAAATACAATTCACAGGTGATGGCAGTTTGGTGCAAATTTTGCTCTAAATGATTGTATTTATTATACTACAGCATAGAATATCAGAGGAATCATGTTCAAGTTCTGAATGTTTTGTCAGTGTGTAAACAAAATGTCAATTATGACGGTTATTTTAGGCGCAAACCGTACATGATTGGAAAATAAAATCATCTGATATAATTTGCAAAATTTACTATTAAGGAAATCTATTAGATGCTATTCATTGTGATGAAACACCTAATAAAATTGTTTTCATTCATTTAATGACATTGTACTTGTTTAAAGGATTGTTACATCAAGGAAATAGTTTTGCGATGGTGTTAAATATACGCCACACCTCGACAACCTGGGTACATTTAAGCCCCTTCTGTAACAAATTTCCACAGTATAGACATACATGGTGCTATAGTGTAAGCCATTAACCTCAGAGAGAATATCAAAATAATCTCATCCTTGACATCAGAATTGTTACATAAAAAAATATTGACTCATAAACAGAGCTCCAGGTTGAATAGGGGGAGTAACTCAAAACGAATAAAGACTTTATTTCTGCATTAAACCATGTCAACTTGTGGTGTCACTACTCATTAGAATCGACTCTCCGAGACGATTGAGGTGGGTGGTTACATCAAGGGATTTGGTGCTGAAATGTGTATGAATGTTGGATTTGTTCAGTTTACTTCCTCTTATCTGGAGCCCTGGTATAAAACTATGTGTAGCCGTTTTCCCTTATATTGTTTACTTTTGTTGTTCAATGTTACTTTGAGTTATAATTATCCCAGCAGGCACACCAACGTTGAATCAACGTTGAAACAACGTACGATTTATATTTGATTTTGAAAGTTGTGTTGACGTTGAACCTCAACGTTGATTCAACGTTGGTAATGGTTGAAGTTTCAACGTTGAAATGACGTTGATTCAACGTCAAAACAACATTGTTTCGAGTGGGCTGTCCGTTTTTGTGTGCGTTGTTTTCTCCAGATATTGTTTTATTTTCAAATGCTCCCTTCAACTTAGGTTTTATGAGCTCTACTCTGCTAATAGTAGAGTAGACAACGCATGAGCGTTGGAAGATATTTGATTACAGCTTATCAAATATGGTTGCTTCATTTATTAGTACGCTTGAGTATCTATAATTAAACATTTTTACATTGAATTGGTTTGCTTTTCGTGCTTTTTGTATTTTATTCACTTTAATTGTAAACTTGAATGTAAAGTTCAGTGCTTACTATTAAGAACTTAGAACTTATTTCTTTTGCATCTAAACTATGAAGTATCAAATTAATATTTAAGTTGAAGTTGTTATGATTATTTATTAAAAAATAATAATTTTTACCTACGTCCATTATCTGACAATGTTGATTCAACGTTGATTCAACTTTGGCAGTAGATTTTTAAATTGAATTTATTTTTTTACGATAATTTATAGTTGACGTGATGAGACATAACCACTGCAATATAATTTATCAGAATTTTCGTTTTCATCGATTTGTTTTTTCCCACGACCATTTTCAACGTTGATTCAACGTTGGCAATAAATTCGGTACCGACCCATGGTCGTCCAAGGGTGAAAAAGGGTTGATCAACGTTGCGACGGAAAATCAACTGCTGGACGACCATTATCAACGTTGATTCAACGTTGATTTAACGTTGTCATTAGATTTTCTAAATTGAATTTATTTTAACGATAAATCATAGTCGACGTGGTTAGACATTAAACACTGCGATATAATTAATCAGAAATTTCAATTTCAGTATTTTTTAATTTTTTATCTACAACCATTATAAACGTTGATTCAACGTTGATTCAACGTTGGCTGTAAATTGGCTACCGATGGATGGTCGTCTATGGTTGAAATCAGGTTGATCAACGTTACGACGGAAAATCAACGTTGATTCAACGTTGAAACAACGTTGTATGCCTGCTGGGATAATGCTAATGTTTCTCACTATCCGTGGGACTTATGCATATGTAAATAAAAGTTGAAGTTGGAAATCAGCTAAGAGAATCTAGAATCTAGTCATCCGGATCCAAGCTGCTTGCACGGGTATTGAAATTTCGTTCCCATTGTGCGGAAACTGTTTGACACACTAGTGATATTATAAAAAGGAAAATGCAAATAAATAAACTGTAGAAATTGTTGCGAACGATAACATTTGTATGCAATGCCCCCTCTCCCCAACAACACCCAATTGAAGACAAATAGTGTTTGTGTTGTTCGGAGGGAGTTGTAGGGAGGGACATTATCTTACATTAGCAAACAGCTTGAAGCTAGATCAGGCGCAACGCGACGTCTGATCTGATTTGAAGCTGTTTGTCACTCGTCAGTATGGTTGTTTTTTTCTGGGTTTTTTACTTGTAAGAGAGTCTTAAGAATAAAAAGCTTCAAATCAACTCATTAGTATCGTTATCATAGATCTACTATGCCAATAATTTCTTTTACAGCGAACACGTTGTATCTCTGTTATATGTAAGCCTCTCAGATGGATCAAGTCTGTTTACAGTACATGCTTTTCAGCGTGCTAAAACCCAAATAGTCGCCCGTATACATGTCATTATCTGATTTCTCTATCTAATTCTGTCTTGTGACATCTCTTTGAATAATTAATAATTGAGACTTTTATAATCTGACTTGCGACAACATTTGTCGTAATAAGTTTTATGAAACGCGCCAGATGCCTCTATAATACAGGAATCCCTCTCTACAAAAGCACCCAACGGGAGAAAAAGATTGTGTGAGTTGAATCAAGATCAGACGCCACGTAACGAGGCTTCTGATCGAGAGTCATTTGTTTGTCACTCGTCATTATATTTCTTATGTCAAAGCAGTAGACGACAATTTTAAGCAGACGATACTGTAGCCGTCAAAAGGTTGGACATTCTGTTTTTGTTTGGAGAACAGCGTACGTGTAAGGAGGGAATCGTTATTGGGAGGGTCGTTGTACTGTACATGTAATCTTCTTCAATACAGTTGAAATAGCGGGGTTATACCGGGGGTCAGGGAACAAGGGACCACTTTTCATCTTTAATTACGACATTGTCTATGTCTAATACTATCACCGTTGTTATTGGCAACAGTCGCAATGTATATGTAATGGGGTCAGCAAACTGATGTACGTATATGTGTCTACATGTATACCTTTCGATATCACTTTCTTTACAGCATGGGCAAATTGGTGATAACAAGTGCCACTAATTCGGATCTAGATGAGACGCCGAATGGTTCCGTGTGTTACAGCGCTCCTTATCTACAACGGCATTCAATGGGAGACAAACATGGTGTGCGCTGTTCGGAGCGAGTCGTTATAGGGAGGGAAATTGGCTACATTCGCAAACAGCTTGAATCTAGATCAGACGCCACGTTACGCGGCGTCTGATCTGGATTCAAGGTGTTTGTCACTCGCCATCAGATTTTTCTGTCACCAATATGTAACTTTAGAAAACAGACGACACTTTTCAGCAGACGATATTGCAGCAGTAAAGGCGTTAGACATTCTTGTCTTGTTGGGGGAACTGTGGCAAACGTCGTTGTAAGGAGGGAATCGTTGTTGGGATGGTCGTTGTAGGGAGGGAGCATTGTATATTAAAACTGTTAAATGGTATCATTAAAAGCAATGCAGATTTATCGTGCCTGACTATTGTTATTTACTACACATTTTGTGAAGGACACACAAGAACGCGTGCTTAATATTAATGCTGCTTCTTTTGTTAAATAGGCGATGATTAAAATGTCACTGTTGTATTATCAACCGTATCTATATTGTCGTCGGCATGTGGTTGTTTTGCTGTTGTTGTGGTGTGTTGTTTTAATGTTTATTCATTGATCTTGCTATATCTAGCCTTTTGCAAGTGTGGTTAACGAAACTTTAAACGCATATCAAACATAGTGGATCCTGATCAGACGCCGAATGTGGCGATGTCTGTTCGGGAACTAAACTGTTTTCAAATTCAGATGCAGTCAATTTTTAAAAAAGGTAAGAACGAACTGTGTCAAATTCATGCACATCTGACACAATTATTTCTTTGCAAATGAAATACATGGATTACATACAATTACTTTATTACAGAAACTTAGCAGTAACAAAGAATTGAAATGTTTAACCCTTTATCATGCTAAGCGTGACTTTGCTTACATTTGCAAACAAGTGGACTTCTGATCTGGATCCAAACTGTTTGCCAATCATATTTCACCACTTTAAAATACTATAAAACTATTTTTTTTCGCAGACGATATATTTCAAGCAGACGACAATTTAGCATGAGAACGGCTAATGTCAAGTCCTCGTGGAATGCAAGGTAAACGTAATGCAGACATGTTTCAAAGGATAGTACAGGGAGAGACAAACACAGTAATAGCTCTAGATAGGAAGTCAGCGACATCAGACGAACAGAGAGAGATGTAGAGGGAGATACAGGGACAGAGAGAAAGAGAGAGAGAGACACTGAGATACAGACACAGAGAGAGAGACAGACAGACACAGTAACAACTCCAGACAGGCAGTCATATCCACCAGACGAACAGAGAGAGATAGAGAGAATGAGAGAGAGAGGGGAGAGAGAGAGACAGCGACAGCTCTAGACAGGCAGTCAGATACATCAGACGAACAGAGAGATATAGTAGTAAGAGAAACAGACAGACAAAGAGAGACAGAGACAAAGACAGAGAGAGAGATACAGAGACAGACAGACACACCGACAGCTCTAGACAGGCTGTCTAAGACATCAGATGAACACAGATAAAGAAAGAGAGAGAGAGAGATAGAAAGAAAGAGAGAGATATAGAGGGAGCAAAATAGACAGAGAAAGACAGACAGACATACAGACAGACATACAGCGACAGCTCTAGACAGGCAGTTATTGACATCAAACAAACACAGAGAAATAGAGAGAGCCAGTCAGACAGACAGACAGACAGAGTGACAGCTATGGAGAGAGAGAGCTATAGCGGGGGAATAGAGAGACAAACAGACAGAGACAGAGAGACAGACACAGAGAGACAGACAGACAGACAGACAGAGAGAGAGAATGAGGGAGAGAGGAATAGAAAGGAGAAAGAGAAAAATATACAGACAGAGATAGTCATAGATCTCTACAAACAGACACAGAATGAGATATGCATGCAGACAGAAAAAGGAATACATACATACCGAAAGACACAGTGACAGCTCTAGACAGGCAGTCAGATATATCAGACGAACAGAGAGAGATAAAGATAGTGAAATAGACAGAGAGAGAGAGAGAGAGACATACCGACACAGATAGAGACAGAGACAGAGAAAGACAAACAGACAGAGAAACATACAAAAGAGAGAGAGAGCGTCTGAGACAGAGAAAGAGACAGCGAGAAAGAGAGACAGACAGACACAGAGAGACAGACACAGCGAGACATACATATATAAAGACAGAGAGAGTGAGAGACAGAGATAGAGACATAAGACAAACAGAGAGACAAATAGAGAGAGCGAGAAAGAGATAGATAGATAGAGAGAGAGAAGAGACAGCTAGGTATAGAGACAGAAACGACACGTCAGACAGATATACAGACAGACAGACAGCAACGGCGTTATTGAGAGTGAGAGATAGAGACAGAGACATCAGACAAAAAGAAAGACAAACAGAGAGACAGAGAGAGAAAGATACACATACAGGGAGAGTAGGAGACAGAGAGAGTGAGAGACAGAGATAGGAACATAGACAACATACACACAGAGAGACAAACAGACAGAGAGAGAGAAAGAGAAAAAAGAGAGAACAAAAGACAGAGAGAGAAAGAACAGCAACAACATTATTGAGTGAGAGATAGAGACATAGACATCAGACAAACAGAAATACAAACAGAGATTGAGAGAGAGAAAAAGAAAGAAAGAGACAGAGAGAGTGTGAGAGACAGAGATAGGGACAGCTACAACAGACAAACAGAGAGACAAACAGAGAGAGAGAGAGAAACGAAATAAGAGAATGACAGAGAGAGTGAGCGACAGACAGACAGACTCAGAGAGATATAAAGAGGCAGACAAAAAGACAGTGAGCAAGAACAAGAGAGAGAAAGACAGACATGCAAACAGACCAACATACATGTATACAGACACAGACAGAGAGACAGACAGGGTGGGAAACAGACAGAGATACAGACAGAGTGATAAAACAAACAGAAAGACCGACAGATAAAGAAAGTCAATTGCTTCCCATTTCGGTAGTTTTTTGTTCGAGGGTCCCTTTTCAGAAAGAATAGTTCTGCAAGTGCCGTTTACATTGTCGTTTAATTTGGTCATTTAAACCTCACTTTAACTTGTGAATAAGCAATTCTATATATATTTAACATATTTCTGTGAAATTTTCATTATAAAATCATTTATTGTATTATTATTGATAATTCAATTTGATTGACAGGTCAAAATCTCTTTGGACTCATAATTTTTTGCGAGAGCAAAAACTCTTTAGACTTAATTGCCTTCCCTCTATACTCTTACTCTTTTTATTTCTTTTAAAACTTTTTCTTAGCACAAATCCCTCAGAAAGAAGAATCAGTGTGCTTACATGTGGTCAGTACTAGACATAAGAAGACGTGTGGTACAGTGAATAATCTGTTATTCTTTCCCGTTTAACGCAAACGCAAAGCACTAAAACGTAGAAAAGAACAACTTTTAGACAATTCTGATAATTCATGTTTATCTTGGTGGCAAACAGTTTGGAGCCAGATCAGACGCCGGGTTACCCGGCGTCTGATCTGGCTCCAAACTGTTTGCACTGTAAATAATAGTTTTAGCGTAAACGCGTTTATTGGGAATGAATAACAGATTCTCCACTGTACAGTGCTCCCGCCCTACAACAGTGTCTTCTGCTGTTCCCACCAAACAATACATTTATACATAATCCTTTCACTGCTGCAATATCTTCTGCTTTTATATTTAAAATTGTCGTACAGTGGAGAATCTGTTATTCTTTCCCAATAAACGCGTTTACGCTAAAACTATTATTTGCAGTGCAAACAGTTTGGAGCCAGATCAGACGCCGGGTAACCCGGCGTCTGATCAGGCTCCAAACTGTTTGCCACCAAGATAAACAAGAATTATCAGAATTGTCCAAAAGTTGTTCTTTTCTACGTTTTAGTGCTTTGCGTTTGCGTACGTTTGCGTTTAAACGGGAAAGAATAACAAATTCTCCACTGTATGTTGGTTTTTCTCAGTTACAGACTGGCCATTTTGACAGAAGAAATATATTGACGAGTGACACTCGATTTCAAATCTAAGGGTATCAATTTCCACTCCCTATAACCTGTAGTAAAGTGTTTCATGATCCTTATTGAGAATCCTGGTTGGAGTTTGTTGTAATGAAAACATCACTAAATTTTCTGGTTGTTTATTAAAGATCCTGGACACACAGTGTAGACAATCAGCTAATCCAGCATAACATAAGTATATGAAATAACAACTGTTCGATATGTGTATCTGTTAAGGAAACTCCTGCATCGAAGTCCAAAACGTATTTTAGCGCCTGAACACACTAAGCATGGCAGCCGACGCTGCCCCTATGTGAAATTACATGATTACTGCCGAAAATCTAAAATCTAAACTTCTGCTCTCTAGACTGATATTTTTCAAGTATTTATACCAAATGTTCAGACGACAGCCAGACGAATATAATAGTCCCGTCTACCCTTAATGTATCCAACTTATCATACACGTGAAGTAGCCATCACAAAAATTGCCCACAGGCGTTCCAAGTGTCTGTTAAGTACAGGTATCACAGTGTATTGCTGTCATCTTGCATAAATTGTCCAGACTGCAAATTAGCCTTACAACAAACCTCTTCCTCTAAACAACACACACACACTTTTGTCTCCCTTTGGGTGCTGTTGTGGAGAGGGAGCACTGTAAACACTTTGTCCGTCTAACTCCTCTTCGTGACATTCACGTATAAACAAGTTAGATATTTACCTAGGATATGCATATTGCCCGGGAAGGATTTTTACATGCTTTAACTTTTCTAGGGTTTTAGATTACGGGCAGGTTAACTAGGAGTGTTTTGGTTGGGATTTATTTTTTTCATATAGGCCTAAAGAAGTTGCAAACATGCGGGCATCGTATGCGTCTTACATACATAGATCTAGCCACCTCTCAAATTTATCTCTGTTTTTATGTAGACAGGTGGCGGCTTGTGACAGGCTGGTAGAAAAGCAGAAAGCTCTTAAATTAGCTTTTCTTTCATCTAACTCTAAGCAGCCATGCACCTGTCTTATACAACGAAATTTCTTACTCATTTAGTAGACGCGGTAGAGGAGATTTAATCACTAATCTAATTCTTCAACCGGTACTAAATTACTCCACCTTGAGTTTTTGGAGGAGATGTTGGGAAAATATCATGACAATTGTCTCCACTGCATTTACAAAAATTGTTTTATGTTTTGCTATAAGCTATAAGCATTGTATGCAATGTTTTTTGCAATTAAATTGTCGTATCGTATCGTATTAACAGATATTAATTAGTATCTGTTGTTAGTTCTCCAATTTAGATATAGATTTGCTTCATCTTCTGAGGACCCTTATAACAAAAAAATAAACAAATTGAGAACGTTCAGACTTGCAGAACGGTTTGTTTGTAACAGGCACAGCATTCCCTCTCTACAACGACCCTCCCAACAACGACTCCCTCCTTACAACGACCCTTGCCGCTGTTCCACAAACAAGACAATTGTATCTTAAGTTTTCATGGCTGCAATATCGTTTGCTTAAAATTGTCGTCTGCTGGTTTTCTCGAATTTACATATTGAACAGTTTGGTAAAAATCAACATAAAGACGAGTGACAAACAGTTTGAATCCAGATCAGATGCCGCGTTACGTGACGTCTGATCTGGATTCAAGCTGTGTGCAGATGTAAAGCAGGTCTTAATGTTCCCTCCCTGTAACGACTCCCTTTTGACAACACACACAACCTGTGTCTCCCAGTGGGTGCCGTTGTAGAGAGAGAACACTGTACTATAATACTAGCTCAGTCTCAGACCGGCCTAGCCTATAAACACGCAGAACAAAAGCTCTCCTGATTCTGTTTTACAAAAGTAATTGTCCATAACTTCGTTGCAATTCATCCAGACTCTGACTTACTCATCCTAACCGACCCTAGAAGTGGGTTTTTTCTACCCTAGGACAATACCACAGTGGACATTTTTGCCTATCATGGCGACAGGCCTACATAGTAACTATACAGTTACTGCCCCGAGTCCATTTCTCCTGGTAGATGTGGAATAAATACCCAGTGCCTTTATATTCAACCATTCATTTCATTGTTAATTTATCTCAGCTGTTTCTTTGTCTCTGTCTCTCTTTCAATCTATATATCTCTCTATCTATATATCTCTTTCTATCTCTCATTATCTGTCTCTCTCTCTCTCTCTCTCTTTCTGGTTTTTGGTCCCACAGTTACGGTTAAGTTTAAAACCAACGTTATGGGGACGTACAGAATTAGCCATGCCAGACATAAACTTTTTGCATTTTATTGTTAAGTTACGTCAAAATAACCTTATCTCTCCGCTTATTTGTTTGCAACTGTTTTCTGTTTAAAGAAAAAAGCTTTTAAAAAGCAAACATTGTGGGGACGTTATCTCACATCTATCTCACTATGTCCCCATACAGTGTGGGGACCTAATGGTATCTCCTTTATTTTGAGATACATTCTAAGCTGCACTCTGGGGACGTTGTCTCAAACTGTCCCTAGCCTTTCTAGGGACACACCACATCTCATTATAATCGTGATCGCGCTGTCCGTCCGTCCGTCCGCTACACTTTTCGTGTCCTCTCTCTAAATGAAATAGTTTTCAATTGATTTTCACCAAACTTTCTCCAAATGTGAATATGCATAAAATCTCGGTCATGTTCAATAACCAGAAAAATTGCATTAGGCAATTCTGAGTTATGGCCCTTGAATTGGTAAAGTTTGCATTTTTAGCTCACCTGGCACGAAGTGCCAAGGTGAGCTATTGTGATCGCCCTGTGTCCGTCAGTCCGTCCGTCGTCAAACTTTTTCTTTAAAGATCTTCTTCTTGGAAACCACTGGACCAATTTTCAAAAATTCATAGGATTGTTCCTTGTAGGGTACTCTCTCAGATTTCTTCAAATATAGGTCATCCAATTGAAATTGTGGTTGCCATGGCAACCAATTGAAAAAACTTTAAAAATCTTCTTGTCAAAAACTACTGGTCCGAATTGAAAATAATTTTTCCCAATTGTGCCATTGGTGACCCTCGATCAGATTTCTCAAAATAATGTTCCTATCTTAAAAAACATGACCGCTAGTGGGTGGGGCAGATTTTACATTTATGGCAATATAGTGAAAACTATAAAAAATGAAAAATAGACCTATTTCAGCACCAAACCCCACAGTGCTACCACACAACAGACTCGTCCCGAAGAGACGACTCTAATGAGATGCGACACCATACTGTTTAATGCAGAAAAGACTTCAGTTTATTTTTGACAAATCCCCCCCCCCCCTTTATCTGGAGCTCTGCCTTTAAGAATATAAAACCACCGGACGGGAATCGGACTGGGCACGGCATGCGGAACATGACATCACAATTATCACAGTATGACGTCATGGTGAAACTTGAATTGACTTAGCCTGGTTCCCATTATATGTTAACGCAGAGTCTGCGGCAATGCCAAAACCAACGGTACTTTAAGAGATAAAATAGCCTCTCTCACATCGCTCTGGGGACATTGCCAAAACTATAAAAATAATTCCGTTCATACGTTTTGAAGCAATAATTCTACTAATAGGCACTTGGTACGCAACTGCTCGATGTTACCCGTGAGGGTGAGTAGCAGAAAGAACGAGATATAGAGAGAAATAAGCTCTTGTAATTGTGGGGACGTGACTGACTTCCCCGGAGTTACGGCGCGTCCCCACAACGAGGGTTTCTCGCGGAACGAATGTCCACGCAGATACGGTAATTCAAGTTCTCTCTCTCTCTCTCTCTCTCTCTCTCTCTCTCTATGTCTGTCTCTGTTTCTCTACATACCTGTATCTATTTCTCTGTATGTCTCTCTGTCCCTCTCTCTTTCACTGTCTCTCTCTGTCTGTATTTCTCTCTCTCTCTCTCTCTCTCTCTCTCGCTGTATATCTCTGTCTGTATATATATCTCTCTCTCTCTTTCTTTGTATGTAGGTATGTATGTCAGTCTGTCTCTCTCTCTCTCTTTCTCTGTATGTATGTCCCTTTCTCTCTGCCTGTCATTCTCGGTCTCTCCCTGTCTCTCTCCCTGTCCATCTGTCTAGCTGTCTCGGACTATCTGTCTTTCTCCCTATATATATGTAAAGTGGGGATCCTGGACCACCCATAAAAAAAATTATTTTTTTACTCTCTCCCACCAGACCAAAAAAAAAAATTACAAACTCGACCACCCCTAAAAAAAAAAAAAAAAATTGGATCCCCACTTTACATATATATAATTGCGAGTACTGCTCTCGGACACCCCCTAAAAAAAAAATTACAAACTCTCGAACACCCCTAAAAAAATTACAAACTCGGCCACCCCCCAAAAAACCATGAAGGGTTAATTCTAAAATTAACCCTCTACTCCAGTAGCCTATTTTTACTTAAGCATTACTTAAGCATTACTTAAGCATTGCTTTAACATTACTTTAACATTACTTAAGCATTGCTTTAACATTGCTATTTTTTCAAACATTACTTAAGCATTGCTAAATTTCCTAACATCAAAAAATCCCTTTAAAAATGAAACAACCAAGTGCCCCAAATTTATATCCAGATTTAGCGCAGCCTATAAGCTCTCGAGTTGAAGATGGACAAAATTCTCTTGACCGTTCAGGGAATTATAGATTACAAAAAATATCAGAGATAGAGAAAACATTAATTAATGAAAGGGATATTAGAAAATCATTAAATAAAAAATATAAACGAGGAATAAATATTACTGACGGAATTGATACCATACTAATATCGGCAAGTGTTATTTTAGCAAGTATTGGAATAGCTGTTCCCATTACTTTTCCAGTAGCTATTGTTTGTGGAGGGTTAGGTATATCTGTTAAATTAATCAGACGTAAATTAATGACAAAAACACAAAAACATTCTAATGTTCAAACAATTGCAGAAAGTAAATTAAATAGTATTCATGATATTGTTTCTAAGGCTTTACAAGATGGAAATATTAGCGAGGAAGAATTTAAAACTATTTTAAATGAAATGGAGAAATATTATGAACTAAAAAAAGAGATCAAAACAACAGCAATGAAAAATGTTGAAATAACAGATGAAGAAAAAAAAAATTAATCGAAAAGGGGAGAATGGAAGCAATGAGTACTATAGAAAAAAGTTTAAAAACTGTATAATTTATAATATTTATGAATATGAAAAGCCTCCAACATATTCTTTACATTAAAATGGCTGAAGGATTTGATTTTGATAATCCCGTTTATGATGAAGATGATAATAATTTGCTTGATGAGATGCCTGATGTATATGAGAGTGATTATGACGATGAATTAACAAAACGATTAGAAAATCTCAGGAATATTAATGATGTAGATGAAAGAACAAAATTACTAGTGCAACATAAACAATCAATAGTTAAAGAATATTATAAGTTACTAAAAGAAACGTATGGAATAGATCCTGTTCGTATTGATATTACAAACTTTGAACTTGGTCCCGATGGTAAAACACTATTTTTAAAGGTTGGAGATAAAGATATTCAGCTCACATCAAAAAGAGGAGGAAGAAGAGGCAGGTTTATTAATTTAAACACTTTAGCAAGTAAAATTGGAACAGGAGGAACAGCAGCAATAAGAGATTTACTAAATTTACCAGATTATTCTTCTTCAAATAAAAAATTATCTAAACAAGCCGTTGCAGCTTTACAAAATGTAGAAAGTAACCTTCCTGCTATCGAGAGTGTGGAAATGGCTGACTTACCTAATACTGCTGAAACACTCGTGAAAGAAATAGAAACATTATCACGAGATGAAATAGGAACACAAACAGTTATGACAAAGAGAGAAATGGATGGTATCCTCAAAGCAATG
The DNA here is from genome assembly GCA_922989275.2 of Gari tellinella. Classification (NCBI taxonomy): domain Eukaryota; kingdom Metazoa; phylum Mollusca; class Bivalvia; order Cardiida; family Psammobiidae; genus Gari; species Gari tellinella. Next base: position 45,879,179 of record OV277869.1, on the reverse strand, counting down.
ACAACAGTTAAAGAAGAAACTGCAAATGAATTAGGAAAACTTAATGAAACCAATAAAGACTTAGCAAAAGAAAAGGGAAAATTAGAACAGGCTAAAGCAGACAATGATGAATTTCAAATAGAGAGAATAAATAATCGAATAAGAGATTTGGAATCTGAGAGAAGTGCAAGACTGGAAGTGATTAATATTAATAAAGATAAATTACGTAGTCAAGTGAATAGAATCAAAGATACCATACATAAAATATTGAATGAAGATACAACATTAGCTGAAAGAATAAAAACGTTATTCAGAGAACAAGGAATTACAATTGCTAGTATTTTAACTGCTTTTGGAATGATTATTGGTGTAATTGTTGAAGCTATTTTACCTGGAACTTCTATTCCCCCTACTCCTGCCCCTCCTCCTTCTCCTGGACAAGAAGGAATAAAAGATTGGATAAAGAAACAATTAAATAATATTGGTAAATTACTTATTAAATTAGCTGGAAAAGCAGCATCAGCATTACCAGGTATAATAGGTTCTGTTGTGTCATGGTTATTATCTACAATGGGAAAGGTTGTTGGTTATGTTGGTGAACATTTAATATTATTAGTTATTTTTGTTGTTGGTTTAATATATACCACAGTAACAAAGTATATTACTGATAAATAAATAAAATGGTAAGACCTACTGCAATACTCCCTACTATTATTGCTTTTTTATTACCTTCATGTTCATCACTGAGCGCAAGCGAATCATCCGTGTTTCTATAAACATCAGTGTTTTTAACAACATCAGTTGGTGTTTTAACAATGTGTTGTTTCATATATGAATTAAAGAATCCGGGTATATTTGTTGCTTTAATAACCCATTCTTTAGGTAACAAATGTTCTTTTGCATAATTTGTAATCTTACTGTAATCTATTGAACTAACTTGAACTGGTTGTGTTTGTTTAGTCTTTGTTCCGCTCAGTGATTCTACATGTTTTTTACCAGAGTCTTCGCGAGGTGGAACAGGTTTAATATTAATATCACTATTTAACCCTAGTTCTTGTTGGTCTGTTGCAACAACAATTTCATTATTATAATCTTGAATTGTCCCTATTCTTAATTCCATATTACTAGGAGACATATATAAGTCTACCCCGTATACAAAATCAACTTTACTTCTTGCATATTTTAATGTATTTTGATATCTTGTAATTTGACCAGGTAAATCAATAGGACTATTAATAGAATCCTCAATATCTACTAGGAATTGTTTTTGTGCATCAAAGGCCGTTCCCGTTCCTAATATACTTGTTCTTGTTTGAGATTGGGATTCGAGGATAGCCCAACAATATGTTCTTATAGATTCGTTTATTCTTTCAATCCCGGCTTGTGTAAAACCTTTTGATGTGTCAAGAATAAAACTAGTCCACGCATCTTTAACACTATCTTCTTGTTGAATATAATCTATATGAACTTTCTTAGGAGGATCATAACGGCATGAAAAAACGCCACAATGTCTATCTCCTGGTACTTCAGCTCCAAATGTCATCTTAGTTAAATCAAGAATATCTAATTTATTAGATGCAGTATGTTCACTAGATTTATCATGTCTAAAATCTTTCCGTGTCCAGGCTACATGACCACTAGTATATACATCTCCAAGACCATCGCCATTTGGATATATCTTTTGTCTCCAGTCTGTATTAGGATCTATTTTAAATTCTCCGCATATACGTTCGTAAGCTCCACGATCATAACTATTGTTAAAAGCATTCCAGCTTCCGTTTTGTGGTAGAGCAATACCTAATTCCTTCAGTATCCTTCTTGTTTGGTAATAAATATGGAATAAAAATAGAGAACCAACTAGTTTGTTATCTTCATTTAGGTGATTATTGTAATCTACGCCACAACCTGTAGTAGCGCACCATATTGCAAAGTTAACTTGATTTTGATAGAATAAAAAACAGTTTGTATTCCATCGGTTTACTATTGCTTCTGATGCTATATGAGGTAATTTATATTTAGAAAATAAGTCAGGGAAATCTGCATTGAAACTTTTTCCAGCGGCACTGTCGCGCCTTCCATCTGATGTAATAACAATTGATTGTTTTATAATGTTAACAACCTTTTTATTGAACACACCACCAGGTATATATTTAGCTTTACTATTATACTTAAAACTTTTATTAATTGACATTTTTTTAATATTAAAAAATGCATCATACAATTTCAAATATTGATAAAACTATTAATTTACAACAATATATTGATAATAGAAAAGGTGATAAATGTGTTGGATTAAAATGTATTACATACGGCATAGGTTGGTATAATATTGTTAATGAAAATATACAAAAGAAGGGCGAGAGCCCTATTCAAATTCCAGATGGTTATTATAGTTTTCAACAAATTTCAGATTTATTTAACACTTTTGATATTACATTATCTGTAAATGAAACGAATGGTTTTACAAGTTTAAGTTCAACTAATGAATTGAAGTTAAGTAAAGGTTTAAGAGAAATATTAGGATTTGTTAATAAACATACATTTGATGCTAATGAAGAACACAATGGTAATAAATGTTTAGATTTAGCTATCTATAAATCGTTGTATGTTCATCTGGAACAAATTAACACTTCTTATAATTATCTTGATAGTATGCCGAGTACCTTATTAGCGGTTATTCCAGTTGAAAATAAAGAATTTGGAGATATAATAACAATGAGATTGGAGCATCCAGAATACAAACGTTTAATAAATGACACTATATCAGAATTAAAAATAGAAATCAGAGATGAAAATAATAAAACAATAATTAATCGCTTACCAACTAGTTGTGTTTTAGAAATCACTTGAACGTTCAGTGAAATCTCTTGAACGTTCAGTGAAATCGCTTGAGCTCTTAGTGAAATAACTTCTTCAAATTTATTCTAATAAAATGAGTATATTTGGAACGAAAAAATCACAGAAACGAAGTGACAACATTGAAACTTTAATAATGCATGTTCGAGATTTACAAAAGAGAGTGAGCGAAGGCTCCGCTAAACCAATCACTGAGCGCAAGCGAATCTCTGATTTAGAGCAAAGAATTTCAGAATTTCAACAAAAGGTTCATGATAATAGAAACATTATGCTTGAACAAATAAATACACAAGGTGAAAGATATAACCAACTTCAAGATAAAGTTCGTGAAATGATTATCAACCATAGATTATTATATAACAAAGTAGAAAATATTCCTGATAGAAAGGTAATAGCCATAATCGCAGAGAGTAAGGGTTCAATTTCTAAAAATAAAGCATTTAGTTTTGGTAATGGAGGTAGAGAAGTAGATTCAGGCTATGTTATGAATTTTCGAGGTCAAATATTAGGTATTTCATTATCAAGTACAAGAACAAACAATGATGATGTATCTGTTGCATTGGCTGTTAATGGAAAAATACTACTAAGTTATGGTATAAATTTGAACAATCTCACAAGAAAGTTTGATAATTTTGATACACCATTAATTATTAATGCTCAAGATGTAATTAATTTTGTTGCTACAAATAATAATCCTGGATGTGAAAATACAGTAGTGTCGGCAGTAATTGAATTATTTTTTTTAAAATATTAACTGACAGGTTATCACTATTTTTATCCTTTAAAAATGTCTACTTATGGAGAAAAATTAAATCCCTACAGAAAAATAAGAGAACCTAGAGGTGTAAAAGGTATTCGTCAAAGCGTTGTAATAACTAATAATCCTTCAACTATTGATCAGAATCAACTTTTATTAGTAAGATTCCCTAATTTAAGTCATAATGATGTTATTGTTCCTAGAACAGTCAGATTAGCATTTGAAATTGAAATAAACGGTAAAAGTGATGCAAATGCAACAGTTTATCAAAACATTGGAAGATCCATCATCAAGAAAACAACAATACGAATTTCAGGTAATGAAGTTTTATCAATTGATGATAGTGATATATATCATAATTATGTTGATTTATGGAAGACACCAACCGAACGTGTTAACATGGTATATCAAGGTATTGGTAAAGGCAATATGTTAAAACACAGAGTTGGAGCTAAGGATGCAAGTAATGATAAAGAAGATAAAGCAATAGCTAAAGCATATAAAAACAGATTTTGTATCCCACTTGATTTTGAACTATTAGAAACACATATGCCATTCTATCAAGCGGGACTAGGTGATAGACTTGAATATGAACTTACGTTCAACGACTATGATAAAGTTATTAAGTCAAGTGATACATCAGCAAGTTATACAATTAAAAATATTTGTTTAGAATTTGATATGGTATCCGATACAGAACTTGTTAGACAAATAAGACAACAATATGATGGTAAAATGACTATATTCTATGATCGTGTTCTAAGACATAGAAAAATGTTAATGAATAAATCTGATACACTATGGAATATAAATTTAAATGTTCCCGCAAGAAGTATGAAAGGAATTCTGATGCTGTTTGAAGACCCCGAAAGAACAGGCACAGAAATATATTACAACCCTAATATAGAGAAAGTAGAGATTACAATAGAAGGAGTTCCAAATCAACTATACAGTCAAGGAATGAGAGCATATCAGCAGTGGGATGAGATAAATAAATACTTTAGTTTAACATCAAAGAGGAACAAGGAAACAGATAAAATTGCTAAAGACTTATGTTTTGCCAACATAACAATAGAAAAGTATCTTACTAACAATTATGCATTATGGTTAGATTTACGAACAATAGATGATAACACACTCCACGGTTCTGGAAGAAGGGTAGAGAATGCATCTGAAGGAATTACAATTCAGATAACGAAAGAAGCAGGAGATGATGAACCAATAAATATGTATTTGTTTGTCATACAAGATGCACAAATCAATTTTGAAGATGGAAGATTTAAAGAAGTATTATATTAGCGGAGCCGACTTTGACTCCTAGAAAATGGAGCGACAAGCGACTCGCTTGCGCTCGGTGACCAAACTAGAGTTACCAAAATATCCTCATTCCGCTATAATATGTGGACAAACAGGATGTGGTAAAACAGAATTTGTACTTGACCTTTTAGAAGATGAATATTGTAAAGTGTTTAATTTTATAGTTATTCTATGTCCCACTATTCAATGGAATAAAGCATATAAAAATAGAGAGTGGATTGGTGATGTTAGGAAACCTAAATCAAAAAATATAATCATTGTTAATCCTATTGTTAGCGAAGCCTCCGGTAAGGAAGAAGAGAAACTGCAAGAACTACTAAGAATGTTCTTTAATAAGTATGCTGGACAGTCAACATTATACATCATTGATGATTGTAGTGCTACAAAAGAATTAACAAAGAAAAGAGATATGCTTTCTGAACTAGCTTTTTCAGGAAGACATGCTGAACAATCAGTATGGGTTATTTCACAGAGGTACAATTCCGTTTTAAAAGATTTGAGAGAACAAACAAAATGGTTATGTATGTTCTACACAAAAGACAGAGATAGTTTTGAAAATTGTCTTAGAGAAAATGACGTTATTCCTACTTTAGAAGAAAGACAAAGAATTAAAGAGGAACTAAAAAAAAAGAAGCATCGTAAATTGATATTGAGAACGGATCAACCTACCGGCTATTGGTTGCGCGATTAATGTTTTTATAAACACTGATGTTTTCTGTTAAAAATGATATTAGATTTGTTAACAATTATAACAAATGTTACAGTCTTATCATTATCAGGGTATGTAATATTTAATTATTTTAAACTTAAAAATAAATTATCTGGACATATGATATTTCTAGAGACTCTCCAAGATGATTATTTTAATCTTAAAAATAAATTATATAAAATGAATGTCGAAGAAATATTAAACCAGGAGGGATTACACAAAGATAATACTGAAAGCAGCTACGCGAATAATGAAGATTCCCGAAGGTCCAGTGATAAACAAGAAGAAACAAAACGTGAAAGATTATCAGCTATTGCAGCTGGTGGCAATAGTAAACAATATCTTGGAAGAGAGTTACAACTTTCAGACATTGACACAATGACAATAGAGCAAATAAATAAATTATACTGTAGATATGAAGCAAGATTGGGAGCTAGTATGACTAAAACATTAGGTAATTCTTTTATTAATTTATATGTTATGAGTGTTTCAAAGTATTTTAACGTTGTTAACCCCCCCAAACTAATACAAGACTTGGGGGAAGACCCTTTTATTAATCATGCTTTGACTACTTCATGTTGTGAACTATATTATAGATATGGAATGTATCTTGCTCCTTTTACCGCAATGTTAACAACTGCAAAACATATTGATTTCACTGAAAATATCGAGATAAAAAAAATGAAAGACCCAGATTTTGAGAAAGAAAATATCGATATAAAAAATGGAGCGACAAGCGACCCTACCGGATACGAAGCACACAGTGGATAGCGAAGAAAAAATGATTAGCGATTCGCAAAAGCTCAGTGAAGTTTCAAAACCCAAAAATCCAAAACGAGTAGCTGCGGGTAAGAAAGGTGTAGAAGCTAGAAAATTAAAAGCCGCATTAAAAAGAAAAGAAACAGAACGTTTGAAGAAAGAAAATATGGAACTAAAACAAATAACAGCGGAGCCTACGGTAAAAGATACAGATAATGATGCTGTTCAAAATTCAAAATTAGAAATAACGGCGGAGCCTTCGGTAAAAAATACAGAACAGAAAATAAATGTATATAAAAATTACATACCGCTATGTTTATCAATTTTAACTGTTGGGATAGGATTTTATTTTTTAAAAAAAAGTAATAAAACTGTTGTTTATAAAAACACTGGAAATCACTTGAGCGTTCAGCGAAATCACTCGACCGTTCAGGGAGATCAAAGTGGGGGGAAAAAAGAATACGACCCCTTTGAGTTTTAGCGGAGCCCCGACTTAGCGGATTCGCTTGCGCACAGTAATGCCCTTGAGTTTAGCGGAGCCTACGGCGGAGCCTTCGGGAGCCTTAAATTTTATTGTATAAAAATGGCGTCGGATGAAAAACAAATTGTTAACACTATATATCATGTGGGGGTTGAAACTATATTAGCAGTTGGATATTCAGAAATAGGGAAAAAACTATTTAGAAAACAAGCACCAAAAGTAGATTTTAAAATGGAAGATATTTTAATGTTATCAATTGATTTAGTTCTTGCAACAATAACAAAAGATATGTTAGTTAAACAAGGTATTATTCCGGCTGATATTATGAAGTAAGTTTCTATCCCTAGAGGCGGAGCCGAATTCGTCTCCTAGAAAATGGCTAGTGCAGTAGCAATGATGATTGGAGGAGCAGTAACAAATGCATTAGCATTTACTGGTGGTAATTATTTATTTTCACATTTAGGAAAAGATTCAGATGAAGAAAGAGAAAGACATGATAAAGCAATGGAACAATTAGAAAAAGCACAATCTGAATGGAATAAAAAAAGAACTGAAAGATTAGATTATATTAATAAGGTAATGAAAAAAGAACATCATGCTGAACAAACATTTGATAATGCTGACCAAGCTATGAAACAATATTATTATTCCCGAAGGTCCAGTGATAGCGGAGCCTCCGGTTTAACTGGAAAAGAACTTCATAGTTTACCACCAAAACCTACATTAAGTGATTTTTATACTCCATCAGAAGATCAAAAGAATAGAGAGATTTCTTTTATTATTGGTGGTATGGTATTAACTGGTTTTGTTGCTTGGAAATTATTATAGACTTTATTTTTTTTATACAATAAAATAATAATAATAATTAGAAAATATACATAATTGATTTTCTATATTAATAAAATGGGTGAAGTAGAAAAAAAAGATTATGGCACAAAAAGCAAAAATAATGCACAAATGCAAATAGATATCTCAGAAGAAAAATTTGAATATATGTTAAAAAAACAAAATGAATATAATACAAAGAAATGGTCTGATTTGAAAATTAATAAAATATATACAATAACTGACTATAAAACTGTTAACACAACATATGGTGAAAGTACAATATTAACTCTCAAAGACAATGGAGAAGTGTGGTGTCCTTCACATCTTGCTACTAAAATAGAGGATAAAGAACCACCATTTTATGTCAGACCTCTTGGATTTAAAAGATGTAAGAATAACAAAAAGAATAAATACCACGCTTATGATTTAATTTTTTCCTAAGAAATGGAAAAAATATATTATAGTCCTAAAGGATTTTGGAAAGGTAATACAGCTGTTAATAAGTTAGCAAAAGAAGCTAAGGTTAGCGAGAAACAGGCTTTAGAATTTTTAAAGAAACAAGCAGTTTGGCAGATATATTTACCCGCGCCTAAGAAAATTGTTAGACCAAGGTTTGATGTGTCTGCAAAGAATGAGGTGCATCAAGCTGATTTGTTATTTCTACCTTTTGATAGAGTTAAAAATAAAACATATAAATATGCATTGACATTAGTAGATGTAGGAACAAGATATAAAGAAGCAGAACCATTGACATCAAAAGACAGTAAAGAAGTTGCCGCTGCTTTTGAGAAGATTTATAAAAGACATTTAAACTATCCTAAACTATTACAAGTTGACCCTGGTAGAGAATTTATGGGTGTTGTTTCTCAACTAATGGCTAAACATAATGTTAAAATAAGAAGAGGCAGAAGAGAAATACATAGAGACCAAGGAATTGTAGAGAGATTTAATAGAACTTTAGCTGAAAGATTGTTTGGTTATCAGTATGCTAAGGAGATTGATACACATAAAAGAAACAGAGAATGGGTTAAGAGATTATCAGATGTTGTTAAGGCATTAAATGTAGAGACAAAAAAACCTTCTCCAATTATAACAAGAAAAGTTGATACTGAAATATGTCCTCAGTCAAATGTTAGATACTTGTATCAACCAGGAGAACAAGAAGGTGGAGGTAGGAAACGTGCAACTGATCCGATATGGTCGGTAGATATACACAAGATTGATTATCATATTATAACACAGGGTATAAGAGTTTATTATTTAAAATCACCAGCACCACAGAGAGGCTTTGTCAAAGAAGAACTACTTATTGTTCCGGCTGACACTGTGAGTACCCATATGCATATGTCGTAATCCCATCAGGTGCAATGTATCTTTTTGTGTCAAGTGGTGAGAGTGTGGTTTTATTTATTTTTAGTCCATAAATGTTGTGTTGCATTGAACGTAGCATATTCATTGAGTGTGTGTATTTTTGTTTGTTGAAAAGTGCGTCTTTGTAGTTGTTGAAGTTTATTTGTTTTTTGATTACATACTTTTTCACACCCTTTGCTTTCTTGATGACTTGTTCGTCTGCTGTTAACACCGAGTATAATTTTGAACGCAGACCAATATATTCTGCGATTGGAACACCGGCACATTCATCTTTGAATTTACCTATTACTTTCTTGTTTGTTTCATCATAGAGTGGATGATCTTTTGGGTAGCCAGAGAAGTCATATTCATCTTTCATTTCAGACATATCATTGTATGCATCTTTTGTTTTAATGTCTACCAACAAACTATCACAATCAGTATATAACAAGTTACAATTTTCCCCATATCTTTTTTTCAATTTATTGTAATACCAATCATACATAAACTGTTTTGATAAATCAAGAACAGAGAAACCTACATAGATTGGTTTGTTTAGTGTTAGTTTTATTCTGTTGACATGTATTGCCGATAGTTCATCTGAGAATTTGACACGTCTGTTGAAGTTTGGTTTGGCTATTATCTTTCGAAGTCTTTCATTTTCAGTTTCATCTGTTCTTACAAGTTTTATATCTACTCTTTTACGTAAGTTCTCCATTGTTTTACCAAAGACACTATTATTCATTAATTTGTAGAAGTCTTTTTCAAATGTTGATTTTGCTTTTTTTCTGAATTCAGTATTTAAACGAATGTATGGTTCCATCCAAGGCTTCTCATTGAACTCTAATACTCTGTGTATTTTTTCTACTTTCAAACCAAGTTTTTCATAGAGCTCTAGAGTCTTGTAATGAACTACATACTTTTTCTTGTCCATGAGATTGGGAACAAGTTTTTCTACATTTAAAATACTATTATTGTCAACCAATTCACTTTGATAATCAGACAACCATTCTTTTTTTACTGCAAGTTTTTCGGGGGCTAGAGGATAGTCATTATGTAGTTTATGTAATTCTTTAGGATATTTTAAGTCTACTTCATATATTCTTCCTCTACCTTTTTGCAATTTTGGAAGTTCTCCATTTATCCATTTGAAACCACCATATGGAAGAGCTTGAAGCATGGCCCATCCATATAAATTATTGGCATCTACATACATGATATAATTATCTTTTTTATTTTTATCATAGTCTTTTAAATGAGAATTATTTGCTTTAACATGTCTCTTTGAAACCATACTAATACCACCCCTCATTCCTTTTTCAATGAATAAATGCATGTCAATATCTGTTAGTAGTTCTAACTCTATTTGTGTGTATTTTAGTAATGCATCCCATGATAAACCAGGTGCAGTGTAATAATGTAGAGGGTCAAGTTTATATGCTTTCATACATGTTTTTCTAAATGTTTGGAATACGTCTGCTAATAATAATACATCAGTTTTGAGGTATAAATCATGATAATCCCCTAATGTTTTACAGTTGTATTCTTTCCATACATTTTGAGCATGATCATAATCTTCTTGTTTGATGCTTTCATCTGATAGAGAACTATAAAACTTTTCTATATGTGGTAATTCATTTTCATTAAATCTATCAAAAGAATCAATATATTCATATGGATATACACCTTTACGCAAAAGTAAATCAGCCTTATCACCAAACTCATGCTTTGTTATTTTGAAATCAGCTTTGTCTGTTGCATCAACTAACCTCTCTAATGAAGTAGCCATAAACTGGAAACTATCTAAGAATTTCAGTTGTCCTATACTAAATGAAATATACTTTTCTGTATTATTTGCTATACAAGTAATATTTTTGTTTGTTTTATAAGTATGTATTTTTTGCATTATAAGATGACTATCATAACCTTTTAGATTGTGGAAGACAACGGGAATTTTAGTTGAATTTGGTGTTATCTTTAGTTTTAGATTACAGGATTTATGTGCTGCACCTCTGTATTCACCTGTAAAATGACAGTGATCTCTAACTTTTCGGAATTCTGATTTACTTCTTGGATATATTCTATTACTACAAATCCAACATCTTATAGCTTTATTATAATCTTCAATATTTTTTTCTGTCATTGTTAATTGTTTAGGATGTTTAAATATGTTGTTAATGTTTTCTACTTCACATTCTAAATGATTTAGGAAGACTTCAGCAGCATCTTCACCTCTGTATATTACAGGCTCTTCTACTTTACCATCATATCTTACAACTTGATAACCAAATCCACATGCTTCATGTTCGCTTGTAATTTCTGATTTATCTCCTACTTGTTTTGATTTAGGTTTTATTATACTTTCAAAGTCGGCGTATATTGCAAATGGAACAGACATTTGGTTTTGATAGTTTTCAAATTTGATTGTATCACCTTTTGATGGCATTTCTATTCTTAATGGTGATTTATTAATACCTTCACAGTCTTCTTCTTTGTGTTTGGTTAGTAGGTCTTCTCTTGTGAAACCATAAAGACATTTATCACAGAAATGTGTTTGATCTCTATGTTTGTTATTTTGCCCGTGAAGTAACTTATTAAGACTTTTAATCCAGCAGTAATGATATTTTGTTTCTTCTTCGCTGTCATCATCTGTTTCCTCTGAAGTTGAGGAGGTTAAAAGTAGATTTATTCTTTTAACCTCTTTAGGCTGGTCTGATATATCATGCGGAAATACTGTAATTTCCTTGTTCGATGATATTTTATATCTATATACATTTAATGCTAATCCATTGTACTCACCAATATTTAAATTTTTATTTTGATTTTCAAGTTTTTTTATTTGGTTTATTGGAGTGGGAGTTTCAACGCCTTTTGTATTAAGAATATCTTTATAATCAGGATAAGATGAGGGTCTATCAGAATGCTTCGTAGCCGGACAAAGAGCAGAAACTATTGCTCTGAACAAACATGCATCGTCCTTATTTTTTACGTTGATTATTGCTTTCTTATCTTTTATAACTTTAGGTAAATCAATGTATGAAGAACCTTTGAGTGGTTCATACTTTACAATATTTAAATATAGTATTTTACAGTGGTCAATTTCTAAACCAGATGCAGTATTTGTAAACTTCTCAATCCATAATTGTAAATAAGAAGTTTGTTCATTATAATGTTTTTCAATATTTTTATCATTCAATACAGCAGCTTGTAGACCATGATTGGAAGAATCAACAAATTTCTTTTTACCATTATATTCATCATGAAAGAATTGAAGAGAAAGACCTACTGAAAACTTAATGCCATTATATTCTTTTATATCATTCCTAACTGTGTCTAATATTTTAGATTTGTTATCATTAAACAATATGCCGGGGTCTTTATAACTATTAGCATTAATTTCATACGTTTTGAAATAATTACATTTAGGGCGGTCTACTAATTTAATATTCTCTTTTAGTTGTCTTATGTCTTCTTCATCAATGATATCTTTAAATACTTGGGATTTTTTTTTGTCCATTTTTATAAGAATACTTTTTTAATTATCCTTTTTATTTTTTAAGTAATATTCGTGTTGATAATTAGGATTTCTAAGTATAAATTCTCGATGCGCTTGTTTATATTTTTCTTTATTTTTAATATAATGTTTATGTTTCATAGGTTTTTCACAATCCTTACATTTTCTTCTATATCCATCACGGCATAACTTTACTTTTCTAAATGAATTGTATGATTTGAATGTTAAGCAATAATCACAGATTTTACCTTCCATTTTTAAAAAAACAATTTTAACATTTTTTAGGGGTGTTCGAGAGTTTGTAATGAGGTGGTCGAGTTTGTAATTTTTTTTTTAGAGGGTGTCCGAGAGGAGTAATTTTTTTTTTTTTAGGGGGTGTCCGAGAGCAGTACTCGCAATTATATATATGTAAAGTGGGGATCCAATTTTTTTTTTTTTTTTTTAGGGGTGGTCGAGTTTGTAATTTTTTTTTTTGGTCTGGTGGGAGAGAGTAAAAAAATAATTTTTTTTATGGGTGGTCCAGGATCCCCACTTTACATATATATTCCCTGTATCTCTCTCTCTGTCTCTCTCCAATGTCAAATTTGGATACAAGTGTGTTAATTCCGCCGCTTTGAGGTCAAGGCAGTGAATTGTTGTTGTTGTTGTTTTGTTGGTCACAAAGGGCTTCATCTTCATCTTATATAGGCTACCTATAGGCCTCAATTGAACACTCTTGAAAGCTTTCATGATTTAAGATTTTTTTTGGCCACGCCAAATAGGTACAAGTGTGTTATAACTACTATCTGTATCTGTATCAATACATCGTAGAATCCTAAAAAGGTTTTTACACGACGAGAGGTTGATTGTATCAGTCCTGTTGTCCCATTTCAATATATTTCTTCCGTTCCTTCTATTATTGCTACATTTCGCTCGATACTCTTCAATTCTGAAAATTGTTCGTAGGCCAAACAAACAAATCGTCTTGGTTAATCATGGGAGTTAAATGTTAGAATATTTCGAAATATCACATCAAATGAATACAGAAGGAGTTTGCTTTTGCAACAAGAACGATATTTGCCGAAGTAAGTGATGTTTTATTTGTTCGTGGATAGCTGTACACTTTTATTTGTATGAGTCTTTAGTTGCAATTATTTTGTTTACGCCTCTTGGCTCTTCCTCAAAAACCAACTGTCAAATCGACAGGTGACAGTTCCATTTACAATCATTTACACTGAAAGTTAAACACTCGTCTCCGTTTCTTTAGGTATACGTAGTGTAGATCTAGATCTACTTACTGACATATTCAACCAGATCAGTTGTAAACACACCACCCCTATTTCGATGCTTTCCACACTGACTGCACATCATAGAGGCAAAAAACAGTTAGCACTATTATGCCACTGTCACAGGGGGGAAAAAATACGAATCCTGACCGGGGCTCGAACCGGGACCTTTGGACTACTGTTCCGACACTCTACCCACTGAGCTTTCCGGCTGACTACAATTTAATCTCCCCAACTGTGTTAGGTCATGGAGAAAGGACAAATGGAGAAGTATCCGGCCTGCTCGCGATTTATCGTGTCGTTCAATCAGCGGCGCTCGCTGGCGGCTAGAAAACAACGTTTTTCCGAAAGTTTGGTGTTAATAGAAATGCTTTTAATGTTATCTTTTCGTTATAAATTTTAATACAGATGTTTTATTAGACCATGATCTCACGACTAGTACAGAATTTGAGGCGATAGCTTATAATTTGTTTGTTTAGTGAGTTTGTGAAAATGAGAGAGAAAACGTACAGTACTGTATTTTCCGTTTTTCCTACGAAAGTTTGGTGTTAATAGAAATGCTTTTAATGCTATCTTTTCGTTATAAATTTTAATACAGATGTTTTATTAAACCATAATCTCACGACTAGTACAAAATTTGAGGCGATAGCTTATAAATTGTTAGTTTAGTGAGGTTTTGAAAATGAGAGAAAAACGTATTTTTTCGTTTACCTACGAAGTTTGGTGTTAATATAAATGCTTTTAATGTCATCTTATCGTTATAAATTTTAATACAGATGTTTTATTAGACCATTATCTTACGCGTAGTACAAAATTTGAGGCGATAGCTTATAAATTGATAGTTTAGTGAGGTTTTGAAAACGAGAGAAAAACGTATTTTTTCGTTTACCTACGAAGTTTGTGTGTGTCTATATTTCTCTGCCACTGTCTGTATTTATGTCTCTGTTTCTCTTTGTGACTGTCTCTCTGTCTGTCTGTTTTTCTCTTATCTCTGTCTGTCAGTCTCTCGCTTCTTCTTTTCTGTCTCCATCTTTCTGTATGAATGTCTGTCTGTCTCTCTGATGATCCTCCTGCGGAGAAAAGGTAAAGTGTGTCATAAAGAGCTTAATTTGAAAAAGGGGTAAACTATATTTCAAGAGACATACTCTATGAATCCGACATTTTTGCAGCCTGGTCTGGATTACAACTGTTTGCAATTGCAATAGTCATCATGTTACTGGTATTCAGTAATGAGAGGGTTAATCCAGTCATCAACCAAACCAGGTGCATTGATGTTGTTTTTTTTTGTTTTTTTTGTTTTTTTTAATTCAATTCTATTATCTTTATTTTTTGTGATTTGTATAATATATAAACATCATGCGGTTACAGAAGTCAAGAACACATGTTCAAGTTACACGCACGGGTAGCATTGATCTTTTTCATTAAAGTAGCAACCCGCTGGTGTGACTGTCCATCTTCATAGATAATCGGCATGTTCAACAAGCATGGACTTCATGCTGGGACAGTTTTATGACGCTGATAATTGTCCTGCTAATTTGGTGCGGGTTCTGTATACGGTTACGTAATGTGTCACATTCCTTTGTGATGTGTAATATGGTAGACATTTTGTAAGTAAATAAAGCTAAGGACGAGTGTCAAACATTCTGGATCCAGATCAGACGCCGTGTTACGCGGCATCTGATCTTGATCCAAGTTGTTTGCAAAACAAAAAAGTAAAGTTGCGATCAGCAGGCAAAGAGTTAAGCAGTCAGTAAAATAGATTGCTTAATGCATTGGCTGCTTTATAATTTACTCCGTTATATAAGACATAAGTAAAGCAGAAAGAAACGGAGATCTCATGTTATCATGTTTGCAATTAATTTCTGAAGATAATGCAAACTGTTACCTTTTTCATAGAAATGGGACGGATAATATGTATATTTTAACTAACCCTAAATTCATTTTTTTGAAGTAATATGTTAATAATTCTAATTTTCCTTTCAATAATAATAATGATCACATACGACATAATAATACAGTTACAACTTTGGCCGTTTTGGATTTTGGCCGTTTGACGCGCACTCCTTTCAAATGTCTCATTACATACAAAATGGATTTTTATTTTTGCTTCCAAGGAAATATTTCCTCCATGTAGAACATTGTAACAATGCATGAACACATTTTTAGAAGTTTAGAAGTTTGCTTAAGTTTTTATACGGAAGGAATTCTTTTCTTACGCGAGTTGGTCTAGTCATATCATTAGCCAGCAACATTTGTAGGTCATCATTACTTTTTTCGCTTCAAGAAAAACCCTGGTATTTTAACAACCGAAAGATAAGTGTCACGGCTTTATATCAAGACATTTTTTTTAAAAATATATAATATATATCGGACGAAAATTATGGATTAAATTCAAGTTTTTGAAACGGGACGTAGTATATATTTCGTGATCGCCTGCTCTCGTTTATCGACTATTTCATTTGGCCATCGCTCTTTAACTCGCCATAAAATTTGTCGATTTCGAAAATAAACACTTGCATTTTTACAACTGAAAGAAAAATATCTAAGCTTTCCTTTAAGACCATTTCTTTGAAAATCGGTGGAAAATTGAGGGTTTTATGAAAGGTTTTGTAACGGGGCGTGATATATTTATGCCCGAGTGCTTGCTCCCTTTTATCGGCAAATTCATTTGGAAACCACTCTTTAACTCGCCATAAAACGGATCAATTTTAAAAAATAAAATCTGTTATTTTTACAAGTGAAAGATAAATATCTTAGCCTTCTTTTAAGACCATTATAATGAAAATCGGGTGAAAATTAAGGATTTTATGTAACTTAAACTAACAGTAGGTAACCATTCAACACGATAAAAAACGCGATAGCCCGCTATCGGCGTACCGGTGCAGTTGAATTATCGATCGATTAAGCGTTATCGCACATACAGGTAACGGACGACACCATTTTCGGGAAAATGCAGATTTGAGTATATGTTACTTCTCCATTTGTCCTTTCTCCATGGTTAGGTTCAGTACCATGACATACTTCCCCACGAAATTGAAATTCGTCCTCGAATTACCTTACATGAAAGTAGTTCAAATGTGAGTTAGTCTATGTTATATATGCAGGCACTGTTAAGCTAACCATACAATAACAGTCACGGTCCCTTGTTGGGCGCCAAATCATGTCACGGGGAAAAAGATGCAGCCTGACCGGGGCTCGAACCAAGGACCTTCGGACTCCAGTTCTGATGCTCTACCAATTGAGCTAGTCGGCTGATGACAAATTAATCTCCCCAAATATGTTAGGTTCGGGACCGTGACACCACTATATCTCGTGGCTAACCTTAGACTGGACCATGATTCCATGACAGCACTTTGGAAGTGCTAGTCTATTTGGTGTTAGTTTACCAGGAATAGTGTTCCGAACATGTTCCAGCTGTCATATTTTTTACCTGGTGTGGTCGCCCCAATGACGTCATAAACATGGCAACAATCAGAGAAATTTGACAGTAACCAGATAAGGTGTTACATGTGCTTTTCTGCATATTTTTTGGAGAGATAGGCATTTGAAATGACAATCTGCGCATGCAAAAACACACACAAAAAATTATTCATTTCAGATGTTAAGTTGCAAGTTTATTGTCCAGCGAAATAAACCATGAACAAGAAACAAACGGTAGACTGCAGCGCGTTCAGTCACCGTATCAATGGCCTCCAAACGTAGCAATTTAAACAAAAATGACCTGTTTGCACGATATTGATGGCCTGATCGACACAAACGGCCTCAGAGCTAGTGTGCCTATGCGAACGAAAGTTCCAATATGGCAACCAAATGAGTTCACAAGCAACAGCGAACCGTCCCAAGTTAATTTCTCTTCAATAAACCAACCTTTTCCCATACTTAATGTATCAAACAAAACAGTTTACATCTAAGCAGCTAATCTTATTTTTATAAGCGGTAAAATATATGCATTTCAGTTGATTAGTACACTTTTGCGTGTGTTATTCAATAAGTGAGAATAGTGCGAGTACGTACTCATTGCATGCAAAAATGATCTGGAGCACTGAGTTGGAGACTTAAATTTTTTATAAATGTTGCTGTGGAGTGTTTTTCTTCACTCTTGAAGCAAAGTTCAAGCACCAATGTGTAGATCAGTCAGTAAATCTTTCCATAATGCAACATCCCCATATGGAGATTGTGTGCAGCTGCGCGTCTGTGTAAGTTATAAAGAATGAAAACAAAATAAGATAGATTTACAGCTGTATTTACAGAGGATTGATGAAAGTAAGTGAGAATCAAGTATGACATTTTAACTTCACTTATTGTCTATAACGCTGTCATTAACAGTGTTATAGACAATAAGTGAAGTTAAAAGAAAGTTAAAAACAGCTACATGTGTATCTTTCTCTATAGAGCATTTTGTGATGTATCAATTATTTGCAGTGCCAAATTGAAGAGATTCATATAGCATGACAATGTCATGTTCCATGCACAACCGTAAGGGGGTAGAAGGAGTACTTGTAAATGTTGATATGAGTGTGGATTTGGCGCAGTGCCCGAGGGTGGCTGTGACATGTTAAATATTCTGAATGGCAACAATTTGCCGTGATAAATTTATACATGAGAGATAGTCTGGAAAATGCTCAGCATTGACATTTTGTTCAAGTGATCTCCAGCAAAGGGTTTTAAGCATGTCTGTTACGCAGTCATATTGGGAGTATCTTTGCAAAGTCCACCTTGCAGCCCGTCTTGGGATCATCTCAATTTTGGAGATGTATTCTTGGGAGTAAGGGCTCCAGACAGATGAGGCATACTTGACCTGAGCAGTGATAATTTTAGAAATCAGTTGAAAGAGTCCTATAACATAATATTTTGGACATACCAGTTTCAGCTGAGGTTGGTAGTCAGGGTAACACCAAGTATTTAATATGGTCTGTCGTCTCCAATATCTGCCCATAAAGGGTATATACTGTGAGTTCGGGTTGTCTGACCCTACCAATAATGTGTTGAACCTGGCACATACCGCAAGAGGGTTGAAGGACATGGGCTCTACAATTTAACTGCAGAGCTCCAGATTAGGGGAGTATTGCGAAAACTAAATTTTTTATTTCTGCTTTAAACCCTATGGTATGATATCACTACTTATTAGAATCGTCTCAAAGAGACGATTTTATGAGTAGTAATACCATAGGATTTGGTGCTAAATAGAGATAGAAATGTTGTTTTTGTTCAGTTTACTCCCCCTTATCTGGAGCCCTGTAACTGGTAGTGGTACATAGAAGTTCTTGTATAATATTGATGAAAATAGTGATTATTTTAAGAAGTTTAGCCAGCGGCATTAATCTTGGTGCTGCCATTGGATTTAAAACTATTAACTATACTACGTTAAATTTCTTAAGAGTAGTACACTATAGGTTTTAGAGGAGACTATTTTGTATTTGAAATGTAGGTAAACATTTATTTCCAAAGAAATTTACAAAAACTCATTCTTCATTAATTTAAACATGATTAAAAATAAAGGGAAGAGGGATAGGTTACAAGTTCTAACAACATCAAATAAGACCTTCCTATTTGAAATGTGCCCCTAACCTGTATACGTGTACATGTATATAAAAATTAGTATATTCATCTGCAATAAGCATTTCTGGATTTAAAAAAACATTTTCTACAACAACACAATTACCTAACAAATATGACCTAGCTTTACACTACAATGTGACCAAAACTTTTACTTTACAATCAGTTTTTGACAAAAGTTTGTCTTAATTGCTTTCTAGTTGAAATTTGATATTTTATTTTATGATATTGATCCTATTACCATGTCACATATCAGAGTTGTCATTAACCCATTACCCTATAGCCTGTTTATAGTTTTGGTAACTGATGGCCACTTAAAGCAGGTTGAAAGTAGAGCAGAAAGCGCCTTTAGGTTACCATCTGCTAGGATATAGAAACTATTTGTAATGGTAGATATTCATGACTTTGTAACTATTTTCTTCAATGGAGGAATAAATGAGTAAAAAAGGCATACTTATGGGAGAATACCAGCTTAACTTGCTATCCTTCAGTTTTGACTAGCTCATAAATTTGTAGTTTAAATTGCTTTGTTGGTAGATTTAAAGTAAATATTTGCATATATTTAATGTGTAAAGAAACCTTTAGCAAATATCATAAAACCCAGAATGTCATGACCGTACAACACTTGTGACAAAAGAAGACAAGTTTTTGGTGAAGTACCTTTGTGTTTTACTTTCATTCTGCTATAATTAGCTTTCTGTTATAAAACTGAGCTTCCTGATTGAAAACTTTTAATACAGACTCTTAACAAAACTCCAGATAAGGGGTTATTTCAAAAACTAAAATCTTTATTTCTGTTTTAAACCCTATGGTGTCACTACTACTCATTAGAATCGTCTCTTCGAGACGATTCTAATGAGTAGTTACACCATAGGATGTGATGCTAAAATAAGTGAGAAAATGCTGAATTTGTGCAGTTTATTCCCACTTATCTGGAGCCCTAGTGCTAAACCCAATAGATAAACCTACTGTTCACTATAAATAATTCCTCCACTGACGAATATAGTTCCACACTATACAGTCATGAATATGCATGGTAAGAAAAATGTTTTCTATATTCTAGCAGATGGTTGAAGCTTAACTTTCAGTCTGAAAGTGAATCAGAATGCTCCTTAGAAAGCATTTTGCTTTACTTTCAGCCTGCTTTGTAGCTTTGAAGACAGGTGACCATTTAAAGCAGGTTAAAAGTAAAGCAGAATGCGCATTAAGGCGCATTCTGCTTTACTTTCAGCCTGCTTTAAGTACCAGCTGCTAGAATATAGAAATTAGTTCTAATGTTAAATATTCACAACTGTATGAATTGGAACTATATTCTTCAGTGGAAGGATAAATTATAGGCGTAAAAAGGTGTATTTATGGGGTAATGGGTTAAGGTACCATCTGACTTCAACACCAAAACAAGCCATTAGGGACAGGGTTAACCCTTTCTACCATACAAGCACCTTTTAGCACATAAATTTTAATTTATTCATCCACTGAAGGAAAGAGTTCCAATTTATACAGTCATGAATAGGTATCATAAGAAATATTTTCTATATTCTAGCAGATACTAGCTTAAAGCAGGCTGAAAGCAAAGTAGAATGCGCTTAAGGCACGTTCTGCTTTACTTTCAACCTGCTTTAAGTAGTCACCTATGTTCAAAACTATAATCAGGTTATGGGTTAAAGGGTTAATATATGAGATTTATTGTATTGCATATCAAATGATTGTTTGATAGTTATTCCTAGAATATTGATTTGATTCCCTTGTGGGATTGCAACTAATGAACATGAAAATAAACAGACAAGTTGAAATCAATCAATGCAGATCTACCCGGTATTTTCTATCAAAGATTAATCTTAATGCGTAGCATGCTGTTTTGTTGTTGTTGTTTTTTTGTCTAGAACAAATGTCATCTGCTACTATTTTAAAGAATTAATTTTCTACATTTCTTTTCGAAACAGGGTCAGAATGTCAAACTGTTTGGATCCTTGTGAGAAGCTGCATTCTGCTGTGTCTCATCTGGATCCAAACTTTGATTGCATTATGGCACATAGCTGTGACTAGCATGCAAAGAGTTAATATTGTTTTCCACTGAACAGTTCCTAGCTATACACGGGGCAATTGTAACACTTACCCATGTATAATGCAGCTTTTACTGGAAGTAGCATGTATATTGGATCCAGTTCAGTTACCAAGTGATTTTGTGTCTTATCAGGTTCCAAAATTTTACTCTCATTTAGGACTCTTGAACTAAATAGACTTTTAAAATCAGTTAAATCTTTTCAATATTTTGAGAGTAAAAGTGTTGAAAGCTGAAACTTCTTGGCTCATTGTGTGACAGAATCTACTCTCTCTCTGTGCAATATTTATAAGTCAATGAATACATTAAAGGAGAAAGAATAAATATGTGTTACTTCCAGCTAATTAGGTACTTCTATGAAATGAATGTTCACACCTTTACAAGATTCCTCATAAAAAGCACAATCAAAGGATCTGTTAGGGAGGGGGGGGGGTCAATAATTAGATGTCCATATACGAGGGGTGTTTGAAAAATACGCGGACAGATGCTGCCATTCCCTCAGTTTTTGTCTGAGCGGCGGGAAACTTGCACATAATGATGCCCACAGAATTCTGTACCCAGAGTTTAACTTTGCCGACATTATCTTTACGCGTGATAAATGTATGGTTGTTATGGTAACGTCACCTCGTAACACCCGGCCCAAAATGTAACAAAACGTAAACATGTGTCGCTCCGAAAATGATGTCTATCACTTGTGTCTGATCCAATATCGTCTCCAAATTTTAGCACAGTATGGCGCCAGATCTTGACACGACGTCAGTGATGTCACAACGTCTGAAGTCATTTCAGCGTTAGCGGCCATTTTATTTATACAAAGTGCATCAAAATGAGCGTCGAACAGAGAACGGCGGTTAAAGTCTGTGTTCTCAATGGAAAAAAACAGAAAAGAAACTATGGAAATGTTGGTCAAGGCATACGGCGATGCTGCAATGAAGAGAACGGCATTGCATAAGTGGTACTTGCGTTATGAAGACGGATACAAAAATGTGATGGACGAACAGCGCAGCGGACGGACGACGTCAATAACGCCGCAGAACATTCAGGAAATCAAAGAGCTCCTGGATAAAGACAGACGTATCACGGTTAGAGAAGTTAGCCAGCCGGTAGACTGTAGTGTTGGGACAATACATACTGTAGTTCATGACAGTTTAAATATGAGGAGATTATGCGCGAGATCGATCCCTAAAATGCTGTCGGAGTGTCAGAAAGCTCAAAGGGTGGAGTCGTCAACATGACGTTGGATGACGTTGGGCCGGGTGTGACGACCCAACGTTACCATAACAACAGATGTTTGATCATGCTTGAAGTCAATTGTATCAAATCTTCACTGGAAATACAGAATTCTCTGGGCATCATTATGTGCAAGTTTATGAGGGAGTGGCAGCATCTGTCCGCATATTTTTTGAACACCCCTCGTACATGTATGATGAGTCATGCAAACTGTGTCAAAAACTAAAATATTTTGTTGGTACCAATTTTAGCCCTATGTTGAGTCTACTTATTAGACTTAGAGTTGTTATGAAGAAATGATTCAAATGTCAGTATTCATAACAAAGGGTTTAGTACTAAATTTAGTAGACACCCATTGAAAAGTTTAAGAAATGTTTCTATTAATTTAACCCATTACCCCATAGCCTGTTTCTAGTTTCTAAATTAGGTGAACTTAAAACAGGTTGAAAGTAAAGCAGAATGCGCCTTAGGGCGCATTCTGCTTTTCTTTCGGCCAGCTTTAAGTTAACATTTACTTAAATATAGAAAATATTTTTTATCATACATATTTATGACTATATAAATTTCAACTATTTTCTTCAGTGGAGGAATAAATCAAAGGTGTAAAAAGGTGTATTTATGGGGTAATGGGTTAAAGTCTCATGAACTGGAGTCCAGCATAAGTAGTTAAACAGTTTTGAAATTTGCTATCAGTCAAACAAGAGATCTGTTTTGCCTAAATTTACTGTGTGCGGTCATTAAAGTGGATCCTTTAGTACTTGTCAAGTGGTATCCTGTGCACGTAAAGTCGTTTCAAGGAAATGCAGGCTGACTGATACAGAAATACATGTACATACATGTATATATAAGTCTGAATCAAAGCAACAAGTCATATTTTGGTCTTAAAATGATTGTTAAAAGAGTTTTGATATTTCATAGTTTGCATATAGGCATTTAACCCTTTACCTGATAGCCTATTTATAGTACTTAAGATAGATGACTACTTAAAGCAGGTTGAAATTAAAGCAGAATGCGCCTAAGGGCGCATTCTGCTTTACTTTCAGCCTGCTTTAAGCTATCATGTGCTATAATATAGAACATATTCCCTATAATACATATTCATTACTGATTAAATTGGAACTATTTTCTTCAGCGGATGAATAAATCATATCCGCTAAAAGGCGCTTATATTGGGTAAAGGGTTAAATGCCTTGGGCACTTTGTAAGTGATGTCTAATTGCATTCTGATGATGCAGGCCTTTTTCTGGCCATTTTGGAAAAACAAAATTTAGATAATTCCTAAATTTTGATTTTTTTCCCCACACAATAATCCAATGATATGAGAATGAATCCAGCATCAAATTCATACTCAGTTCTAGAAAGGGATTTAAAAGCAAACACAAAAATTCAATTTGTAACTGACAATAATCTATTCAGAATTGGGAGTTTCCCCCCAATATTTCTCATTGAAGGATAAGTACACCAGAAAAAAAGGCTTGGATTGATTCTGTTTTAATTTTAACACTTCTTTAACTAGTAGATATATATAAAGCCTTAAAAGTACACATAATTGGTATACATATATGATGGATTGTCAATTGAAATGACTTAAAGCAGGTTGAAAGTAAAGCAGAATGTGCCTTTAGACAAATTCTGCTTTACTTTCAGTCTGTTTTATGCTACCATCTGCTAGGATACTGAAGCTGAAAACTATTTCTTTTGGTAGAAGTTAAAAACTGTATTAATTGGAATATATTTTCTTCAGTGGAGGAATAAATTATGTTTATTGGGTAGTGGGTTAAATGAGGAAACCTGAAGAAATATGTGGCAGTTTGTATCTAGATCAGACATCAGCATCTGATACGTAACAACCAAACTGTTCCAGCAAAAACATGCTAAACTAACAGGGGAAAGGTTAAACATTTGTAAAACACTTCTCTGACTGGTACAAAAGGATCAACCAATTGATTAGAGTCGTTCTATCGAATACCTTAAATAGCTTATGATACTTGAATTATTCTTCATTGATCATATTTCTATAAATACTCACCCTGTAAATTCTATAACAAACAAAACCTTAAAGTTTGAAAATAAATAGCTTTGTGCTTTACTTTCATTCTGCTTTTACTGTACTATTCTATTTTCTATGCAATTAACAGTTTACAGTGTCTGTTAAGGGATATATTTCCAAAATAATTATACATGTATATACGAAAAATAGTGCATGCATTGTACATGTATCATGATCAGAAGGCTACTTCATAAGCCTTCTGTTCTGGTTCACCTAATTTGTAATTTTTGCAAATAATGTACAGTTGAACTTCGATATATCTCAAACTCGGCTATGTCAAACCTACCCGTATTTCAAAGTTAAAACGTGGCTAAGCCACGTTTTAACTTTGAAACATGGGTATATTTGACTTAACGGAGGAAGAAATAACGTAATTCATGTATCGAAATATCATATAGTTTGAAGTAAGCGAGTTCGAGATATCGAAGTTCGACTGTATACACTTGTAACGATTCTCTTGGTTTGCCGAGCGGTAGCAAACTATTTTATCTGAATAGAAAATGACTTCGGGTCTAATGTTATTAAACAATGGAATCCTCAAGTTATCTGACTTGAGGTTCAATGATATATTAATTTTCCTTTAGCTACTTAGCTGAATGATTAGTAAATAAATGAAAGAACAAGTTCAACAAATGATTATAAAAATGATTGGGCATATAAGAATCACAGTGTAAAATTAACACATAAAACAATCAACTTTGTTCAGGGCGTGAGCCTACTTGCTTGGGGTCTTGTCTCAAGTATATGACCTGAAGCAATACAACTTGGGGTTTGACTCGAGGTCTCCTTCTTGATATCTATGTATCTTATCTGTCAATTTGAGGCAGTGAGTTGGAAGCTATATACATGTAGGCGTATATAATCTATTAGAAAGATCCAATTGTGCTCGAGGTCAAGATCCGGGGTAGTGACCTAAAATCAGGACCTGGAGTCACTCCAGGTATATGTATACTTAATATATATTAAATTATTAATATACTGAGCACGTAAAGGTAAAGCACCAGCCTACGACCCGGACACTTGTGTACGCCGAGGAAGTCAAGCAACTCTGTGCCGAAGCAGCAACTCTGTTGACAACCTGGAGCAGTACACCTCTAAGATCCAAAGTCCCAGGTGATAGTGCAATACCAATAGCCTTCAAGTAGCTTACTCAGAGCCAGCAACGGAGAGAATCAGTTGCTGAGCTCGGTCTGTAAATATTAATTAATACTAGCTACTATATTATTAAAAGCGTCTCTTCTGTATTTCTTACGATGTGATCAGTACGACGGTCGGCTTCCAACTAACTAACAAAGTGAAACATCGGCTTATATACTCTTACACCATTCGGATTACTTGGATACCTACGCTGTGTATCGCTTTATTAAGAGTGGGGATTTCCAACGTGTATCTATTTTTAGAACATGATTCTCGGCAATCAAGTAAATATCTGCGTAAACAATGCCTTTCTGGTTTATATAACAATTTGGCTAAATTCTGTAGGATTCATAGAAAAGGTCTGCATTTATATATAAAAGAATTACTTACATTTGGTGTGATTATTTCGAAGATTTAGTCTGTTAGACGCAGCGCTAATTATCATAAATCGGTGTTCTGAAATATCTACTATGTTGTAAGAATGGCCCTAGGATTTTCATCACATTCTCGTTTCCTCCAACAGTAAGGAACTAAAGGGTTACAACAATCTTCATTGATTGCAAGGCATGCTTCTTTTCAGTTTCACATTATTATACACACTTTCTTTGTATGCATTAGTATGAATTTGGATAAAGTGCCAAGATTAACCTTATATAGCATACAGTAAGTTGGAATTAAATTAGCCATTGTGTCGGCTATATCTGTTTATTAGATTAACCCTTTTCTCCATAGCCATTATGTGCAAATCACCTTAGACTAATTAGCTTACAATGTTGTAGGCAGTTTTCTGCTTATCTAAGTTGAAAGTAAAACAGAATGATCATATAGGAACTTTCTGCTTTACTGTCATCTTGCTTTAAGCTGCCATATGTATGAAACACCTTCAATGAATATTTTATTTGTATCATTAATGCAAAGTAAAGGGTCATCTGTGACAGTAGTTAAACATCAAGGCTCCAGAGGCAGTCAACTGAACACATCCAACATTTTCTCACTCATCTAGCACCAAGTCCTATGGTGTAACTACTTGTTAGAATCGTCATAGACATGCCTATTACTCTCTTCTACCATGAACTAGTTAAGAACCACAGGAGTCTTTCCCTGCATCCTAACAGGTGTTGGAGGCCTCCGTGGCCTACTGGTACAGTCAATGTGACTTACATCACTAGCTTCTCACTACTGAGGGTTCGAATCCTGGTCTGGGTATTGGATTTTTCATGTGGGGAAGCCTTCCACCTAGCTCGTGGTAAGTAGATGGTTCTACCCAGTTGCCTATTTGTGCCTGAAACAGTGCATAAAGGGCATCTGGGGTCCTCCTCCACCTGTAATTAGCTATGACAGAAATACTGTTAAAAGCGATGTAAATTCATAACAAATCCATATCTAATAGGTGTCTGCTTAAAGCAGGCTGCATGTAAGTCACTAGCTGAATTCTGCTTAACTTTTAGCCTGCTTGGGCAATCTCAAGTTTAAACACTGGAAACAGGCTGCATGACATGATTTTTATGTATCCTGATTAGTGGTAGGATATTTCAAAATGCTCTCACATTATTAAAGATCTCTCATAAATCTTGCTTTATTGAAGTAGCAGCTCGAGACGATTTTGACTGTTTAAATAAAAGTTACTCATTGTTGTTCAGCATGCCAACTACTGATCCGGATCAGTGTAACTTCATATTGCAATACTCATGGTTGCTTTGATACAAATATGCTCACTATATGAGTTTATGTATGAATGGTCATAATTCAAAAAACACATGTACCAGTTTGACCTTAGGAATGTCCCCTAGGCTAAATATAGTTATTTAATAGGACATTCACATCAAATTGTTTAAATAACTGGGCAGCCATTAACTACATGGTGTACCATACTATAACAGTAACGGAAGCCTTTTCATGAAATATGATACCTTAGAAGTTATAGCACAGTAAAGAACTTATCAGGTCATGTTTAAAATATGTGTAGGTCAGTAAACTAAATATAAGCTGTGCCATGACAAAACCTGCCTAGTTGCATTGCAAACAGTGTAGATCAAGGCCAGCCACCGCAATCAAAGACGCAGCCGCTGGTTTTGATCTACTCTGTATGACGCCCATAGTCATCTAAAGCATTGTATTTAGCTGTATTATATATGGTATATTGCAGTGTAGACGGCCAAACCCAGATACAGTGCCTGGGATGACAACTTTGCTTTGCATGTACAATGTCACATTTTGTCATGGCACGGCTCAAATGTAAGACAGAATGTCTATTTTTGAGTGTAGTGCATTACTTTTCTTTCGTATAAATTAGTTACCTGACAGTCTTTATACATATTTCAAAGTACATGTATAAGTCTTTTGAGATACATGTCATGGTCTTTTAACTAAGATTTTCGTATTTAGCCATAGATATCAATCATATCGGAAAGATGCAGTAAGTATAATATTTTGGGGAAAAGTATAATTTGGAAAAACTAAAGCAAGTATAATTTGGGAAAATTACTGCAAGGATCTTCTTCAGAATGCAGTATAAAACAAAAGACTGGATTTTGAGTCAAAAGGGTATCAGCTAATTCAGGACAAAAATAAAACATAAACTTTTATGATGTTATAAAGACAATTGACAGCTTAACTCTTCCTCTCTGAAACTTTAAATGGACAATTCCGGTTTCCATTTTAGTCTAGTCCATTACTGACTTTTAAGGGTTGGTTTTGCCTTTGTTTGGCAATATGACCCTCTGATCTGGGTCTTCACTGTTTGCACAGGACAAGTGTACTATTCAGTATTCACATGTACACTGTTTGAAAAGGACGCCTATATGCGGGACTAGGGTTTAAAGGGTTAATTCAAGCAAGAGGAAAATAAAGCAGAACGCTTTAAAATGAGCTATCTGCTTTACTTTTATCTTGCTTTAAACAGCCACATGCATTAAACACAGAAAATGAAATCTCATACAGTGATCACATAAAAATAACCCATTACCCCATAAATATGCCTTTTTACGCCTCTAAATTATTCGTCCATCGAAGAAAATGGTTCCAGTTTAAGCAGTCATGAATATGTATCATAAGAAATACTTTCAATATTCTAAAAGATGGTAACTTAAAGCAGGCTTAAAGTAAAGCAGAATGCGCCTTATGGCACATTCTGCTTTACTTCCAACTTGCATTAAGCGGTAACCTATCTTCAAAACTAGACATTTTTTATAGACTGTGGATTAATGGATTAAAGGATTTCTTCTGTACATGTATATGATTTATGAAATAAAAAGGAATGAACCACTCTACAATGTCATGTCCTGTACCATACTTGATTAGGTCATAATGTTTAGTGTCTGGTCAGGTCAGATTTGTTATCACCATACACGGGTGGTTTATTGTCGATAAGGTTTGACCTGTCGGTTGTTGAATATTCCGTCTTTTTCCGTAAGCTATCTTTATCTAATCCGGAAACAACAAAACAGTGTATTGTAAATAAACCATTCAAGGATGACGCGAATTTGATTATATTATCTGATAAAGATATCTACAGTCGGTAATGGCTCAGTGGTTATGTGTCTGCGCTACCAACGTAAGGGTTATAGGTTCGATACCCGATAGAGTTAATTTTGTAATATTTCTTAATGTGTTTTTTTAAAACTTTTTTTTATGGTAGACACATACAAACCATGATATTCATGCAATTGTATAAAATAAAGTGCAGTGAACTTGCCTTAGGAAACTTGGATAGAGAAGTGCGTATACAGTGGAGAAAATGTTATTCTATCCCGTTTAAACGCAAACGAAACGCAAACGCAAAACAATAAATCATAGAGCATGACAATTTTCGACAATTTTTGCTATTCATTTTAATCTGAGTGGCAAACAGTTTGGAGCCTGATCAGACGCCGGGTAACCAGGCGTCTGATCTGGCTCCAAACTGTTTGCTATGGAAATAATAGTTTAGCGTAAACTCGTTTATTGGACAAGAAAAACGTTTTTTCCACTGTAGCAACATTACGTTATGCAAAGCTCTCTCTGGCAAAACGCACTCTTTGTTACTTCTGTATTTTGTTAAGCAGCAAGTTTTTCTTTACCCAAACGTTAACTGTTTTATTTTAAGTAAAATATATAATTATCAATAAAAAAACCTGAAGCTGACGTTTACAAAACAGTGCCTTGAATCGAACCAACGACCCTAGCACTACAAGTCAATGACACTATCCACTAAGCTATTGCGACAGTGGCGTTAGATCATCGACTGAAGTATACTACCAAGATTTCATTGATCTATAAATAAAGTATACGGAAACTTCCGATGGTGCCAACGAAAGTTGACGGAAAGTGATGACCGACAGGTCAAACCTCATGGATAATACAAATTGACTATTTCCGAGGTGTGATTGTTGTGAATGTGAAAGTAACAGGTGTATATGTCCCTGGGGGCCTAATAATTATCATTAATGTTAACCAGATACAGCTGATAAATTAGTAATGATGTTCCTTGCTGTTAACAGTTTCAAAACAAACATGTTTCTAAAACTGTTGGCTTTATTTATGTACTGTTTGTTCTTTAACCCATTACCC
Organism: Gari tellinella; assembly: GCA_922989275.2. NCBI lineage: Eukaryota > Metazoa > Mollusca > Bivalvia > Cardiida > Psammobiidae > Gari > Gari tellinella. Next base: position 45,848,781 of record OV277869.1, on the reverse strand, counting down.
CATAAAAACGCCTTTTTACACCTCTAAGTTATTCCTCCTCGGAAGAAAATAGTTCAAAATAATTCAATTATGAATATTTATAATAAGAAATATGTTCTATTTTCTAGTAGATGGTAGCTTAAAGCAGGCTGAAAGTAAAGCAGAATGCGTCTTTACTTTCAACCTATTTTAAGTTGTCTGCTATCTTCAATATTAGAAATAGGCTATGGGGTAATAGGTTAATCTATAATCTTTGGGCTAAAGGAATAAGTGAACACGGTGTACACTGTGCAAGCTAGGACACTTGCTTATAACGAAATTAGATATAAGGAAATATTGGATGTAACAAAATAAAATTAGGAATTTACTTTCAACCTGCTTTATATACTTCCATCCTGCTTTAAATAATCACATTTGAAAAATAGACATTTTGGACATCTTAGGATTTTTCAAGATCAATATTGGCAGCCCTGAATCAGCAAAAAAAGTGTTGGGTGAAAAATTGTCAGTCTGTTTCAGTTTTGAAGACAGGTGACCACACTTAAAACTGGTTGAAAGTAAAGCAGAATGTGCCTTAAGAGACATTCTGCGAATCTGCTTTACCTTTAGCCTGCTTTACCATCTGCTAGGATATAGTAAAAATCTTATGATGCCTATTTGTGACTGTCTAGAGTGTAAGTCAGGTTAATTAACCGACTTCCCTTCATAGGCAATAGTGCAAATCACATAGGGCCTACATAATATCCAATTATGTTTTAGGGGCAGGATACTGCTTAAAGCGACTCGCAACCAGATGGTGCATTAAAAATAGTGATTTGTAAATATGTGTCAAGCGCTTATATAAATGGTAAAGAATTAGTTTAAGATAAGAAATTCTGTTTAAAAAAATGTATTTCAATAAAAAAAAATATTGGTCTCTGGTGGGATTCGAACCCGGGGCCCGGCATTGGCGGACAGAAGACAAAATAGGAGAAACCGCTTAGACCAATGGACCACGGAACTATCCGTTTATCTCGGATCGATTTAACGTATTTCAATGTGTAGCGATCGAAAGTGCATACAACTTCACAATTCGGCTCGGGTTTATGTCTGAGCCCGTGTTGAGAAGCAACAACAACAACTATACCGTCTACTAGTCGGTATAGAAAAACGATGGAAAATATCTAAAAATATTGACAGGTACACCATCCGGTTGCGAGTCCCTTTAAGGTAGCTGTTGACAATCGATACTGCAAGCGGATTTTTCTAATTAATTGTCGTGATTGTTGATTTTCCCCCCAATTTTATAGCTGACGGATGAAAATGGTACACATCCCATCAGAATATGCGAATTTACAAAAAATATTTTAATTTTTTACGATTTTATAAGAACATTTAAAAAAAAATTCAAACAACGATATCAAAGCCATCTTTATTTGTAACATGATTAAAATTGCCCAAAATACTCTTTATAAACATATCTAGGGATCTGTGTCACAGATTTTTAAAATACCGCTTCAAACCTTTGTTATGTAACATCAAAGTTTTTTTACGGTTTAAAGTCGACCATTATTACGTAACGCTTTATAACGGACCACTGGAGTTACTTATACAATTTCTGAGTCACGGTTCCCTCGAGGAGATAATACCATTTCATCTGCTTCAAACCGCACGAAAGTCGATCCCCAACAGCGAAAGTTAGGGGAGTTCAAAAATACCGCTTGTTTCAAATTACATGTATGTAATGCCGGAAACTCCAATTAACTGACTGATGTGTCAATTAGGCTCAACTAAGACCTTCTTTTTCAACAAATTACATGACCCAGCTTATGATCAACCATTTCGTTAAACTCCGTCCCAAATTAACAAAGCCAATCATATAAAAATAACGATTTTAATACGGTAAAAGTCGTAAATCACCTCTGACAGCTTCGGAATAAACCACCTATCTAGTCACGTAATCTACGCAATTGAGGCACCCAGCGGGGATTCTGACGTGTGATTTACCCGTAAAATGACCGAGAAAGCAAGAGAGAATTTGGTAACTTGTAGAAAATACCTTTATCAATCAGGATTTGTAAAAAAGTATAAAACGACTATTTTACCATTTGTTTCGTAAAAAGCTACCTTAAAGCAAGATGAATGTTAAGCAGAAAACTTCTTCAGGAATTTTCTTGTTTACTTTCATCTTGCTTTAAGCTTGTACCTGTATTCAAAACTAGCATAAATGAATATTCATTTGTGCACCAAGTTCTTCAATGGAGGTGTAGCTAGAGGCACTCTTAAGCTCTTCTGTGGAGGAAAGGGTTAAAGTCCATTCAAAACTTACATTAAGATTGGTCTCATGAGGATAAGAAGTACAGGTGTGGTTCTAAATGGTTGCAGAAGCTGGAATATTGGACAGGTGAAATATTGATTGATGTTTCATGGATTTTATGGCTCTGTATTGAAATTAGAAATGTGTTTATCCTGTTTACATGGTAACGGTATCAGTGTTATGTTGACAACTAATTTGAAGTATCATCAAGGGTATTTCCGGGTTGAATCAATTTGTACAAGTATGACTTGTAAGTGTATATCCCTTACTGTTCAGGAACTGAATAGTAAATACTCCATCATTTGACAAATAATAGTGTAGGTCCAGATTATAGGGCTCCTTGAAGATAGAAGAGCATTTTTTTAGGCGTTTCCCTGTTTTATCATAAATTGGGTTCAGCCCCAAGATTCAATGTAAACTGTTATTTCTTTCACCTTGTATTAACCCATTACCCCATAGCCTGTTTCTTATTTTGAATATAGGTGACCACTTAAAGCAGGTTAAAAGTAAAGCAGAATGTGCCTTAAGGCACCTTTTGCTTTAATTTCAGCCTTCTTTAAGCTGCCACCTGCTAGAATATAAGAAGTATTTACTATGATACATATTCATGACTGTATAAAATGGAACTATTTTCTTCAGTGGAGGAATAAATTAAGGTGTAAAAAGGCATATTTATAGGGTAATGGGTTAAGCAGCTGCCTGCCGTAAATACTGTAAACTAAACCTCAGTTATAGAGAGGTCTTACTGTAATAAATAAACTATATCTTATTGTACTGTAATTATATAAGTATTGCCTAAAAGTTAAAGCTTATATATCTGAGATTTGTTTTTCAAAATTGAGATGTTTACGTCATTTCTACTTGATGTGATTGAAATACAATTGTCAAAGTGTTTGGGTCGTGATAAGAAGCTAAACTAGATCAAATCGGTTTGCATAATCCAGTCCAGTAATTATTGTCAAAATGATTGTGTAATCCGTATCGTGTTGATCTTGTTACGAAATAAGCAGGTTTTAAAAATAGCTTATTATTCAAGTATTAATTATATTAGGATATTGAAGTGGATTATCTGATATTTACACAGTGCCGAGGCTATAGGCTAGGCATAGGTTGTTCGTTTTTATTCTGTGATCCAAAGTTATACCTACATGTATTTGAAATGCCCATTTAATCTATTACTTTTTAAACACACTTTTGAATGGCTGTAGTCATTTCTACTCTGAATAGAGAAGGAATCCATCTAGGAAGTTGTGAACTTAAAACACAGAAAGCATTTGAAATATAATATCTTTCTTGTTGGTCAGAATCAAGTATTCTGTATTTCTATCAACCTGCTCTTTCCTCCCTGAAACTTTAAATGGACAATTCCAGTTTCCATTTTAGTCGAGTCCATTTCTGACTTTTAAGGGCTGTTTTTGTGAATGTTTGGCATTGTGACAAACAGTGTAGACCCTGATCAGAGGGCTCCTTTTGGAGCCCTCTGATCAGGGTCTTCACTGTTTGCATAGGACAAGTGTACTATTCACATGTACACTGTTTGAAAAGCACGCCTATATGCGGGACCAGGGTTCAAAGAGTTAAGTGTTCACCTGACTCCAAAACTAGAAACAGGTTCTGGGGTAAAAGGTTTAAGAAGGCAACTTGTACAAAACAAAATAATACTCATACAGGGAAATACAATCAAATGATGAGTGAATATATACGTTAACCCTTTGAACCCTAGTCCCGCATAGAGGCGTCCTTCTCAAACAGTATACATGTGAAAAGTGCATTGTCCTATGCAAACAGTGAATACCCAGATCAGAGGGCTCCTTATGGAGCCCTCTGATCTGGGTCTTCACTGTTTGTCATAATGCAAAACATTGACAAAAACAACCCTAAAAGGGCAGAAATGGACTAGACTAAAATGGAAACTGGGATTGTCCATTTGAAGTTTTAGGGAGGAAAGTGTTAAGCAATGGATTTCTTAATATATATAATCTTTTCTTAACCCATTACCCGATAGATACATATATGCATGTAATTTATTCCTCCACATACTAATGAGACTAGTTCCACTGTATAACAGTAATATATATGCACCATAATTGGCATAACATGATGATAAGAGCGTTCTACTTTACTTTCAACCTGCTTTAAGTGATCACCTGTCTCTATCAAAACTAGGGACAGGCTATGGAGTAAACATTACTTTTGTCTAACATGAAGTAGAAATCCGTCCCATGCATGCATCTAAATTCTTTAAGCTCAGTGAATGGGCCCAGAATGTAGGTCTTTACTACAAATATTTTTGATACTGAGGAGAAAATAATGTTTGGTTGGTTCTAAGCCAGCCAGTTTGTAAACAAAGTTCAGCTTAAATCCAGCCAGTCAATCAATACAAAGTATTGGTAAGCACACATATATCCACTTGTAATCTGACCTAAATTTGTAAGTGTATTGGTCATAACTTTGATCATAAACTTTCTGAATATTTTTATGCCCCACTACCTTACCTAGTTGTTCAAGGCATATAGGGCATGGAACTCCAATAAGGCTCTCCTATATGACTCATGTAAAAAGTGTTATAGATCTTCAAGGTCAAAATTTGTTATTTTTTACAGCCTTAAGCCATGTTCAACTCTATATAATATTTTCCCCCAAAGATACATTCATGCACAACAGAAAAATGAAAAAAGAACAATATGAGTTACGGTATGTAAGAAAAATATCATGAACTCAATGACATGACTGGTGTTTTGATAGAGGTACCAAGTAAAACAGGGACATATGTCACTTCAGCCTACATAAGTTCTTAGTAACATAAACCCCTTTTAGGATACCAGAAATGTCTTGTATCTTTTCTCTGGCACCTATGTATTACACCAAAAGCACAAAACAGTGAATGTCTAATGACAAAATGCTATTTTGAGGCCAAAAAATGTTGGCACTTTATCTCGGGGGACTACTTTCAGCTGGACCATGACAGCATTTTCGGTCATTTTGTGTTCTGTAACCCCTAAACTTCAAAATAAGGTCATAGCTGTGTCAAACTGTTTGAATCCTGATGAGATGCTGCATTATGTAGTGTCTCATCTTCATTGAAACTGTTTGCTAAATACTGTTTCCTCGTTTTAGCGTGAAAAAGGTAACTGTCAATGTGAAACCATGATTAAATATTTTGACTAAATTTGTATCTTTCCCCCACCCCCAACCCCACCCAATTCCCTGTGCATTTAACCCTTTACCTCATAGCCTGTTTCTAGTTTTGAAGACAGGTGACCACTAAAAGCAGGTTGAAAGTAAAGCAGAATGTGCCTTAAGGCACATTCTGCTTTACTTCCAGCCTGCTTAAAGCTAAAATCTGCTAGGCTATATAAAATGTTTGTAATGGTAATGGTTCATGAGGGTATAAACTGGAACTGTTTTCTTCAGCGGAGGAATAAATTAAATACGCTAAAAGTTGCTTCTATGAGGGAAAGTGTTAAAGGGTATTATACTGTTAATATGTTGAAAGGGTTAACTTTACGTTTACTTGACGTTACAGGTGAAGAAACTAGCGATGTAGATCACCAGCCCAAACAGCTGTTGCCATTAGTGTACCATGCAAAAGACACAGTTTGAGCCTCACATTGTCTGCAAACCATCTCAGATCAAATACCCCACCAAGAACACATTCCCACGAGCCAGAGACAAGCATGCATCATGTGTGCATGAGCACTTTGTCTATGTCATAGCAGGAAAAGATGGAAATACCCCACTAAAGGACTTCTGGCGTTACCATCCAGGTAGAACCATAATTCTTTAACCTTTGCAAGTACCTCAGCATTGCAGATACTTGGAAGCATTTAATTGGTTATAAACCAAACACGAAATAACTTAAGTTTTGTTAATTGCTTTATGCTCTGGATAAATGTAGGTTTGTGTTTTAAATTTGTTTCTAACATTTTGTTTTCATTGTTGAACCAAGGTGGTGGTTTAAAGTAAGCTGGAATAAGAACAGAAATTCTCCTAAGGGAGATTTCGATATGCTTTCAGCCCTTTAAGCTATCATCTGCAATGATAAAGGAAATACTTCATATGCTGCATATTCATGACTGTGTAAAATGGAAGTATTTTCTTCAGAGGCGGAATGAATTATAGATGTGTTATGGAGTGATCGGTTAAATCACTTCCACTTACCTGCATGCCTGTTTGAATGGAAAGTTCGATTTTACCATTTCCCCAGTAGCTTGCTTTCAGTATTGAAGACTAATGGTTACTTAAATCAGGCTGAAAGTAAAGCAGAATGCTCATTAAGGAGCATTCTGCTTTACTTTCAGCCTGCTATAAGCTACCCTCTACTAGGATATAATAAAAAGTATTTGTTATGTTGCATATTCACGATTGTATAATTGTATAAAGTGAAACAGTCATCTTCAGTTGAAGAATATAATTATAAAGTGGGTAAAAAGGTGTATCTATGGAGTAATGGGTTAAGTCATGTATCAGCAAAAGATAGATGTATGAAAAGACAAGTGCCTAATGAAAAGGTTAAGCTTTGAAGATGTAATTTAGATAAACTTAATATATGACAGGAATGAGGAAGTATCATCAATAGAAACATTTAAACTATATTCATGCACAGTAGTTGCATAGCCCTTCCAATGCAGAAAAACTAAAATAGATATGCCTTTTTTCCATATTTTAATTTAACCCTTAGCCCGCCAAATAAATTGTCGTCTGCTATATTTCTCGTCTGCTTCAAGTTTCAAAGTGCTTCAAAGTTGCTCAAAATTGCTGAAAATGTTGTCTGAGTGTCAAACAGCTTGGATCCGGATGAGACGCCGAGTTACTCGGCGTCTCATCCGGATCCAAGCTGTTTGCATATGGAGCTATAGTCGTGAGTGGCAGGCTATGGGTTAATTCATTCGCTCACGTTCCATTTTATGCAGTAATAAATGTACAACATAACCTATGGCAAATGTTTTGAAAAGGTATTTGATGAGAACTTACGAGGGCCCCACATGGTGTAAAATTTGAACTATCGCATTAAAATTGATCAACAATTTAGATCATAAAGTCATTAAAAAAGCATCAAATAAATAGAATACTGAATTTTTCCAGTGTAAGATTGAAATTCGTGAACATCAGGCTTTTATATTTACTTTAGTGGCTTCGCCACTCATGCAAATATAACCTCTGATTTTCAATCAATGAACTAAATTTTGATCTTACACTGTAAAAGTTTTCCTCTATGTAGTTACCTGTATTGAATTATTTCTGAGCTACATTATACATTTGTTTCATAGGTACTGAGGGAACAGTCAAATCATTGACCCGAGGTAGCAGGGAAGACCTTGAGAACTGTTGCCCGAGGCCAACGGCCGAGGGCAACAGTTCTCAAGGTCTTCCCTGCTACCGAGGGACAATGGTTTGACTGTTCCCGAAGTAACTATCAAACAAATGATTTATTACCTGTCTCTCTATTTAAGCCAGGCTGAATGAATGGCTAGATCTAGATCTATCTATACAAAATTTGAACAACACGTATTTATAAATTCTAGAGATGATCTTACGTGTATATTTAATCTTAATTCAATTCAATACAACAACTGAATGTGAACATCACTGTTTTGTAAAAAAGATGTCTAACATATTCATATTTTCAATTACGATTGAATAATTATTGTTTCTTATTGACTGAAATTGATTGACACTTTGTCGAAATTACGTCATGTATAATATGACGTCATTATTTTTGTAACGTCAAAATGTGTTTAAAAAAAGGAAGACGTTAGATCTGCAAGCGGTTTGTCGCGTTACTCTTAATTTTAGGTCTAGAACTATATAGCCTTTTAAGGGGATTATTCGGGAGAGAAAAAATGACCCGATCAACTCCGCAAAAGGCTAGCTCCTTAAACAAAAATCTGTATCATAAAGACGCCTTATTTGGTCCCGCGATGCAGAAAAGTTTTGCGCACCATTTTCGCGCATGTAACAGTACTATGTAACAGTCAACTGTTGCCCGCTGGCCTCAGTCTGGTAAATATTTCGGAAAACAGACAAAAATGCTTAATATTCACTTAAATAGAGAGTCAGGTAATAAAATTGAATGTGAGAATGGGAGTCTTCGGTCTGCATGGCAAACAGTTTTGATCCTTTTCAAGCAGTTTATGTTAACCCTTAGCCTGCCACTCACGACTATAGCTCCATATGCAAACAGCTTGGATCCGGATGAGACGCCGAGTAACTCGGCGTCTCATCCGGATCCAAGCTGTTTGACACTCGGACAACATTTTCAGCAATTTTGAGCAACTTTGAAGCACTTTGAAACTTGAAGCAGACGAGAAATATAGCAGACAACAATTTATTTGGCGGGCTAAGGGTTAATAGCAAGTGACTTGTAACATTGTTTTACAGGTACTTTAACATGGGAGTTGGTGTCATGTAGAGGGGATACCCCTGCACATCTAGAGGGACATTCACTAGTTTCATACAAGGTGAGTTGGTTGACTCTAATTGTAGTTTAACTCACTGACCCATGAGCATTCAAAGAAAGACTTAGGGTTTTCAATTAAATTTACCGTAAAACTGGGCCACTCTGAGGCTGTATACCCGCTTTAATTATCCTAAATTATGTCTCCCCCCTTTAGGGGAGGGATACATATTGGTGTTGTGCTTTCTGTCTGTCTGTCTGTCTGTCTGTCAGTCCGTCCGTCCGCGCCACTAAAGTGAGTTAGAGGGCCGGATAACGGTAAACATAACAAAAGAAGACAATAGAGTTCATTCCATTACAATACACTAAGGGGCCGTGGCCCGTTATTCGAACAAAAGAAAATAACAAAAGAAAAGGCCCTCTAACCCAATTCGGTGGCACGTCCTTCTGTCTATTAAAATTCTTGTGCCGCTAACTCCTCCTATACTATGTAAGAGTTTTCATTCAAACTTTTACATATGAACCAGCTATATGTGAGGATGGTCATGTAGATAGGCATTTGGGCTGCAACAATTATGACAGAAGTCACACAGTAAGTATACACACAATTTTAATCTGAAAATAAATTGCTTACAATTTACAATGTCAGTATTTTGACACATGAATTTATTCCTCTTATAGGTGTCAGGGTGGAGGTTGCCAGGGGGGTGAATTTATTCCTCTTATGGGTGCTAGGGCGGGTACCGGGGGGAGACATGTGTTTTTCTCAAAAACAAGCTCTAGTTTGAACTAATGGCCTTTATTAGACTGTAATTTGTCCACAAGGTGAAAACTGAATTGCAAACAGTGTAGACCCTGATCAGACTGCTCCTGAAGGAGCAGTCTGATCAGGGTCTACACTGTTAGCTCGGAACTGTCTGTCCCAATACTTAAGGTAATTATGTGGTTATCCAATTTTGTCAATACTGAGTAGCTTTCAAAGATGTAGTGCAAAATGACAACTTGTGCAGACACTGATCCTGAGCACTGTGATCTGTGGCTGTACTGTTTGTATAGGACAAGCACTTTCTTCACAAACACACTGTTTGTAAAGGACATGTATACATGTCACTAGGAGTTATTGGGATCATGTATCTTTAACTTAGAGGTTATATACATTTATCTAGATATTCTGGAAAAAGGAGAATTTGGGTACAATTGAAATCCATGTTAACTTATGTGAAAGTTCTTGCTATGTTTTATAAAGATAAATTACTAAGTTAGGTCTACTAGCATGTAACTTGTTTCTATTATAGATATAAACCCTTGAGATGCAGAAATTGTAATTTCTTGACATTTTCAGGCTGTTCAGATCCAGGTCAAAGTACCTCAGCACTTTAATTGATCAGGATCCAAATTATTTGTCATTTAGATTGTATAATTGAAAAAGTGAAATATTTTAAGGTTTGAAGCTGACATCATTTGTGCAGATAATTATTAGTCCACCAATCAAAATGACAAGTGTTTATGTTTAAAGAATATACCACTCGACAATAGTACTTGACTTTGAGGCAGCAAGTATCCTTACACTTATCATACCAAACAGAGCGTATACAGCGAAACCTCTCTATAACGGCCACTAAAAGAGGGCTAATCAGTTGTTTAAAAGACAGATGACAGCTTAAATCAAGGTGATAGTAAAACAGAAAGCTCCTAAAGGAGCTTTCTGTTTTACTGTCACCTTGTTTTAAGCAGTAACCTGTCTTAAACACCTAATAATTAGCACAATTTAGTGGTCGTAATAGAGAGGTTTTACTTTAATGGTTATTACAGTTAAACTTGTTTTAAGCAGTCATTTTCTGAAGAATCATAGATGTCTCTAAATACAAAAAAGACAAAATACATTGTAGTTCTTAGACTTAAAGGGGAAAGTTTTCACACGGGTTTTCTGCTTTACTTGTATTCTGCATCAAGCTGCTGCTTAGACTAAAGACTGCCAACTCATCCTTTTGACAAGTGGCTGCTTAACCCTTTCCCCAATAGAAGCACCTTTTAGCGAATATGATTTATTCCTCCGCTGAAGAAAATAGTTCCAATTTAATCAGTCATGAATATATATTATAGGAAATATTTTCTACGTTCTAGGACATGATAGCTTAAAGCAGGCTGAAAGTAAAGCAGAATGCGCCTTAATGTGCATTCTGCTTTACTTTCAACCTGCTTTTGTTAGTCACCTATTTTCAATACTAGAAATAGGCTATCAGGTAAAGGGTTAACAATATCCTCCATAACCATCAGCACAAGCCACAAGTAGCATATTTATTTGTAAATGAATGTTTAACCCATTACACCATAGCTAAACCCTTTCCCCCATAGAAGAACCTTTAGCACATTTAATGTATTCCTCCTCTGAAGAAAATGGTTCAAATTTATACAGCCATGAATATGCAGTATACCGGTGTAACGGGCCATTTCTTCCCCCTAGGCCATTTCTTCCCTGGGGGAAGGAATGGGCCGGCCCATTTCTTCCCCACCCCTATTTTTAGCTCACCTGAGCCAAGGGCTCAAGGTGAGCTATTGGGATGGCCCTGTGTCCGGCGTCGTCCGTCGTCGTTAATAATTGCTTCAAATCACATCTTCTCCTATACCGCTGAACAGATTTCAACCAAACTTTACAGGAATGTTCCTTGGGTCAAGCTCTTTCAAATTTGTTCAAAAAATTAAAAACAATGCAGAACTCTGGTTGCCATGGCAACCAAAGTGAAAAAATAAGGAAATCTTAAAAAATCTTCTTGTCAAAAACTGCAAAGGCCAGAGCTTAGATATTTGGCACATAGCATCACCTACAAGTCCTCTATCAAGTTTGTTCAAATTATGTCCCTTGGGTCAAAATTGGCCCCGCCCTGGGGGTCACCGTTTTACATAGAGTTATATAGTGAAATTTTTAAACGTCTTCTCCTCTGAAACTAATATGGCCAGAGCTTTAATATTTGGCATGGTGATACTTCTAGATGTCCTTTACCTATTTTGTTCAAATGGTTCTGGTTGGTTGCATATCTAGGTCAAAGAAGCTAAAAATAGATTTTTTTCAATGAAAACTTAAAAAATCTTCTTGTCTGAAACTACAAGGGCCAGAGCTTAGATATTTGGCACATAGCATTGCCTACAGGTCCTCTATCAAGTTTCTTCAAATTATGCCCCTGGGGTCAATATTGGCCCCGCCCATGGGGTCACAGTCTACATAGAGTTATATAGTGAAAATTTCAAACGTCTTCTTCTCGGACACTAATATGGCCATAGCTTTGATATTTGGTATTGTGACACTTCTGAATATCTTTTACGTATTTTGTTCAAGTGGTTCCGGTCTGTTGCATATCTAGGTCACAGGAGCTAAAAATAGATTTTTTCTATAAAAATTTAAAAAATCTTTTTGTCAAAAACTACAAGTAAAGGGCCAGAGGTTAGATATTTGGCACATAGCATCACCTACAGGTCCTTTATCAAGTTGTTCAAATTATGCCCCTGGGGTCAAATTTGGCCCCACCCCGGGGGTCACTGTTTTACATAGAGTTATATAGTGACATTTTCAAACGTCTTCTCCTCTGAAACTGATATGGCCATATCTTTGATATTCGGCATGGTGACACATGGGGGGATGGCCTGGGCCATTTCTTCTCCCCTGTGTGTCATGTAAGTAAGTGAGGGGGGAGAAGAATGGCCTAGGCCATTTCTTCCCCCCTATGTCTCAGTTAAGTTAGTAACAAACAATTTCTTTATCCTAGCAGAAAGAAACTTGAAGCAGGCTGAAAATAAAGCAGAATGTGCATGCATCAAGTGGTCACCTGTCTTCAAAACTTGGAATCAGGCTATGGAGTAAAGGGTGGCAGTTGACTTCTTAAAGCAAAATGAAAGTAAAGCAGAAAGCAGTACTCTTTTCTCTCCTGTTAAAAGAGTTAATGTATATGGCAGTTACTTTAACCACTTTCTTGTCTATTTTCAGAAGTTGCTGCTGTTGTTTGGTGGTGAGTTTGGAGATGCTCTCACTGCATCATCTCTATGGGTCATCAATCCAGGTTTGTTCAAAACTCTAGAATAATAGTTTCACTTTTTCCTCCATAGCAAATCTTTGATTTCAATCTCCTTTGAGTGGCCACAATGCTAATTTTTTCAGTTAACTCCAAGTATAGAACATGTTTAAATATTAGTATGAGCCGTGTTATGATAACACCTGACTTATTACATTGCAAACAGTGTAGATCAAGGCCAACTACCGCGTCTTTGATGCGGCGGCTTGTCTTGATCTACACCGTTTGACACCAACATGCATCTAAAGCATTGTTTAAGTAGTATTTGGCAGTGCAGAATTTGGGATGACAATGGTGCTTGGTGTGTACAATGTTGTAACACAATTAGGCAGGTGCTGTCATGGCATGGCTCATTATTGCTTCATGATAATACACCTATGCTTTGCTCAGAGTTTTATCAAAATATTAGTTCTTGTTGTGTCAATTAGTCAAAAAATATAAAAAAAGTTGTGCAATGTTAACCATTTATCTCATAACCTTTCAGCACATTTACTTGATTCTCATAGAGCTGCTTTTACATGCTTCCACCATGGCTTGTTAAAAGCCGTAGGAAGTTGTTCGTGCACCCTGACAGGTGGAAGCTCAAAGGTGACTTGAAAGTAAGGCAGAAAGCTCCTAAAGGAACTCTCTGAATTTCTTTCATTCTGTTTTAAGCAACCACCTGTATTTGTTATAAAAACCAAAAACAATCTAGGGGGGAAATATTAAGGTTATACAGAATCTGTATTTTATTTAGCGTTTTATGTGATTAATTGTAAACATGTAAAATGTTTGTTACTGTGTTGCAGACCTAGGCTATGTTAGAAGTGTTATACCTGACCCAGGTACAGAGAGACCATGTGTTCGCCGGCACCACTCAGCTGTTGTGTACAATGGGGCTATGTATGTGTATGGGGGATATGTAGATGTGAAAGGCTCTAGCTCAGAACTCTGGAGCTTTCAGATTGGTAAGTAAAGCTGAAACTCGATTAGTCAAACTTACTTAAGTTCGAACATACCCATATTTCAAACACTACCTTTGAATGAGTTAATTGTGTCTGTATATATTCACCATTTCAATAACATTTTCCTTGTTCATAACAAAAATTCTTTATACCTTACTCCTTGAATCCACCTTTTTACACCTTTAATTTATTCCTCAAATGAAGCAAATAGTAGTTCGACTTTGTACAGTCATGAATATACATCATATGAAATAATTTCAGTATCTTGGCAAATGGTAGCTTAAAGCAGGCTTACAGTAAAGCAGAATGTGGCTTAAGGTGCATTCTGCTTTACTTCCAACCTGCTTTAACCTGATACCCCATAGCCTCTTTCTAGTTTTGAAGACAAGTGACCACTTAAAGCAGTTAAAAGTAAAGCAGATTGCGCCCTGAGACACATTCTGCTTTACTTTTACCCTGCTTTAAGCTACCTTCTACTAGGATATAGAAGTATTTCTTATGAACATGCTCATGACTACAAATTTGAACTATTTTCTTCAGTGGAGGAATAAATTTAAAACGCTGAACGGCAATTCTATGGGAGAAAGGGTTAAGCAGTCATCTGTCTCCAATACTGAAAACCTGCTATGGGGGTAGCAGGTTAAATTTCTATGGCAATGTCTACTATCACACTAACATTGGATGTTTCAGAGAATGAAGAGTTGGAAGTAGTGTCTACAAGACAGCCTCTCTCAGATATTCTGAGAGATACATGTAGAATCACCTGTTTTGGGATTATTATCAAATGCAGATCTTGTTGCCCAGTTTGAAAATTTGCATTGTCAATGTATTCATGATTACCCTGACCAACATTGCCAAAAATGCAAGTCACATGTATTCAGCTGTGTTCAAGGCCAGTACTGCTGAAAGCAAAATGAAGGTAAAGCAAAAAGCTCCTAAGGAGCTTTTTGCTTTACGTTCATCTTGCATCAAGCTGCCAGCTATATTCTAGACTATAAATGAATATTCAATAATAACACTTATGCAGAGTACCAGGTAGAGACACTCTATGACACTTCTTTCGGGGAAAGGGTTAAATTCCTATGCCAATGGCTACTATCACACTAACATTGGATATTTCAGAGGATGAGGAGTGGGAATTAGTGTCTACAAGACAGCCTCTCTCAGATACACCAGGAGCTCGCTATGGTCACTCTGCTATTGTGCACAATCACCACATGTGGCTCTATGGTGGCATGGCTGACCTTGTACCTAAACAAGACCTCTGGGCATTCAGCTTTGGTAAGTACAGTCTTGTGTTGATTATTTGGGAAATGAACATGGATGATAAGAAGAGTATGGGTTTGTCATTGAATGACATATGATTCTGTAGAAGTCTTGTTAGAGGAATGTTCTAGTTCTTGTTAAGCAGCCACCTGTGAAACAATTTTTAAAGGAAAAACGACAATAGGTTCCAGCATAACCCATTGAATGCTGGTAATAATTGTTGTAACTTTGCCAACAGTTTTAACCCATTATCCCATAAACACGTCTTTTGACGCCCTAAAAGTTCAAACTTATATATAATCATGATCATGTATCATAAGAAATATTGTCTATATTGTAATATTTGGTAATTTATAACTGGCTGAAAGTGAAGCAGAATGCGCCTGAAGGTGCATTTTGCTTTACTTCAACCTGTTTTTAGCGGTCATATATCTTCAATACTAGAAAGAGTCTATAGGGTAATGGGTTGATCCAGTTCAGGTTCAAACTATTTGTCACTTAAACAATATATCTGCACACATAAGGAAAAGAATCAATTTGATTTTGAAAGGGTATCATCAGTGTCTATATTTTCAATATTTCCACATTTACCGTCAAAATTTTGTTATTTTCATGTTAACTATTTTAGTACTCATGCTCAAGGAACAAGGTAACTTCAATAGTGTTAGTTACCACTGCCAGGAAATGCATTATGTCATAGTGTGTACACATGTTGTTAGATAATCATATTCTTTAGAGGAAATATATTGTTTGATATTTTGATATATTTTAATATTTAATACATCATTAGTTAAAAAATCTATAGAAGGAATAAACTTGGTGATTGACCATATCAACCCTTCCCAAATGGCTTGTTTTAACCAATTACCCCATAATCTGTTTCTAGTTTTGAAGACAAGTGATCAATTAAAGCTGGCTAAAAGTAAAGCAGAATGTGCCTTAAGGCACATTCTGCTTTACTTTCAGCCTGCTATAAGCTTATCATAATAGAGTTTAGAACATATTTTTTATAGTGCATTTCCATGACTGTATAAATTGGAACTATTTTCTTCAGTGGAGGAATAAATTAAATGCTAAAAAGGTGTTACATGGGGGAAAAGGTTACATGTTTAACCATCACCTCTACAGAATTTCTGTTGTGCTGTGTAATTCTGTAATTCCCAAGGTAAAGGTAGGCACCGTAAAGAAAGATAAAAGTAAGGCAGAAAGTTCCTAAATAAACATTGATTTTTTGTCTCTAGAGGAAAGATTTCAGAAAGATGCCTCCTAAAAGCAGGCATAAAGTACAGCAAAAATCTTCTTAGAGTGATTTACGCTTAATTTTTAACCTTTTTTAAGCACTCGCTGCATAAAGCACTGAGAACTAGCAATGATGAAAAGGGTTAAGTATTTTAAACAAGCTATGCGAAAGGGATAAAATGATTCCCAGCAAATTGTTTGTGTTAGGCCATGGACTAATTATAAAGTGTTTACATTTATGGTCAAACATGCTGCGGCACACCCATGTTGTACTCATACACATTTCTAGTAAAAGTTTGCACCAATAATTGTTGTTCCCCTTTTGCATATACATGTGCTGTAAAACTTCTTTATAACGACCTCTTAATCAAGTTAATTATGTTGTGTTTAAGACAGGCTTTTAGGAGCTTTCTGTTTAATGCCTCGCTCACATTTGCTGCGGCTGCCGTACGGCGGCCGCACGGCTTGTTATTTCTACGGCGAGTAACATTTCCCCGGCCGCCGCAGAATTCCTACGGCCGCCGTGTGTTGCGCTCACATTTGCTGCGGCTGCCGCACGGCGAGTTTCTATTGTTTAAGGTTAAAAAACCTGCGGCCACCGTACGGCCACGGTACGACAGCCGTGGAAGCTCCATCAGATTCTCTGCAATCAAAATGCTGCTCCTGCTACATAACTTGGTTTTGCTACATGTTCACAAAACTCATATCAGTCCAACTACACCGTGAACTCAATGGACACATTAGGACAACACTTAAGAACATCTAAATCCATTTTTAATAATACACATGTTCTACATGTATGAACAAAAGTACAAATGCACAATAAGAAAAGTGACACTTGAGTTCCGGCGGCCGTACGGCAGCCGTAGAACCACTCTGCGGCGAGTGTTTTCTACGGCCGCCGTAGGAATTAAAAAATGTTATAACTCCGCGTTATATTTCTACGGCGACCTCTACGGCCTATGAAATATGGGTATACGCCGTGCGGCCGCCGTATGGCCGCCGTACGGCTGCCGTAGGATTTCTACGGCGGCCGTGGGAAACTACCGATTTTCCAATTCTGCGGCCGCCGTACGGCTGCCGTAGGGCAAATGTGAGCGCACTATTACTTTCACCTTGCTTTAAGCTGCTACCTGTCTTTCATACAGTCAATTAGTCTTCTTTGTAGTGGTTGTAATAGCGAAGTTTTACTGTGTACTAATTTCTTAACTGCCAACTTTCAAATCGAGCTACATGTACAAGCAAGCTTGTCTTCAGTTACAAGTCATGTTTAATCTATATGTAGCTTAATGCAAAGTCCCTTATCCCTACTCCTTAGCAGGTTTCTAGTTGAAAGACTGGTGAGCTTTTAAAACAGGTTGAAAGTAAAGGATACTGCTCCTCATGGAGCATTTTTGCTTTGCTTTCAACCTGCATTAAGCTCCCATCTTGAAAGATACTAGAAATGCCTTCTATATGTTTTATGTTCATGAATTCCTAGGTGGGGACTACTTTCCTTAGTGCAGAATTAAATTAGAGGTGTAAAAAGACACACTTATCAGGTAATGAGTTGAGAAAATAATCGTATTACTTTATGTAAAAAGCACTCAACTGTGTAAAGAAGTATTGATTCTTCATTGATAAATTAGCATAAGTTTTATTGTAACAGTTAATTGGTAAAAGAATATACAGTAAAACCTCAGGCTCTCTATGACAACCTAAATGAGGGTATTTAAGCCAGGTGACAACTTAAAGCAAGAAAAAAGAAAAGCTCCTGAGCTTCCTGCTTTACTTTTATCTTGCTTTCAGCTACCACCTGTGTTAAACACAAATATTTTAGCTTGGCTAGTAATCATAACAGATAGGTTTTATTGTACATATAAGACATTAATTATTGATGCAATGTACTGTTTTCAAGTGGTCTGTACAGGAATCATTCAATACATTTATTTATCACATAAACGTGCAAAATATAGAGGGCCGTAAAAATCGTATGGCCCACTGGGCATATATTTTATACTAATTTTCGAATCACCAAAATACTGTACTACTACGCCGACTGTAAATCAGTAAAGAGAATCTAGACAAACTTAGATCACCATTAGGTATTGAAACATTCCCAAGTGTCCTAGAAACATTATTCCGAGCAGTCCCGCAAACTCAGGCTGCATAGAGCTCTAGTATTAACAGTGATTCAGACTGTTTTTCAAATTCAGACGTTACATTGATAATGACGTCATGTTGCTCTAACGACGTTATTTTGAAAACGAAACTAGATTCTAAATGTCAACTGGTCATATTTAGTCAATTACAGCATTTTTTAAATTAAATATTAATTTAAAATGGAATATGGTATCAGAGAAGTCTTTTCACAGCACATTGATGTTGATTTTCTTTATTTTAGTTTGATAGGTGTTTTTCATTACGGATGAATACAACCGAATAACGCCTATGACGAATCGTTTCCTAAGAGCCGAGGGCAAAAGTGAAAGTAAGACCGTTCGGATTTTCGTGTCATTTTGGTGTTTATGTGATAAATAGGATATCAAATTCGTGTGTGTTCAGTCGTGAATTTATTGAACTCATTGGATAAAATGATATGTTGCTCGCCAAGGCTCGCAACATATGATTTTATCCAACTCGTTCAATAAATTCACGACTGAACACACACTCATTCAATATCCTCTATTTATTGTTGATACATTAACCATTACGATGCTAGAACTGGACATAAACAGCCTTTGCAAACAGTGAAGACCCAGATCAGAGGACTCAAGACCCATGAGAGTCAATGTAAACTGCTCAATTATCAGAAATGGTTGAGTCCATTTGAAAATTCAGCATTGTAATGGTTACGGGTCATTTATTTATCACAGGAGCCCAGAGATGGGAGAGGATAAAGAACAAATACGGGCCACCACAACTCACAGGGCACTCAGCGGCTGTTGTAAGTATTGTCCCTTTCACTGTTAGGAAACAAGTCAAATAGTGAACAAGAATATTTGTCAGTATTCTTTATATATATAGATTGTTGTATTGATTGTTCATTTTTATTTTATCATTCATTGTACAACGCCATTAAATATACTATGTGTAAAAATAGGCGTTTAATCAAATTAATCAGTTTCAGTTTCAGATTCAATGGTCACTTGCAATTGTAATATATTTCTTTTGTCACAGAACAAGTTTACTGCTTATCATGCTTGGTAAAACTTATCTGCAAAGTCTCCAAAACACTTTCTTCTGCCTTGTAAGATAACCCTGCAGTGAAACATGATGTGCAGTATAATAAATGACATATGTCTCTGCTAAATTAACCCATTACCCCATAAACATGCCTTTTACGCCTTTAATTTATTTCTCCACTTAAGGAAATGGTTCCAATTTATATAGTTATAAATATGTATGATAAGAAATATTGTCTATATTCTAGCAGATGGTAGCCTAAAGCAGGCTGAAAGTAAAGCAGAATGTGCCTTTTGGCACATTCTGCTTTACTTTCAACCTGCTTTAAGTTATCACCTATTTTCAAAATCAGAAACAGGCTATGGGGTAATGGGTTAAGATGATATTATGTTATTACTGATAACATACTATTGGCTTGTCTGTTTTTCTAAAGAAAATGTGCTATTGCTGTCACTCCAGAATCTGCATCGTCTGAAATCTTAATGCTGGTCCTAACTTCTTCAATTTTTCATTTTTGGTATGCATGTTCATCTTGACAAGTCCTTTCCAAACATACCAAAATATTTTGCTGATTGACCCTGACCTTAACCTTTGACCTTATTTTATTGTATTTTTCACTGATCTTCAAAAACAGATGGCATTGGCATTTGCATGCAGTTCTCACATTACTTAATATGAATATATTTGTATGCAATTGTAAGTTGAGAGACACATACAAACATGTTGGAATGTAGAACAGGGTAGATGCAAAAAAAGGCAATTCTGTGATAAATAAGTTTTCCATAACTTTATCTTGACATGGTTGAAGCATGAAAATGCATTTATTGAGTCCTGGGTCCAAGGTTATAAAGCGTTTGAGTTGAGTCTGAGTGTGTTCTCAAGCATTTGATTGGTCAGATTTGAGCCTAGGCTCAAATCTGACCAATCAGTTGCTTTAGAACGACTTTAGACTCAACTGAAAAGCTTTATAATCTTGAACCCTGATACAGATGTTGACAGGCATGATTATGTGTGAAAATATGAAGTTTTCAATGTCATTCATGTTCATATTTTCTTGTTATTTCAGGTTGGCTCATGTATGATTCTGTTTGGGGGAACAACAAACCGTGAGGCTGTGAATCAGCTGTGGTGCTTCTGTTTTAGTAAGATTCTATTTTCCCCAGCCCTTATATAACCTATTACCTTTCTTTTAATTCATTCTTCCACTCTAGAAAATAGTTCTACTTCATACAGTCATGAATATGCATGAAATATTTCCTATATTTTCACAGATGGTAGCTTTAAACTGACTGAAAGTAAATAGCAGAATGTTTGATAAGCATTTAAGCCCCTGATCATGATCCAAACTATCCTCAAAAAGCTATTGTACTTGGGGTAAGGCAGTGTATCTTTAAGAAACGTTTTTCACACCATTTGAAAGGTCTTTGATTTCATTGTTACATTGTATTTGAAATAATTGCACTTTTGGTGGATCTCATATAAGCATTCAGTATGCAACTTATTTCATTAAAAAATCTTTTTACAGGAAGTTTGAAGTGGACTCAGATATTCATACAAGACCATGATCTCTCTCCACTGTCGTTTCACACCGCAGTCATGATCTCCCCCTCTGCTCAAGACTCCACAGTGAAAGCCAGCTCAATGCCATATCTACAGAAGAGGATATCCCAGCTGAATATAAACAGGAACAGACCTAGGCCCAGATCTAGTCCAGCTCAAAGATCTCAGTCAATAGACAATTCAAATGAGTCTGTGTCACAAACACGCACACCATTTGAAAGGTCAATATCTTCTCAGGTGTTTGGTGTCAATGGAGTTGATCCCAGTGATCCAGTATTACCTAAATGGAATTCATTGCAAAAACAACACCAACCTCAGGTACTAGATCTTAGGAATGAGGGCAGTAGTGAAAGTTTGAAGCTTTATCCCGCACCAGCTGAAAATGCCATGGACATATCCCCTCTTATACCTGAACGGACTGACTTTAATTTTAATACTGTAGAAATGTTAAACAAGAATGCTGTAAGTAATGGCATTGACAATCCAGGTATTTCACAAAGTACAGAGGAATTGATAAATGATAGTAGGAGAAAGCAATATGAGATAAACGAACCCAACTGTGATACAAATAGAAACAATCATGCCATTCCTTGTCACATGGTATCCATTAATAGTGACTATGTTGTTGATGAATCCCTAGTCAGTGAAAGCCAAAGACAAAGTGCCAAAAAGTGTCGGCTGGATCCTGAACTTGTCTTAGAGGATATGGAGTACTCTGACTCTCTCATACATAACATTCCAATATCATACCCAAAGAATAACGGCATGGGCTACAAGCGCTTTGCATCCACTGAGTCATTACCATATTCAGACGGAATTGAGACAATAGAATTAAACGATGTGCCTGCTCGTAACAGAAGTATGTCTGAGCATATAGCACACTCAGACTACCACTGTAGCAAGAATATAGACACATGGAGTAGGGACCTTGAAACCCAACAAGGCTCTGTCAGTGAAAGTGGTGCACACACATTGAGGGAAAGAATACAAATTGAAAGAATCTCCAGGGTCACAAACAATCAATCAAGTGTATATACACCTCAAAGTGTAGAAACCTCTCTTCATTCTGGTCCGCCCATAGAGGAAATGAACAGGAGAAATAGACTTTACAGCAAAAAAGACCAAAGACTGAGAAAGGTGAGAGCTTAGAAACACAGAGCTTGGTTCATTCAGGGAGCCAGATAAGGGGAGTTTTTCAAAAAACAAAATTTCTATTTATGTATTAAACCCTCTGGTGTCACTCCAAACACCTCTTTGAGACGATTCTAATGAGTAGTAACACCATAGGATTTGGTGCTGACATAAGAGAGAAAATGTTGGATTTGTTTAGTTTATCCCCTCTTGTATGGAGTCCATGCTTATAAACCATTTGAGAGGAGTCTGAGATCATTCTGAAACTTGATTGGTCAGAATTGAGCAGAATACTTAAATTTGACCAATCAAGAGTCTTGAGATAATTCTGAAACTTGATTGGTCAGGATTGAGCAGAATACTTAAATTTGACCAATCAAAAGCTTTAGATCAATCTCAGAATCAACTCATATACTTTCTAAGCATGGGACCTGATCTTGATTATTCAGTTTCTACTATAGAACTTTTATAATTCTAACACACTTAAGCTTTCCTGAAAAGTCAAAAGTGTAAATCCACTTTATCCTTCTTTGTTTAGAGTTCTTGCTACTTAAACAAAAGAAAAATAAGCAAAAAGCTCATTTCCTTTAATTATGCTAGAAGCGAAAACCTGTATTCAGTACCATTATCTAAGAATTATTTGTGTCTTAATTCTTGCCACCTTGAAGCTGTAAAGAACAATTCCAGTTTCCAATTTAGTGTAGGCCATTTATGACTATTTAGGGTTGTTTCTTGTTCATGTATTGCCATCTACCGAACTGTATACATATAAGTATACAGTCGAACTCTGATATCTCGAACTCGGTTAAATTGAACATACCCGTATTTCAAAGTTAAAACATGGCTTATATATAAGCCACGTTTTAACTTTGCAATAAGGGTATGTTCGACCTAACCGAGCATGAAAAATGCAGTTCATGTGACGAACTATCTGATAGTTCGAGTTAAGCGAGTTTGAGATATTGAAGTTCAACTGTAGATGGAAAATGAAGGGTGTATCTGTTTATATAACAATAATGGCATTACAATAGTTGAATTGATTATTTTTGTGCTTTTCAGACCTCTAACTCTGAGCCAGCGTACATGATGATTTTAGGAGGCAAAGACAAGCAGAAGGCAAACTTCAGTATTAAGCCAATTACCCTATGGAAGTTTGTTTTCCACTCCACATAGCATTGGTGCATTCAATCATTTGCCTTAATCATTGTGTGTAAATCAGTTTCACAGGATCTATACCATAGACATTTGTTTGAAAAAAATATGTGTAATCTGTTTCTCTGGCAGTAGTCGAGTACATTGTAAGTGAACATCTTTCAGGGCATCGGATAAGGGGGGTATTTAAAAAAGCTAAAATCTTTTTTTCTGCATTTAACCCTATGGTGTCACTACTCGTTTGAATCGTCTCAAAGAGACGATTCTAATGAGTAGTAACACCATGATAGGATTTGGTTTTCAAATGAGTGACAAAATGTTGGAATTGTTCAGTTCACTCCCCCTTATCTGGATCCCTGATGGTTAGTACAGTGTTACTTTTTGAGTTGGCCAAGCAGGAGAATCAATCATTTATGTGTTGTCATACATTTTAATTTATTGCTTACCCTTATCCTGCCAGACTTGCATGTTTAAACAGTTTGGATACAGATCAGATGCTGAGACGCTCGACCTCTGATCACGATCTTGACTGTTTGACACATATTTAAAATTTTTATTGGGTTTCTTCAGTTATAAGAACAGGGGGAACTAAATTTTGAAGTAGAAATTTGTTGGTAAGTTGGTAACCATATTGTTGTAGAATAAGGGTTATTTGTGCCATCAAACTAGGAACATGTGCAATTTTCATGAGAGAAAAGGTGTAAACATGCCCTTTTGTGTATGAATACTTGAATGAATGTCATTCACTAAAAACATTGTCTGTTGAAACATAATTATTCTTCTATTCATTTGCAGAAATACAGTCTAAGTGGCAAACAGTTTGGATCCTGATCAGGCCCTACATACATTTGTAGGGCCTGATCAGGATCCAAACAGTTTTCAAAATGTTTTTAGCTCACCTGAGCACAAAGGTGAGCTATTGTGATCGGTTGCCATACGTCGGTGTCCGTGTCGTCTGTTCACAATTTGTTTCAAATAACTTCTTCTCTGAAACCAATGGCCCAATTTTAACCAAACTTGGTCAGATACATACTGTAGCTGTGAGCTTCAAAAATTGTTCAAAAAAAGTGGGTGGGGCCATCGGTCTTGTTGCCATAGCAACCATGCACAATATCTAAAAAAATCTTCTTCTCAAAAACTACTGATCCGATTTCAATTCGGTTCTCACCAAAATGTTTCTCAATTAATATTCTTCCAAAAGTGTTCAAAGAATTTTGATCCGTCAAAAAACATGGCCGCCAGAGGGCGTTGTCATTTTCCGTATTAACGTTATATTGAAAACTATTAGTTTTAGGACAACCAAATTTCACATGTAGCATCATGTTGTGAACCTTTACCAAGATTGTTCAAATAATGACCCCCGGGTCAAAAATGGCCCCGTCCGTGGCATATCAGTTTTTCATAGGAAAACCTTTAAAACTCTTCTGCTCTAAAGCTGTATGGCCTAGACCTTTATATTTGGCATGTAGCTTTGCCTTATGGACATCTACTAAGATTGTTCAAATCATGACCCCAGGTTAAAAAATAGCCCCATCCCGGGGCTTATCAGTTTTACATATACTTATATAAGAAAAACCTTTAAAAATCTTCTTCTCTGAAACCGTAAGGCCTAGATCTTTTATATTTGGCATCTAGCTTTGCCTTATGGTCCTGGTCCTCTACAAAGATTGTTCAAATAATGACCCCAGGGTTAAAAATGGCCCCGCCCCGGGGCTTATCAGTTTTACATAGACTTATATAGGAAAACCTTTAAAATTCTTCTTCTCTGAAGCCATAAGGCCCAGACCTTTTATATTTGGCATGTAGCTTTGCCTTATGGTCCTC
The DNA here is from genome assembly GCA_922989275.2 of Gari tellinella. Lineage (NCBI taxonomy): Eukaryota > Metazoa > Mollusca > Bivalvia > Cardiida > Psammobiidae > Gari > Gari tellinella. Next base: position 45,823,764 of record OV277869.1, on the reverse strand, counting down.
TATCAAGATTGTTCAAATCATGACCTCCAGGTCAAAAATGACCCCGCCCCGAGGCTTATCAGTTTTACATAGACTTATATAGGAATAAACCTTTAAAACTCTTCTTCTCTGAAACCCTAATACCCAGACCTTTTATATTTGGTATCTAGCTTTGCCTTATGGTCCTCTACCAAGATTGTTCAAATCATGACCCTCAGATCAAAGATGGCCCTGCCCCGGGGCTTATAAGTTTTACAAAGACTTTTGTAGTAAAACCTTTAAATATCTTCCTCTCTGAAACCGTAAGGCCCATACCTTTTATATTTGGCATCTAGCTTTGCCTTATGGTCCTCTACCAAGATTGTTCAAACCATGATCCCAGGGTCAAAAATTGACCCGCCCTGGGGTTTAGCAGTTATACATAGACTTCTACAGGAAAACCTAATTCCGAGTTGTTTCAGTTTCATGCAACAGTCCACATACATGCAATGACAAACTTCATTATGCATCGAGTATAACACAATAGTTCCTCAGGTGAACGATTTAGGGCCGCATGCGGCTCTTGTTAAAGTATTTTTTCTGTGTTCACCATATTGATTATTGTTGTAGAATAAATTGCAGTTTAGCCTGGTGTACATGAATTAATAAGGCAGATAATGTATGGTGTTGAAAAAGTGCTGTGATGTATGGTTTAGTGAAACGTCCTATCATTACGACCACTAAAAAGAAGGCTAATTCATTGTATAAAAAAGCATGTAGTTGCTTAAAGCAACATGAAAGTAAAACAGAAAGTTCCTAAAGATGCTTTCTGTTTTACTTTCACCTTGCTTTCAGCAACTACCTGTAACATAAAGTCATTAAAATAATTGAGTGGTCGTAATAGTGAGGTGTTACTGTATGAAATAACTGTCAAGCTGGGCATATCAACAAAGGCCATTATTGTTAGATTTTCTCACATGTTGTGTGATCCCTCATTAGTAGCCAGTCTTATGTACATGTAGTAACTGTTGTAAAAATGTCAAGCCGATTGAACAAATTTAACGAGTTGCTTTATCGCTAATGATAAAGACTAAGAAGCAATAGTATGTACAGTCAAATCTTGTGTTAGCCATTTGCTCCATAGCTTGTTTTGAAGATAGGTGGACACTAAAAGCAGGTTAACCCTTTCCCCCATAGAAGCGACTTTTAGCGTATTCAATTTATTCCGCCGCTGAAGAAAATAGTTCCCGTTTATACCCTCATGAACAATTACCATTACAATTTTTTTATATAGCCTAGCAGATTTTAGCTTAAAGCAGGCTGAAAGTAAAGCAGAATGTGCCTTAAGGCACATTCTGCTTTACTTTCAACCTGCTTTAAGTGGTCACCTGTATCCAACACCATAAGCAGGCTATGAGGTAAAGGGTTAAAAGTACAGAAGAATGCACCATCTGCTAGCATACAGAAAACACTGTTTATGGTGCATATTTATGCCTTCATAAAGTGGCACTAAATGGTGAAACAAATTCAGTAGAGGAAATAGTTTAAGGCATATTTATGGAGTAATGGGTTAAGCAGTCATTGAGTAGAAGACATACCTACTAAGTGTTGAAAGAGTTAATGCATGTTAAAGATAGTGCAGAAAGCTCTTGTTAGAGCTTTCTGCATTGTTTTTATCATGCATTAAGAAGTTAGTTGTGTTTTGGAAACGCCACATTACTTGAAATAGTGGATGCCTAATGCAAGATTGACTGTTATTAAATGAAAGATTTACTTTGCTGTAGTACAATTATGGCAAAATGGTGCAAGATAGTATTTCTGCAGAAATTAAGAGTTAACACTGGCATTGTGCCAAACTTAAGTTAAAGGCATTAATTAGGCTGCTACAACCAAAGATAAAATGATTTCCAGTGTTACAATTAGCATTGCTTAGCAGTTACATGTAGTATGATTATCCAGTAAAATCTGTGTAAGTAGTTTACTCATTATCAGGAATGTAAGCTGTTAACTAGTTAATCATTTGAGCATCCTAGTAAACTGTTGCATAATAAGTCTAACCAATTAATTCAATTTTTAAAAAAAATAAATGTTTACAAGATGCTGCATTCAATAAATGCATATGCCCCTAATGGCATTTTTGACAATAGATTTTGATTTTTTTAAGTCCAAAATTAAGTAGGTCAAATCCAGGTTGGATGATATGAGCGGATTTGAAATGGTCCAAGGCAAGAACTGTATTCAAAAAGTATTTGAAAGCATTTGAAACGTCTAGTAAGCAGTGTTGATGCTAGTTGGAACTGGTCAAATCTAGTTAACCTTATATATATGTATAGACAGACAGGACAATCATTATATGCCTCCTGGTCTCCAGGAAATCAGTAGATGCCAATAGAATAGAGATAAGTACAGTTACAAAATTTATTTTAAAATGATTTACTGAGTTTTTTACAAGGACTGCAATAATCCTGTATTAAATTCTGTATTTAATTCATATGCAGTTGTCTAAACCCATTACCCATAGCCTGTTTCTTCAGTTTGAAGACAGGTAACCACTTAAAGCAGGTTGAAAGTGAAGCAGAATGCACCTTTAGGTGCATTCTGCTTTACTTTCAGCCTGCTTTAAGCTACTGTCTGCTGGGATATTATAGGAAAAATGTCTTGTGTTGCACACTTATTAATGTATAAAATGAAACCATTTTCTATAGTGGAGAAATAAATTAAATGCATAAAAAGACATCTATAGATCAGTGGAGTAATTGGTTAAGAGATCTCAACACTTACTGCGATACATGGTTTATTAATTCAAGACTGTACACCAATTTTCAGATATATACTCATGGCCTCAGATATTTTAATTCTATTATTGATATACTTATTTTGATTTGAGTGCAAACACTTTACTACAGTGAAACTTCTCTATTACGATCACTATAAGGAAGGCTAATTTATTGTATAAAAGACAGGTGACAGCTTAAAGCAAGGTGACGGTAAAACAAAAAGCTCCTAAAAGAGCTTTCTGTTTTATTGTCACTTTGCTTTTAGCAGTCACCTGTCATAAACACGTAATAACGTAATTTAATGGTCATAATAGAGAGGTTTTGCAGTACAGTAAAACTTCTCTATTACGACCACTAAATTATGTTAATTATTAGGGTGTTCACGGTAGGTGACTGCTTAAAACAAGGTGACAGTGAAACAGAAAGCTCCTGTAGGAGCTTTCTATTTCACTGTCACCTTGCTTTAAGCTGTCACCTGTCTATTAAACAATCAATTAGCCTTCGTTTTAGTGGTCGTAATAGCGAGGTTTTACTGTATATACAAACTTGTTTTAAATGGCCTCTTAGAAGGAAGGTTAATAATTATGGAGACAACAGTAAAGCAGAAAGTTATTATTAGAGCTGTCAGCTTTACTTTATTCTACATTTAGAGATTCATGCTTCTTTACCCTACGGCCTGTTTCTAGTACTAAAAATAGTCGACCATTGAAAGGAGGTTGAAAGAAAAGCAGAATGTGCCTAAAGGTGCATTCTGCTTTACTTTCAGCCTGCTTTAAGCTACTATCTGATAGGATATAGAAAATATTTCTCATGGTACCTATTCATGACTGATTTAAAAGGAACTATTTCTTCAGTGGAGGAATAATTTGAAGACGTAAAAAGGTGTATTTTATGAGAGAATGGGTTTAAAAATGACCTCTTAATACAAGTTTGACTTGCAATAAGACAAGATATTTTTTTATTTATTATTCTCATGACCTAAATTATACATGTATATTTTTTCTGTATTGAATTGCAGAGTTATTACTGCTACCACATGTGATATGTTAAATTAAGCTGTCAAATAGTTTATTTGCTCCATGTTGTATGGTTATACCTGGGTTATAATAAAAGATTTGTTCTGTTCTGTTCTGTTAGAACACATCTTTTCTTGTGTCATACTCGTGGGATTTGACCACTCATTGAACAATTGTGGAGATTTATGGCAAGGAGTTACTGCTTAATGCATAGTTTTAATAATGCAGAAAGATCCAACAGTAGCTTTCTGCATTATTTCTATCCTACATTTATAGGCAATCATATAGATATAAAAATTGCCCATGGATTTTCTAGTGAGTTGTGGCTTACTATATGCTCAACTGTTAACCCATTACCGGGTACTCCATAGCCTGTTTCTAGTTTTAAAGATAGATGACCACTAAAGCAGGTTAAAAGTAAAGCAGAATGTGACTTAAGGTACATTCTGCTTTACTTTCAGCCTTCTTTAAGCTAGGATAAAGAAAATATTTCTGACGATATATATTTATGAAGGTTTAATTTTGAACTATTTTCTTCAGAGGAGGAATAAATTAAAATTGTAAAAAGGCCTATAAATTTTATGGGGTAAATGGTTAATAGAACCATAAGAGCAACTAGTTCCCATTTATGTTATGTCACTGAATATTTTGTTATTTAAAATTGTTATTATAAAGCTATACAACTGTTCTAAATTCCTAATGTACCCACCAAATTCAATGTTACTGCCCAATTATAATTTGAATACTTCTGACTGAAGTACTGTTAAAGTGACTTAAAATCCCATTTCAACTACTTCCGATGAAGTTTTTATTTTTAAAACCATAATGCTCTAAACTGTTCAAGGCAGGAGTCAAATTATATGTATGACCTAGGCTAGACAAATTGTTGTTTGATATATCTCTTAATATGTGGTTACTGAGTTAGAGTATGTGATATAGCCAGGCAGATCCAGACTGAAATATTGAGGTTTTCTTGACCAATTTAGCTTGACTATTAGAAGAATATGGAGAGCTATTACAGCCACCCTTTCGTCGCTGTCGCCGTCGGCGTTGCATGTTTAAATTTTTGATTAACCTAGAAATTGCCATCCTCTTAAAGCATATATCACTTATGGTGCATTTTAATTTTACAATACACATCTAACTTGCCTTCAATCATCAAGGAGAACAATTCTAGATAGTATTTTGGGTGAATTATCTCCCCTTTTGGACTTAGACATCCACATTAAGATTTTTAATCAACCTAGAAAATGTCCTTCACTTAAGGCATATATCACTACAACTAATACTTTTATTCAATAATTGCTTCACCTCAAACATATTACTTGTCCTACACTAGATGCACATAATTCTAAATGGTATTTTGTATGAATTATTTTCCCTTTTGAACTTGAGGCAAGATTTTTTATCACTCTAGAAAATGCCCTCACTACAACTACTTTTTTAATTCCATAACTGCTTTTAGTACAAAGGAGAAGATAGTCGAGCTTGCTGTCTTACGGACAGCTCTTGTTTCTTTAGTAGACAGGGGTTACTTTAGGAAAGATGAAAGTAAAATAGAAAGCTCCTGCAGGAGTTTTCTGCTTCACTTCCATCCTGCTTTTAGCTGTTACATTTACTGAACACCATTTCAAGTTAATACATTCATAAATGGAGGAATTATATATATAGGCAATGGCATCCTTATGAACTTCTGTGAAGGATATACAGGGCTCCCTCTCTACAACGACATCCAATGGGAGACAAAGATTGTGTGCATTGTTCGGAGGGAGTCGTTATAGAGAGGGAAACAGGTTTACATTTGCAAACAGCTTGAATCCAGATCAGACGCCGCATTACGCATCAAGCTGTTTGTGACTCATCATTATATTTATTCTATCAAAATGTCCACTTATAAGTACATTTGAGAAAAACAGCAGACAACAAATTTAAGTAGACAACATTGCAGCCATGAAAAGGTTGAATGTAATTGTCTTGTTTTGGGAACAGCAGCAAGAGTCGTTGTAAGGAGGGAGTCATTGTTGGGAGGGCCGTTGTAGGGAGGGAGCGCTGTAGTTAATGTGATATGTTGATCCGCCTTCTGTAAAATGGTATTTTCACATAGCATATCTGCTGTTATTAAAATGCTGCATTTTATTGTCTACACTGTTTGACAGTCATCATTCATCAATATTGTGTCTTCTACAAAGGCAAACAATGTAAACTCTGATAATTGCTGCAGTTCTAATGTAGTTGCTAATCTTGGTTCTGTCTGTTGCAATGACTAAAAGTTGTATTACAAACAATTGGCTCAATTTTGTTGCCGTCCAATTCTTCAGCTGCTCATGTCTTAGACAATAATAATTTCTAAAATGTTGCTTATACAGTTTAGCTCGTCTTCTCCAACCATTCATTGAAACACTTGGAGATCCTTTAACATTTTACTCCATAGACTGTTTTACTTTTGAAAACAGATGACTACTTAAAGAAGGTTAAAAGTTGCTTATAAAGAAGAATGATCACTAAGGCACTTTCTGTTTTACTTTCAGCCTGCTTTAAGCTATCATCTGCTAGGATCAAGAAAATAATTCTTATGATACATTTTTATGACTGTGTATATTGAGATATTGTTCCTCAGTGGAGGATTAAATTAAATGTGTAAAATACATATCTTGAGTAGCTGATAAAGTCAGGTTTTGTTTAACCCTTTGAACCCTAGTCCCGCATATTGGCATCCTTTGCAAAAAGTGTACATGTGAATAGTACAATTGTCCTATATAAACAGTGAAGACCCAGATCAGAGGGCTCCTAGGAGCCCTCTGATCAGGGTCTTCACTGTTTGTCATAATGCCAAACATTGACAAAAACAACACTTAAAAATCAGAAATGGACTAGACTAAAATGGACACTGACATTGTCCATTTAAAGCTTCAGGGAGGAAAGAGTTAATGGAGAACAAGGTTGTGTAGAAAATTCTTATAGGAGCTATCTGCATTACTTTTGTCCTGTATTGAGCAATCATATTTTTTGTAAGACACCGCATATAATTTAAATGGCTACTTAACAAAGAATGAACTGTAACCATACCATACCATAGACAAAGCAAAATATTACCCAGGTTTAGTCATACAGTAAAGGCCTATGATATATGTTGTTTTCCTGTATTCCTAAGATCACCTAAACTAGTGCTCATTTAATAATACATATTTTTCATTGTATCTGTGAAGTTAAAATAAAAATTGACAGAACAGTATAGTAATGTCCCTATTGTTAACAATTGTTAGCTGCCACCAAACAAAAGGTGGTGCCAATAGTGTTGACTCAGATCTGAACTGATTGTAGTTTAGTTTACTGTTCGTAGAAAATGTTGTTGACATGATTCAGAGCATGTGCATATTTGGAGTAGTTAAAGGTGTCCTATGGGCTTTAACCCATTCCCCCATAAATATGCCCTTATTTATTCTTCCACTGAAGAAAATAGTTCCATTTGATACTGTCATGGATATGTATCATAAGAAATATTTTCTATATTCTAGCAGATGGTAACTTAAAGCAGGCTGAAAGTAAAGCAGAATTACTTTCAACCTGCTTTAAGAAGTAACTTCCTTTCAAAACTAGAAACAGGCTATGGGCTAATGGGTTAAGGCAGGTGACAGCTTTATGCAGAACAAACAGTAAAGCAGAAATGCCCTGTTAGAGCTCTGTGCATAACTTTTGGTCTGCATTAAACAGACACTTGTATTTAGAGATTTAGAGATTGCAAACAAGGTTATTTCATCATAGACTATGTCTATCGGCAAGTTAAAGCAATTCTGTCCTTCATTAAGCTGCCAAATGCAATCAAAGATTTTTTTACTGCAGCTCAACAGATATTAGACAAGTGGAGTATTTGTATTCAGTGTGTAGATTTATGTCAATCTTTATAATATTTTTCATTTTTATATTTATTGTGTGATCACTTGTATATTTTGTGGCAAATTGTGCAATCAGAGAGATTCATGTATCCCTATAGTAAAATGTTAGAATAGTGTAGAAGCAGAAATAATTTCACCCCTTCATTGCCAAGCCTTGACTAAATTAGCATTTGAAAACAGTTTTGACAGGGCTGCCATTTCTCCGGATTTTTCCGAAATATTCAGATATTTATTCCAACAGATGGAAGCTTAAAACAGGCTGAAAGTAAAGCAGAATGCGCCTTAAGGCGTATTCTGCTTTACTTTAAACCTGCTTTAAGCATTACATGTCTTAAAAACTAGAAACAGACTATGGGCTTAAGGTATACTCAGGAAAATCGGTCTTGAAAAAATGAAATAGGAGCATATGGAGCTATGGTCGTGAGTGGCAGGCTAAGGGTTAAGTTTACTTATCATAAACCTATTTATGCCAAGATGTTTCATTACAAGTCTATATAGGCAAACTTGTAAGCATGACAATCACTATAGACATGATGGAGGGTGAAAGAAATTCAAAATTTACTTTTTCCCTGCATTAACAAAATTACCCCATAAATACACCTTTTGATTTTGACGCCCTTAATTTATTCTTCCTCTGAAGAAAAGAGTTGCAATTTATATAGTCATGAATATGTATGATGAAAGAAATTTCTGTTTTAGCAGGTGTTAGCTTAAAACAGGCTGAAAGTAAAGCAGAATGTGCCTAAAGGCACATTCTGCTTTACTATCAACCTGCTTTATGTGGTTAGCTATTTTCAAAACTAGAAACGGCTATGGGGTAATGGGTTAAGCTGCCACATGTCCGTAAGACTGCCAATTGAATGAGCGAACTTTCTGTATTACTTTTGTTTTGCATTGAGCTGACATCAGTCATAAATACTGACAGTGTACATATTTTCTTTGAGCTGTTTAACCCGTTTACCAATAGACTGATTCTAGTTTTGAAGACAGGTGACCTCTGAAAGTAGGCTGATAGTAAAGCAGAATGCACCTTAAAGCACATTCTGCTTTACTTTCAACCTGCTTTAAGTGCTAACTAAGTGATTATTCTGGTCAAGTTTCTGCCTGCTTTAATCTAGCAGATAAGGAAAATATTTCTTATGGCACATATTCATGACTGTATAAAATGTAACTAGACTCAATGCAAGATGCTGGTTTGAGATATCGTTTCGAGGCCTAACATTTTTGAATGCCATTTTGGGTATGAGTATGTTAAACAATTGATATAATACTGATATTTTGTTAGCTATTTTACACTTATATTTGTTCACTGACATTGTGTTTTTCTTGAAGATCATTTAACTCTATATCTTTATTTCTATTTTATCCAGTGTAAATGTAGCATAATGACAATTTTCCGTCTTATTAATTGCTTAATTAAAATAACATTACCGGTAATAGCATTATCACGATGCATTGTTAGGACATTTTAAGCTTATAATTCTTATTGTCATACCATTCCATTTTAGTAACTGTAAAACCTTTCTATTACGACCATTAAAACAAAGGATTATTTATTGTATCAAAGACAGGTGACAGTTTAATGCAAGATAAAAGTAGAACAGAAATCTCCTAAAAGAGCTTTGTTTTACGGTCACCTTGTTTTAGGATTTCTGTTTTACTATCATCTTGCTATAAGCAGTCACCTGTCATAAACACTAAACACCTAATAATTAATTCATTTTAGTGGTCATAATACAGAGAGGTGGTTGAAATAGACTGGTGGTCGAAATAGAGAGGTTTTAATGTACTTTATATATTCAACCTTCTTTTTGATTTTTGATCAAAACTCATAACATTGTTTGACGACTACATGTATGTAGTTTGAAATCATTGAATTTTGAACAAGATGTGTTTGTGATATATGGCCATGACCTCTAATGACATTGACCTCTGTCTGACATGACTCAAGGTGTACAGAGCTCAGTGGGTTTCTTTTGGAGTACACATGCCTTATATGAAGTCTCTATCACTTGTAGTTCCATGTTATGGCCAAGGTTAGAGTTGTTGACAGACAAAAACCATTTGATCCTATGTAACGCGGGGCATAAAAATGTGGGATATGGATTCAGACCCAAACTCACATACACACTTTCTGTGGAGGAAAGAGTTATTGTTATATTTGCTGTTTTGTATTGTATTGTAAGCCAAATTGTACATGTAATACATTAATACATTGTAAATCATTTATTCATTTATGACCAAAAAATGAACTATTAAACCTGTATTATGTGATATTAATCAATCATAGACATACCTCCTAATAAAATTGATCAGAATTATTATATTTTATTGTGTATCATTGCTGTTATATGAATAAAATTACATGAATATTATTTCCGTTTACTTAGATTTCTGATTTCCCGATTGTTTAACCCATTACTCCATAGCCTGTTTCTAGTTTTGAAGATATGTGATCACTAAAAGCAGGTTTAAGCGCATTCTGCTTTACATTTAGCCTGCTTTAAGCTATTATCTGCTAGAATATAGAAACTCTTTCTTGTGATTTTTATTTGTGACAGTATAATTGGAACAATTTTCTTCAGTAGAGGAATTAATGAGGTAAAGGGTTAACCAATTATCCATTACTATGCCTTTTTACACCTTTCATTCCTTTTTTGAGGAAAATAGATCCAAGTCATCCAGTATAAGAATATTTTCTTTATCCTAGCCAATGGGAGCTCAATACAGGCTGAAAGTAAAGCGGAATGCGCCTTAAAGCTTTATATTAAGTGTTCACACGTTTTCACTAAATATAGGGCCATAACTGATATGTTATAAATAAATTGTAATTGGATGAATTACCTAGGTGCACAGTGCATGCCCTGCGTAATATATCTATTAAGTTTCAAGTACATACATGTTTGGAGTTATGGCTGACACAAACTTTCGAGACTGCCAGACTAAAGCAAATTTATATACCAAACACTTCCTCTTTGTGAGGGCATAAACCAACCAGACTAAATTCAGCATTCATTCTTTAATTGGATTAATTACCTAATACATATGCCTGCAATTTATTCCTGCACTGAAGGAAATAGTTCCACTTTAGACAGTTATGAATACGCATTAAAGAAAATATTTTCTAGCAGACAGTAGCTTGAAGCAGGTTTAAGCCTGCTTTAAGTGGTCACCTGTCTTCTACACTAGAAATAGGCTATGGGGTAATGGGTTAACATCAAAAGATGGTATATACAAATAAAAGATACATGACAACTATTATTATACATGAAATTTATTTCACAATTCATGTTATTGCCAGAGTTCTAGATAAGAGAGAGTAAGTTAAAACCTTTCAAACTTATTCTCGACAAGTAAATACTCTTTACAATCATGTTCTCTGTAAACTAGTGGGTATACCAGTCCTGTCACTAGGTTTCAATGAGTTAGTTTCTTCTTGATGTACACTTGTCTGATGTTAATAATGTAGACAATGATCAGAGGGCTTCTGCTCACAACACTCTATCTTATGACCACTTAAAATCATCAACAAATGATTCTAATGAGTAGTCCCACTACAGAGTTTGGTGGGCACATAAGAAATGAAGTAGTGCATAAGTACAGTAAATCCTCTATATTATGACTGCTAAAAAGAAGGCTGATTGAATGTTTAAAAGACAGATGCCAATTTAAAGCAAGGTGACAGTAAAACAGAAAGCTCCCTTAGGAGCTTTCTGTTTTACTGTCACCTTGCTTTAAGCAGACACCCATCTTAAACATCTAATAACTAACACACTTTTGAAGCATAACAGGGAAGTTTTACTGTATCTCTTACCATGCTAGCCATGAACCTATGATAACCTTTGCAAACAGTTTGGACTCTCATGAGATGTTGCATAAGGGGGAGTCTCACCAGGGTTCAAACTGTTTGACTCTCTAATATTTTCTTGAAAATTCAATTTTTAGAAAAGTAGCAGACATTTGTTGCACAGAGAAACAATTACCCAGCATGCGCAAATTTGTTACACTCCCCAAATCTGAAGCTATGCACTGCCCATATCATCATAACAAAGAGTGGCCTTTCTTGCCTGTCAAAATCCTATCAACCAGATCCACTCTATCAATTAATTCTTGATTTGAAGTCTTGTCCTTTTTCTTCCCAATTATAAAATGATGTAGAAACAATTTAAGGCCTTCATGTAAAGTCTTTAGTTTATTTAAAGTAGCTATCCTTGAGAACACTGCTTCTATAGTAGTCTGTGGGTTGTCTTGAAGAATTTCTGTCATGACTTGCTTTAGTAATCTCACCATGGGCTTCTCTAAGGTACCGAATGACACGACCTGTTCAAATAGAAAATTAGAATGCATAAATATTTATGATAATAATAATGACTTTATTTCATGTGGATAAGATGTTTGGTATTATACAAAAAACCAATTTCCAATATGGTCCACAAAATTAACATATGTACAATAAAGCCCCATTGTTAACCATTTGTTTCTGTTTAATCCTCTACCTCATAGCATGTTTCTAATTTTAAAGACATTTACCACTTTAACCCATCACCCCACAAATACACCTTTTGACGCCTTTAATTTATTCCTCCACTGAAGAAAATAGTTCCAATTTATACAGTCATGAATATTAACGATAAAAAATATTGTTATGTTTTAGAAGATGATAGCTTAAAGCAGGTTGAAAATAAAGCTGAATAAGCTGCAAGGCACATTCTGCTTTACTTTCAACCTGCTTTAAGTGGTCACCTATTTTCGAAACTAGAAAGAGTCTATGGGGTAAATTAATGGGTTAAAGCATGATGAATATAAATCAGAATGTGCCTTAAGGCAGCCCTCTGATCAGGGTCTGCACTGTTTGCTAATTTAGATCAGTATTTATTTAACTACCTAGACTTCCAAGTAGACTGGTTCATGTTTTGGTAACTAGAAAGATCCACAAGGGAACCTTATAACCCACAAGAGTTGCTTAGTGTTGAAAGAGTTAAAGATATCTCCTGGCTACCTTTTGATCATAACGCCTTGCCAGACAATTTACCTGCAAATCTCATGATTCTTATGATTACCTGTACTACAGTAAATCATTGAGGTGTTTCATGTGAGGCCCGCACCATATTATTGATAGTTTGGTTAGTAAAACCCATTGAAACTCCCCTTGAGTGTGATTATGTAAGGGCCTCTCTAGACAACCTGAGATTTGTGACATTGGCTGTGCATGCTTTGCTACTGTTTAACCGTTACTTTCACACCGACCGAGAAGATTGGGGTGGTAGTCCATCAATTGACTGAGGAAATATCTTTAACTCATTACCCCATAGCCAGTTTCTAGTATTGAAGATGGTGATCAGTTACAGCCGGTTGAGTAAAGCAGAATGCACCTTAAGGGGCATTCTGCTTTTCTTCTACCTGCTTTTAGCTTCTTATATATTCAAGACTGTATTAAGTGGAAGAAATTTTTCAGTGGTGGAATAAATTAAAGGCATAAAAAGGCGTATTTATGGAGTAATGGGTTAAAGAAAGGTGAAGTTCAACCAGAAATGGTTGATGGTTTATCTTGATCTTACCTTGAAGACTGACAGTGACAATGCCATGGATATGATGAGATGAACAAGGAGTTTGCTAAAGTTCTGTCTGCCTGCTTCTGTCAAATTGCCAATTTCCTTAAACCGATCCCAGATAGAAAACTGGAAGGACATCTGTAAAGGAGAAAATCACATCAAGTTTGGAAATTTTCTTTATTTTGGTCTGTTTATATTATAAAATTGAAAGTTAATGCTTAGGCTGGGGTCGAGGTTATAGGGGTAAAAAAATTCACAAGTTTGGAAGGTCTTATCCAAAGGTATGTGTGCTGCAAGAATGAAAGCTGATGGTCAACGGGTAGAGCAGATGCGAGCACTTTTTAAAATTAAACTTAAATGTATAAGCTACGGTCAAGATCACAGGAGTCAAAATTTTCACATGGATTGAAAGTTCTTGTCTTAAGGAATGTGTTGTCCAAAGCTGAAGGTCTAAGCGCATAGAAGTTGCAAACAGTTTCTTGAAAGGGTACAGAAATAGGTTTTTATCTTTGTTCTTTGTCTGAATTTAGTAAATGAATGAAAAGTCATTTCTATCTGGAATATGTAAAGGCACCGAAAGGGGTTTCTATGGTGGGAAGGGTTAATTGAAAGACCGCTGGACACAGATTCAACAGTGAAACTTAAGAAAGCCTGACCTTACCTGAAATGACCTATGATGCTCACAAAATTTCTGTGCGAGATATGCATAGAATGGATTAAAGACTTTCTCCTGTAGGCAGCAGTCTAAGATGACGATGACAATCTCCTGTTGCTGACTGGACTTTAGCCCTAACCTTAGTAACTTCTCAAAGGCATCAATGTAGTCCTGTAAGTAGATATAATACAATGTACAGAGCTCCAGATAACCCTTTACCCCATAGCCTGTTTCCAGTTTTGAAGAGAGGAGACAACTTAAAGCATGTTGAAAGTAAAGCAGAATGCGCCTTGAGGCGCATTCTGCTTTACTTTTAACATGCTTTAAGCTACCATCTGCTATGATATAGAAAATATTTATTATGTTACATGTTCACGACTTTATAAATTGGAATTATTTTCTTCTACGGAGGAATAAATTTGAATACATTAAAAGCCCTTCTATGGGGGAAAGGGATAAGGTGTCAAATTGAAACCCTGCCTGATCTTAAACAGTTTTAGAGGGGTGGTGGTTAGCATACAGTATTAGCCTGGAAACCTATGTTTTTAACCTTCACTTTTACTCTTCACTTGATAACCTTTTAACAATGCTTTCTCTTTTTTATCTTCACACTACTTGACTTTCAATGTCAGGTTCTTAAACTCTCACTTTTTCTTATTCTAACACTTCCGTCAGGCACCCGAACCTGTAACACTCGAGAGAGGGGTCGGAACTATACGAGAGATAGATAGAGATAGATAGATAGAGTATTTCAAATACCAGCTTCCTTATCTATTTAATAAAACCTATGATATTATGTGACTACTCAGTTGCAGGGCTCCAGATAAGGGGAGTATTTCAAAAACTAAAATCTTTATTTTTGCTTTAAACCCTATTGTGTCACAACTCATTAGAATCGTCTCTTCGAGACGATTCTAATGAGTAGTAACACCATAGGATTAGGTGGTAAAATAAGTGTGAAAATGTTGTATTTGTGCAGTTCACTCCCTCTTATCTGGAGCCTTGAGTTGAATCATCAATTCTAGTTTTGAAGACAGACAACCACTTAACTGTAAAGCAGAATCTGCCATATGGCACATTCTGCTTTACTTTCAGCCTGCTATAAGCCACCATTGGCTAGGTTAAGAAAATATTTCTCATTGTGCATATTTATGACTGTTTCAAGTGGAACTATTTTCTTCAATGGAGGAATGAATCAAAGTCCTTAAAAGGTATATCTATGGGGTAAAGGAAAGGGTTGTATACTTGCCTCACTGGTCATGATGATGCAGAAGATGTTTCTTCGAGTGTCGGTATTCATCCTTTGTTTTCTGGCCAACTCCTGTAACTTTATGCTGATCTCCAGACCTCTTATAACCGATGCTGCTGCAGTGTTCTCTGGAAAATGACAAAACATATTTACCGTTTGCCCTAGATTGCCAGCCAATGAAAGGGCTCCATTTCAGCGAGAAATGAAAAAATATATCGCATATTCGTTCAATTTTGTACTTGGGTATGGCAGAGAAATAAACAAGTCATGAACACGTCAAGGACACCGCGTGCTAAGGAGGAGCATAGCGCATCATTACGTCATACAGCAACCGCCCAGATGCGAATTACAGTATAACGTATGTACTGCGGCCTTTCAATGACGAGGCCCGAATAAATCAAACATTTCTGTAGACAGGAGACTATAGTTAGTGCATAATGAAATTAATATGAAACGCATTCATCATGTCCTGCATTTACTCATTGAACCCTAGGTGACGAGTACACTCGTCATTTATAATGTACCCGTTACACTTGTCAACAGCAAACATTGTAGAAAGGGTTAAGCAGCCGTAATCTGTGGGTATTGTCTTCTTTTGTGTAATCGTTTTACAAATATTCGACTGTAAAACGCCTCGAAAGAAAAGTGTTTACATGTATTTTCAATATTGTACTAAAATACGGTTGCTTTTTATCAATGCATAAGGCAAGCAATACAGAGGCTCCTATAAGCGTTTAATTCTTGCGTTAAACAGCCACCCGTCTTCAACCCCCTCGGTGTCATGGGCATTTTTGTCATTAATGCATTAAACAACACAGTCCAGATGAATGTCATTTAAAAACCAAGAATGCTATTGACTTAGGATGTTTTAACCCTATAATCTGTGGGACTTTTTTTCTAAACTGACTTTAAAACAATTATTGCTTGGCTCCATTAGTGGGTTAAAGGACTCGAATCTTGGTTGATCAGGTGCTGCTTAATGCTTGCTATTTTTAGCAAATAAATTGATCAAGCATTTTCATGTCACGCCAGTCCACAGCAGCTCGTTCACATTTGGGTGACTCGCTAGCTTTTGTTTCTAAATGGAAATGCCTACAGCGAGCCCTACACGCGTACAGGGTTCCCGGTCGATTTTCTAGTTTTTCGTGTGACGTCATATGTAAAAGTGAACTCGCCGGCTTCCGAAAATACATCTAGCACCGCCCTCCGAAATAAAGCCCTTTCATTGGCTAACAAGCTAGGTCGAGCGGTAATTTGGGTTGAGCGATGACTTACTATAGGTAAAGTAGGTTGAACGGTAACTGCCATACACTAGCCTACGTGCCATATTTGAGGCAAACGGTAAATCAGTTATAGTTCATTTGTTTGAAAATTATACAACATAACCTGTTCGCTCCCTACGGTCGCTCCAGGTTATATTGCATAATTTTCAAAAAATGAACTATAACTAATACTTAAACTTATAAACTCTTTAAGTCTTACAGTGTTGGAAAGGGATATTAACCCTTAGCCTGCCACTCACGAATATAGCTCCATATGCAAACAGCTTGGATCCGGATGAGACGCCGAGTAACTCAGCGTCTCATCCGGATCCAAGCTGTTTGACACTCGGACAACATTTTCAGCAATTTTGAGCAATTTTGAAGCACTTTGAAACTTGAAGCAGACGAGAAATATAGCAGACGACAATTTATTTGGCGGGCTAAGGGTTAAGTTTGTTTTTTTCTAATATAACTGTAATGAGATGTAGGCTTATTGATGGCATTTAGGACAAGTGACAACCTAAAGCAAGAATAAAGCAATCGGCTTATTGATGGCATTTAAGACAGGTGACAGTCTAAAGCATGAATAAAGCAAAGTAGAAAGCTCCTACATGAGCTTTCTGCTTTACTTTCATTCTTTGGAAAGTGTTAGAAAAGAAAGAGTAATCTTACTGAGTTCTCTCCTTAATTGTTTCTCATGCATGAAACAAAGAGTACCAATTCCAAAGAAACATGACCTTTCTTTAGTATAGAAGCAGGCCCACTGACCACATGTATTGTTGTTATTGTGTAACATTCTCTTTTCCAGAGCTACGTCATACCCTCTTTGTTTACACTTAGAGAGCACGCGCACTCGGGGACAACAAACCCGAAATCTACATAAGTTTGTGCAGCAGGGCGTTTAATCTCATTCTTTTTTACGCATTATTATCTGAATAGGTCCTATGAATACTACGAAGGTCTTACATAAGTTGCAAAAGTGCGATTTTACCGAAAATTAGAGACTGACGCCATCGGAATGAAGGACCGAGAGTATGTGTATGACATTAAATACCTGGATGACTGGAAAAGAGAATAGTTACTATGGGTGACAGACTAAGCGTGCCACTGCCTAAGTGTACCATTTCTAGACTAAGCGTGCCACCTATGAAATTATATAGGGTAGATCTGTTGGGTGGTCAACAATGTGATGTGTTAATTACACTTAATAGTTAATTGTTCGCTAACTAGTGTGGTTTTAACAGGCATCCAAACTGCGACCAAGTTTGGATCCTAATGACATTTAACACATATAGGTGTGAAATAAACAAATGCTAAAATACTTATTACTTTAATTTTGTGTGCTGTACTAAAATGGATTAGATCTATAGTGTTGGATATATATCATATTCTTTCAAGGAGAAAAGAGAATAAGTGTGATAAAGTGGAACATCTTATTTCCAAGTTTGTACATTTAACTTCATGTTTTTAACACCTAAGGTTCAATATTTCACAATTTCACCTCTTTAATACATTGTTATGAAAAATATAATGTGATAACATAATATATGGTACAGTATTAAATATTCCGCTATATAATTCATATGTGGCACGCTTAGTCCTGAAATTGCACACTTAGACCCGGTACGCTTAGTCCGTGGCACGCTTAGTCTATAACTCGTTACTATATAGCAGCGGACAGAAAATGCTATCTGCCCAAGCATTATCTGTTTGGACTGTATTTTTAGCATACCATATAGCTGGTATTTTCTGTGGGGTAGAAATTTCTGCCACTCTGTGGTTCAATCGTCCGATCGCAGAAAAAAATCAGCAGAATAAAATTACCATACTATTTTATCACGTAAAAATAATTGATAATCCTTCAGTAAGCTTCTTCGAAAGGTAATCGGTCTTTGCACTCACTCGAACATTTATTATTGCTTTTCAGACACCATTATAATAACCACAGAACATACTCATTTGGCAACTTAGAGCATTAAATTTGTGTTGTTATTTAGTTTCTATCAAATTTCATTATATTTGACCCTGGACAAAACCCTAACAAAATTTATTAAAATGTACAGATGTTTACCACAACAAAGTAAACTTGAGCGAATAAGTCCAGGGTACTCCGAATACAACAAAAGGGGGGGTCGGGGTAAAATACTGACGCCTTACGCTTACAACAAAGATATCGTTGAATTTTGCTGACAACAAAGGCGTATAGTGATTTGACTGACGATATGAAATATATAGCAAATCACTGACGCTATGTAAATGAAGTAGGAATATTGACTGAATACAATAAGATATGAATAAAAGAAGTCATTTTACAAAGAGTAAATTGAAACGGAGTTATTTATGTTGAGGTTTAATATCAAATATGGATGTAAGATTAATGTTAAAAGAATGAAATTGTGAATGTATGAAGAATGAAAATGTGAATTTGTGAATGTATTGTGAATTTAAGAATTTTAAAATGATTAAAACGAACGACGAAAAATTCACATACTTTAAGGGATACATCCACCACTGCAGTGTAACTCTATATGAAATTTAAATTTAAATTTCAAATTTTAAAAAAAAATGCGTTTAAATTAAAAAGAAAGAAAAACTTTGACAAAGAAACATTCGCCAGTGAAGTATGACTGACTCATGAGTTCTAAATTTTAAAATTTTAAAATTTAAATTTTTTTTTTTTTTTTTTCAAGTCAATATTTTGGTTTTAGCTGATGATGTTAGAGTCTTAGCTACACTTGGCCAATGACTAGGCCCAAAAACACTCACCACTTAAAGATAGTAGCATTTTGCTGACGACTTAAGCAAAGATGGAAAAAACTGACGGCTGTCAAATGACTAGGCTGAAAAACACTTACCACTTTAAGAGTGTAACATTTTGCTGACGACTTAAGCAAAGAGGGAAAAACATATGACAAGGCTGAAAAACACTGACGACTTAAGATTAGAGCGATTTTTGACTGACGCTGTAAGCGGCTAATAAGAAATCACTGACCACATAAGAATTGAGTGAAATCACTGACGCTTTGTAACTGTGGTAGGAATATTAACTGGATACATTAGATATGAATTAAAGGAGTCATTTTACAAGAGTAAGTAGTAAATTAATTATCTATTTTGAAGTTTAATAGCAAAAACGAATATATGATAAATATATGAGAAAAGAAAAGTAGAAGATATAGAGACATTTGCCGATGAAGTATGTCTAAGTTTATAATATTATAGTGATGTCACTGTCGAAAATGGCAGGGGGGCCTCCGTGGCCTAGTGGTATAGTCACTGTGACTTACATCACTAAGCTCCTCACCGCTGTGAGTTCGAATCCCAGTAGGGTCGTTCGGATTTTTCATGTGGGGAAGCCTTCCAGCTGGCTTGCGGAAGGTCGGTGGTTCTACCCAATTGTCGATTTATGCCTGAAACAGTGCATAAAGGACTTCTGGGGTCTTCCTCCACCTATAATTAGCTGGACGTCGCGATATGACTGAAATACTGTTGAAAGTGACGTAAAATCAAAACAAATCAAATCTGTCGAAAATAGCTGACGCTCGTGGCTGAAGATAGTTGGATTTGGGTTAAATACATAGTGCAAACAGTGAAGATCCTGAACAGAGGGGTCCTGTCGGATCAGGATCTGTTTGTCAATTTGTGAAATATTATTAAAATCGTCCCTCATTTGCCAAAAACGGACTATACTAAATTGGATTGATATATTATACAGGTATATGAGAGATCTTGATAAAATCTATTATATTAATAACTTAAGGGTATAGTATCTTTGATTTAATATTTGCGCAGGTAATTAAATAAAAATTTGACATTAAATATTTTGAAGGTATTGTCATATATATAATTCTAATTGTTAAATTCAGCTTTCAGCAAAGTACTTTGCTTCTATCCATATAAATTACAAATGATTAATGACATTACATGAAAGAATCAAACAAAACTTTCACGTTAATAGCTATTATGATACAAACAAAATTGATCTATTTCCTTTAGCATTATAATCACAATTAGCGAGAGAAGTGATCGCCTATATAGCCTAGGCCCCGGAAAACTTTAAATATTATCTCGTGTCTCTGTTGGACACGTGGTGTAATGGGCCGTGACAATAAATAGGTATAGGGCGTGGCTTATGAAGTAGATTTATTTGATTGGTAGAGAGATTTAATAGGATAAACCTGATGAATTAATCGTGTTGCTGTCTAATGAATATGAGATCTGTTTGCGAGAGATAATATTTATGAAACATATGCAGTTATAAAATACAACTGCTTAATAATTTCGTATCGCATTTATTGTTCAGAACAGAGACATATATTAACTTTATATTGTTTATATACCAGTATTAATCGGATATAATAATGAATAAAAATAAATGTTGCCTTTTCAATTTTTATGCTTGCTCTAAACCCTATGGTGTGACTACTCATAACTACTCATAAGTATTGTCTCGAAGGTACGATTTTGGTGAGTAGTTACATCGTAGGATTTGGTGCTAAAATTAGTAAGAAAATGTTGGCTTAGTACATTTTACTCCCTCTTATCTGGAGCCGTAATAACTACCGTATTTCGTTTAATTATACATGATTAGGAACAATTAACAATACTAAAGGAAGCATGTCAATCAATTTCATGCTTCGATCAGGAATCATACGTATCATGGAGGAATTATGTCCTCCATGTACGTATTAAAACAAATTTGAAAAATTCAAACAAGTGAATTATTAGTTATATTTTACTCGGCATGTAAGCAGGTGAACATTGAGTAGACTCATGCATTTAGAATATAGAAGATAGTTCTATTGGTACATGTTTGTTAATGTTTAAATTGGAAATATTATTTTCACAGAAGGAATAGATTAATTGTGTTTAAAGGCGCATCTATGTGAAAAGAGGTATATCTGAAAAGTATCAAACACGTAAATGGTAAATTCTATTCTACTTGGCGCCTCATCAGGATCTTCCGATTAAATTACATAAACCGTTGCTAAACTCCGACCAGATTTATTAATCTATTTATTAATCTATTTATTAATCTATTTATCTATCTTTGTTTTCTGCCTCACACCCTCACGGGTAATTTCGGGAATAAAATTCAAGGAAAAACTCCTGCCCTGTAAAGGACAATATACAGTTAGTAGAATTTAACGCTATACAAACAAATATATCAGCTCAGCATGGGCAGTATACCCTATCGATACACAATCAAACAGAAGCTACGCAGTTACACTGTACCACGACGTGTGGAGTAATATATCCGCACAGCGGGTGTTTTAAATGACACGTGTCTCACATACTAATCCTATTAGCAGAACCATGGAGGAAGTATACGGGTATACTTCCTCCATGGCAGAACAGAATAGAACAGAGCATACAGATACCTTCTGTTCTATGAAATACAAGACAAATGAAAAATTAAATGGGCCCCTCTGAATTATTGAAGTATTGGCTATACTAATGTTAACATCTTTACTTACCGAGAAATAAGGAATGACGTCCTGTAGAACTTCTTTCAAGAACCGTCTCGGCGTGCGGTAGCCAGGATAAGCAAATACACTGAACTCCGCAGAGTCCAGGTAATCGGAAAAATACTTAACCTGGCTATGGCCGATGACCAAAGGCATCCTCAATTCCAAATGTGAAATTCACCGAAAAAAACACCACAATAAAACACTCACAGTTATTTCACTTAGCACAGACTTATTCCAACGGTAACCTTTAATTATACGATTTCTATATGGAGATTTCTTTAAATTTTTATATCAAAGACATTATTAAAGTATTATCGACCATTTGATTATTACAAGTTAATACCTGATCAATCGCAAAGGAAATTGGCGTTTTTTCATGATCTGGAATGTCACTTTTAAAATGATCAGTTACTATCTTTAAATATCAATTCTATATTTCTTTGGTGATTCCATCACGCATATCTCTTGGATAATGTGTGGATCATCTTTCTTAGTTTCAGTTTACAAATAATGAATTTGTTTCATTTTTTTTTTAAATAAACTGAAAAATCAAAAATGTTTCTTATCCGGTACATGCCATGTTTTATTCAAATAAAACGAAGTCAATCAATCCCCAATACATTTACATCTGTATAACATAAAACATAAACTTAAACAATCTTTGGAATTAACTTTAAATCTAATACTTTTATAACTGAAAAAAGACAGATTTAGTGACAATTCTACGGCGCATGTCTAGATAAAATGTTGTTCTTTTATGTCGGCATTTCACTTTTAAAAGTTTGCATATTGATTATAATTATTTATGTATGTATTTTAAATGACAAGTTTTATTCATATCTAATCTAGTCCGTCAATTCCCAATATATCTACACAGCGTCAGTCAAAAATCGCTCTAATCTTAAGTCGTCAGTGTTTTTCAGCCTAGTCATTTGACAGCCGTCAGTTTTTTCCCGCTTTGCTTAAGTCGTCAGCCAAAATGCTACTATCTTTTAGTGGTGAGTGTATTTGGGTCTAGTCATTGGCCAAGTGCATTATGTTCAAGTGTAGCCCAGACTCTAACAGCATCAGCGTCAGTCAAAAATCGCTCTAATCTTAGGTCGTCAGTGTTTTTCAGCCTAGTCATTTGACAGCCGTCAGTTTTTTCCCGCTTTGCTTAAGTCGTCAGCCAAAATGCTACTATCTTTTAGTGGTGAGTGTTTTTGGGTCTAGTCATTGGCCAAGTGCATTATGTTCAAGTGTAGCCCAGACTCTAACATCATCAGCGTCAGTCAAAAATCGCTCTAATCTTAAGTCGTCAGTGTTTTTCAGCCTAGTCATTTGACAGCCGTCAGTTTTTTCCCGCTTTGCTTAAGTCGTCAGTCAAAATGCTACTATCTTTAAGTGGTGAGTGTTTTTGGGTCTAGTCATTGGCCAAGTGCATTATGTTCAAGTGTAGCCCAGATTCTAACATCGTCAGCTAAAACCAAAATATTGACTTGAAAAAAAAATAATTAAAAATTAAATTTTAAAATTTTAAAATTTAGAACTCATGAGTCAGTCACACTTCACTGGCGAATGTCTCTTTGTCAAAGTTTTTCTTTCTTTTTAATTCAAACTAAAAAAATATATTAAATTTTAAATTTAAATTTCATGTAGATATAGATATACACTGCAGTGGTGGATGTATCCCTTAAAGTATGTGGATTTTTCGTCGGCGTTTTAATAATTTTAAAATTCATACATTCACAATACATTCACAAATTCACATTTTCATTCTTCATACATTCACAATTTCATTCTTTTAACATTAATCTTACATCCATATTTGATATTAAACTTCAATATAAATAACTCCGTGTCAATTTACTCTTTGTAAAATGACTTCTTTTATTCATATCTTATTGTATATGTCTTGGGGGTGCAGCAGGGTGAAGGTAAGGAAGAGTGTTCTTCTCATTTTAACTCTAAAAAGCTTTTCAGCCTCATTAAAAATGCCAAAAAGGATGCCTCAGGTACAGCTCCGCTTCTGGACAAGATCTCAGGACAGACACTGACTAAAAATAAGGACAAAGCAAATATTCTAAATTGTCAATTTCAGTCAGTCTTTACCCCAATGTCACCTCTTGCTTTGTCTCAATCTTGTATCTCTTCATTATCCAAGTGTGTCCCCTCCCTACCAGACTTCAACAAATATCCCAAGATGCCAGAAATTGTCATTAGTGTCAACGGTGTGCTGAAACTCCTGTCGAACCTGAAGACTGACAAAGCTGCCGGACCAGACAACATCAAGCCTGTTATTCTTAAAAACCTTCGTTACCAGTTGGCGCCCATCTTAAAACTTTTATTTCAGAAATCCCTAGACTCTGGCAAAATTCCACAAATCTGGACATCAGCAAACGTCATCCCCCTATTCAAAAAAGGAAAAAGAGACGACCCAGCCAACTACAGACCCATTTCGTTGACTTGCATTATGTGTAAACTTTTAGAACATGTAGTTGCCTCAAATCTTTCAAATCATCTAAACAAAAACAATATTCTCTACGACTTACAACATGGGTTTAGAGAACGCAGGTCTTGCGAAACGCAACTTCTTCAACTCATTGATGATCTAATGACAAACTCTGTTACTGGCCAGCAAACTGATCTCGTTTTACTTGACTTCAGTAAAGCTTTTGATAAAGTCAATCACCTTAAACTTCTATACAAATTACAGCTTCATGGCGTGAATACTCAGATTTCTTCATGGATTAAGACCTTTCTCATTGGCAGAACCCAACAAGTCGTCCTAGATGGTGAATGCTCAGATGAAGTTCCTGTCACCTCTGGTGTACCTCAAGGCTCTGTTCTTGGACCCCTTCTCTTCCTTTTATATATAAATGACCTCCCTGAAACTGTCACTTCTCAAGTCCGTCTCTTTGCGGACGATACCGCTGTCTATCTTGGTGTTTCTAGCTTTCAAGATTGTTCTATCCTTCAAAATGACTTGGACCACCTTGCTGAATGGGAAAAGACCTGGGACATGGATTTTAATCCAAACAAATGTGTTGTCTTATCCATATCTAAAAATAAAAATAAAATATCCTTTGACTACTCCTTACATGGCCAGAAACTTGAAAATGTTGACTCTGCAAAATATCTTGGTATAACCATTTCAAATGACTTATCATGGAATAAACACATCCAGCAAATCACTTCCACTGCCACAAATTCTTTAAATTTTCTAAACAGGAACATCCAGACAAAAAGTAAAAAGGTTCGAGAAGTCACCTATAAAAGTATGGTAAGACCCCAGCTGGAGTATGCGTCGGCCGTTTGGAGTCCGCATACCCAGTCCAACATCCAGCAGGTTGAAAAAGTACAACGTAGGGCAGTGCGGTGGACATGTAATGACTACTCTAGGTACAAGAGTGTCACCGCCATGCGGGAGGATCTTGGTTGGCGGACTCTCCAGGACAGACGGGACATCGGACGACTCACCATGTTCTATAAAATAGTGTACGGACTAGTTGCTATCCCTTTACCTACATATCTCCAGAAACCTGTTAGATTATCACGCCACTCACACCCTCTTTCCTTCAGACAGGTCCACACAACCACAAACTACTTCAAATATTCGTTCTTCCCTTACACCGTTGTTTTGTGGAACAGCTTGCCAGCAGACATAGTTCTGACTTCAGAAGTTGAGGGGTTTAATCTGAGCCTTCACCCCTCCCTTATAAACCGCCCCTGATGCCTCGGGTCCTATGTTTTTATCTTCTTTTAAACTCCAAATCTCATTGTAACCCTATCATGCTTTTATTTCACCTCTCATTTTCACACTTTTGAGGTCTCACTCTCATTGCTTTTATCCCCCCTTTTAACTCTTGCACAGACGCGCACCTGCCGCTAATACTTGAAAAAGGCGTTAAGGCAGTATCAATAGATAGATAGTATTCAGTCAATATTCCTACTTCATTTACATAGCGTCAGTGATTTGCTATATATTTCATATCGTCAGTCAAATCACTATACGCCTTTGTTGTCAGCAAAATTCAACGATATCTTTGTTGTAAGCGTAAGGCGTCAGTATTTTACCCCGACCCCAAAAGGGGGTATGTATAGGAGGCACACTACGGTTTTTCTGAAATCTCGGCACCGGTGGTCTCCTTGACATCTATATTTATCTCCTCCTGACTTTCACGCACAAACCAGAATCAAAACTCAGTCCTATATCAGTAAATACATCTCTAGGCATAACAAAACAGCATAAACCATCCACATATGCACACGTTCAGATTCCTCTGTGGCCAAATTTAAAGTTTGTTATGGTCGCGAAAACCCATGACAAAAAGGCCTCAAAACCCACATATTCTTCGAAAAATTCGAAAGTGTTCGCCTAGGGTTGGCACTTAGTGAAAAGTATTTTCAGACTCACTGAACCTGTTGCTTTTAGGATCTTTGGCCCAAACAATAGCGATTCCAGGTCGATTTCGCACAATTTTCATGTGTCTGCACCCACCAGTAAAATGATGCTGATTCCCAGTTTATTTAGCCCGAACCACTGATTTCCAGACTGCCCCAATCTTATACCCATCCGACTACAAAAAGTCATCATCTTAGTGCGCATTTTATTTAAATCATGCCACAAAGTGATAATATTAATGCATTCTCCCCTAAAATAATTTTTTTCATCTTCAAAAATACTTTAAAACTTACCAATAGCCTTATATTAAGAACATTTCCCTATGAAACCGTTGCGTGCCTCCATAATTGAATGCGGGTCAAAACGGCCCAAAACCAAAACGGCCCAGGTCAAAACGGCCCAACTCGTAAATGTATTATTATACTATATAATGATTATTTTATGATTATTGAAAATAATTTTTGAATTATTTACATATAACTTAAAAATATTTAACACAGAAGAACTTATACTATTGGATGGTGTGAGGATTTTTTTTATTGGTGGACGGGTAACCCGATGTATGATTAGGCTCTAAACTAGTTGCCACTCAAGTTTAAAATGTGTAGAGCGGGGTCGGGTATTTTCGAACGTGCTTGTTTTTCCGAACATTTTTTTCAAACCGTTATCTGAATAAGTTTTAAACTGTATATGAACATTTTGACGTCATAATATAACGTCATTATTCTTTGTTGACTTACTCACCCCTCCAGACAGCTACACTGGTGCTTAAAAACAAACTTTCGGGGAACAAGAACACGTGATCTTTACAAGTAAGTATTTCTTACGGCATCGTTAACAATAAGTGACGTCATACATAAGTTTTTCGACAGTTAAGTTGTACATGAAATTTTAATTCTACTGACTTGCTCATACATATGCACGTGTAGAGTGAAGGAAAATAACTCATAACTACAGAGGGCATCAATTCTTAAGAGTTACACGGGTGTTCGGAAAAAGAAGAAGTGGTCCCGACGTGTCCTTGTTATTCCGAACATGCAATGTAGATATAATAAAGTTGTGAATAAACAAACAGATGCAAGTTTCTGCATAGCTCTAGATCTGCTTGTTTGGATACGTAATAAATCATGATTTAGCACACCAAGATGGAGAGACAGAGAGAGGCAGGGGCATAGCTTGGAAGAGAAATATATGGTATGTGTAGGCCTAATGTTGAGGGGGTTGGGGTCCTTCCCCCAGAAAAAAAGTTGATCATAGGACGTCGGAAATGCGTTTTGGCGTATATCTAGAAAAGATATAGACAGGCAGAGAGAGAGAGAGAGAGATAAAGAGACATTCACACACACACACGACATACACAGAGAATGATGCTCTAGATCTGAAGCAATAACTATGATAGTTAACACTTAGATCTACTGTGAATTTCCCTTTGCCTTTCAACATTGAAAAGATCAGGGTAGGTCTAACCTAGATTTTTCTATGATGAAAAGCAAGAAGCGAAGGAGCTTACCTATTTGAGACTTTAACATTTATCGCGCTGATTTAGATAAAGACTCTTAAATAGAATGCTGGTATTCTCATGATGGAATCTTAAATGATTCTCTCGAAACTTACAGAAACTGTTTGTCAACTTCGACTCAAGTGGAAAACAACCTGAATCTCAGATCAGACGCCGAGCCTATCGCTGCCTGATCTGGATCCAAGTTGTTTGTATAGATTTGTACTGTATCGTAATAAAGAAAGTAATATACCAAGTTATAGTCTACTTTCTGTCCAAATGACCGCTCAGCTGACTGTACATTTACTCCCCTGATCATTGAGCCATCTTGCCTACAATATTGAGCACTGCTAACATATGGCGCAATCAAATGCAGACCCTTCACATGTACCCTTTTAACCCCTGGGTGGGGAGAAGCAATTCGCGATACATGTCTTGCCCAAGAACATTCCTGTACATCATGGGGGATTCAGAAAAAATCCCCTAGTCAGACCGCTGGTCCGGCGGGGGATCGAACTCACGACCCCTGGTACCGTAGTCCAATGTGTTACCATTGGACCACTACTGCCGATTCTTTGTAATGGTTAGAGAAAATTACCAAATTAAACCAGTAATAGAGTGGTGATATTATTTTTTCCAGGTATGGGCCGTGAAATAGGTGTCAAGGGGTAGTAGTACTCGCTGCTTCCGTAGATTTCACATGCATTCCCATAATGTATGGCATATAATGCCATGAATACCATCTTTTATTATTCCATTAAGGAATGGCGTTGCAAATTTTTAAATGCTATTATTGTATACGTATGTATGTATAGTGGATGTGCAATGATGAGATGTAAATAAAGATTCTAAAGATTCATTGTGTGGAACTGGAAGACGACTGTCGGAATTTGGATGGCTTACCTTTTGAATGCAAATATTGTTCAACCTATTCTTGTACGTGTGCATTTGCAAAAAAGAGTAGACTTAAATGAGGCAGTTTTTATCAGTTGCCTCATCCGATTCTACTGTTTGCTTATAGGATATTATCTAGATCAACAATTATGTTCAGATTGTAATAAAGTGTATGGCCTTTTATCAGCGTATGTGATTTTATTTAAAAAAAACATGAAAGTGTTCGGAAAAGCAAGCATGTCTGTTCGGAAAAACAAGCTGTTGTTCGGTAATGCAAGCAAGACGGTCTGATTCCTAAAGAGCATTATTTTATAGTTAGTGTAATCACAGCTACTCGGATACTGTGCAAACTCGAGGATAAATGCAGAATCTTTCCAAATTTGAAGAAAACCCATGGAATTTATCTCCTATTACCGAACATTGACATATTATGCCTTAAGTGTTCGATAATACCCGACCCCGCTCTATACAATATTGTTACAAAATTGTCATTTTGGCCATTTAAATGCTCTTTTCTCTTATGTTTCATTTATTTTATACTAAAGTTGCCACTCAGTTTAAAATGTGTATACAATATTGTTACAAAATTGTCATTTTGGCCATTTAAATGCTCTTTTCTCTTATGTTTCATTTATTTTATACTAAATTAACACATATAAATTATCATAAATTTCGATTTACATGTTTCACCTAGGTATGATTCATATTCGCACATACATGTACATGTATTAATTTCATACAAATTAATTGCTTCATATAATATTATTAAAAGTGACATGTGCACAGTGCCACACAAAACAGGTCAAATAGCGCCGATGAATGATGAAGGATGATGAGATGAAATTATGATTTCAGGAAGATGATTTCAGCTAATCTCATTCGTTGCAAAGCAGCGCATTTGATCAAAACCACCGACCTTCCTTTTAGTTCCTGGCAGGGAGATAATATCGGTCTAATAAACAGAAACAATTCTCCATGACAAGCCAAATAAATGCACCACCATAGGGAAGTTAGTACTTGTAAGGGATATTTGCCACCATGTTGGATACTGATGATTAATCAGACACTGCATATGCCGGTTTCTGGTCACAACACAAACTGTTTGATACACATTACTTTAGTCAAGATACTTAACATTTAACATTCAGAAATAAAAGCAGATGATTTTTTTGCAAAAAGTCTGCTATGCAACAATACTTTCTTTTATGTGTTTTCAAATCAGATTTTGCTCAATCTTAATCAGAACCTGCTTTACAGGTCTGATGAGAATCAAAACTGTTGGCAAATACCCAGTATACCTGAGGTAAGGCAGTGAAGTGTTAGTGTAACAAACTATCACAACAACAGGTCAAAGAGCAAACACCTTTAATGCAATCAAACAATTACAGTTTAAAGTCGCGTGTCATGCACTAGATCTAGCGGCACACTCTGGCCGCACACTTTGCACGTTTATTTTAAGCAGAATCAATGTCTGCTTTCATTTCTTAAGTTTCTGTTACGTATTTTGACATTTGACGTAATGAATACTCTTATATTTATACCTTATAAAGTTACTCGTTTTCATCAAAATAAAGCTGTCTTTGCAGTTTGCAAACAGTTTTGATACTGTAATAGTTTACACATAATTATGCAGATCAATATTTATACATACATGTATTGCCTTAAGTAATCCACCTGCTATAAACACCCAATAATTAATACAGTTTGGTGGTCATGTCTGTAATTTGGATAACTCTATTATATAGTCTAATAACCATTAAAAACAAGTTGGATCCAGATGAATTTCAACCTCACTGTGCATTTCACCAGGATTTACTTCTTACCGTACTTTCATTTGTAAACCTATCTGCATGTATCTATAAGATATTATCTTCCTTTTCATTATATTTTTGTACACATAGTTTTTTCTATCAATTAACTCAATGTTCACCAATAATATAAGCGATTATTAAACTTCCGAATGCAGGTCAAAACGGCCGTTTTGACCCGTCACCGTATAATTATAGGTAATTATCAGTCCAAGCTGTTTGCTACTGTTAGTGTTGTCGGGTCAGAAGGTGTGAAAGGTATTTGAAATCTTTGCCATATTTGTTGTTGTTGTTGTTGTAGTTTCCTCCGTTGTAGTCGGAGCACCCAAGTGGTAATCCTCTTGGTAAGGTAAAATCCCGTGAAATTCACTGGTCTGTCTGTTACACAATTATGTACACTTCACTTTTTTACATTGGGGTCATGCAGAAACTTTTTACCATTTGGTAGCTATACTTGTACTACATGTACTTGCAAAATATAAGTTAAATATAAGTGGTTTGGTCAACCTGTGTCAAGGGCCAGTTTTGCCAGTTGACGGCATCTGGACATGTGTAGCCTCATTATGTATTCTCTTGAGATGATTTCAATGTCTTTGACATCTTGCTTCCTGAGCTGAATAGGTATGGCATCAGAATGGGTGCAGTCTACTGAGTCTAGTATAAGGTGAGCAAATGAATTGGGCTCATAGAGTAGTCCATCTAAGGCAATAGACGGGTACGACTGTAGAATTTCACGGATCAAGTCTCTGCACTTTTTTCTGGGATCATCTGAAGCGGTGCAAGAAGATATAAAGTGTTCTCTAGTTTCAGGTTCCTGACTGCAGATCTTGCAAGTGGGGTCAACAGTATGTTGGTTAAAGGCAGCTCTATTTGCCTGTAGGGTATAGGTGCCTGTCAGCAGCTTAGCCTTTATCTCAGCTTTCTGTATGTCATGTCTAATTGGCTTTACACTTTTGTAAATGTGGTGGGCCGACCCAACTCTCAATACATCTGGATTCAGATATCTAAGACTAGGTTTTTCTCCAGTGTCTTCCCGCCATCTCTTTTCAACATCATTATTGATTGCATTGTTCAACATCTTTTTCCATGCTTGTTTACTTGGGAGTGTTTTCATCAATGAATATACAGAGGGGAGGTCATAGTGCATCAGAAGATTCCTTGCATATAAAAAGATACTTTTATCATCAATGGTCTTTGTAGCAAACTGTCTACAGGCAACATCATACTCGATGGAGTCTGGGGTCTTGAGGATGTTGTAAATCAAGTTAAGAAGGTTCTTGTGTATCTGTGATTCAATAGGTGGAATACCCAGAAGTGCCAGGGCTGCTGAGTTAGCTACTCTATCTGGCAAATGTTGTATTTGTTTAACCATCTTTGACTGTAGAGTCTCTAATTTCTTTAAGTCTGTTTTGTTAATGAATATAACTTCCATGCCATAAGTGAGTCTTGGGACCACAAAATTTCTCCAGATGTGGGCTTTAATGTATTGTTTCAACCCCGATCGGCCATGTAGTCCAGCCCCTAATAGTGCATAAGCAGTATTCCGTCCTGAGATGATCTTCGATTCGACATCTGCATTTCCTTTCTTGGTCCTCACAATACCGAGGTGTGTAGTGTTAGGAACTTCCGGTATATCATCATCATTCAGCTGGAAGATAGGGGTGTGGTCAGCAGACCTAGCGTTGTCGACAATAGAGGCACTTTTTGCTGGATTTATATCATATCTGTGGGTTTTGCTGTACCTTTCAACGGTGTTTAGCATCATTGTCATTTCTGTGTTACTGTTAGATAGAAGGGCAAGATCATCAGCACAGGTTGTGTGGGGTATACAGATGTTCCCAATCTTGGCTCCTGTAAACTTTTCTTCCAGGGCAAGTAATAAGGGGTTGTTGTATCGTTTGTAATGTTGCGTTGATAATACACCTCCCTGCCTGACTCCTTGCAGGATCTGGATATCATTGGAGGATTTGCCATCCCATTTAACAGTAGAGGTCATATGTTCATACAGGTCTTTCAGTATGAACCATTCATGGTTGTGGATTCCATCCAGGAATAGATTTTGCAAGAGGATCGAGTGATCCACTACATCAAAGGCCTTTCTAGTGTCTAATGTAGTTAATATTACTTTCTGCTTTGTTGCTTTAGCTTCAAGCTGGCATTCAGTGATAAGGAGAGCTGATCTAATAGATGACTTTCCCTTTCTGAAGCCTGTTTGCAGTCTTGATTGTGTTGTGGCAAGGACTGGATTATGTCGTTCACTCAAAATGTGCTCAAGTATCTTCAGTATAACGGGTGTCACTGTAATTCCTCTATAGTTACCAGGCATCTTTTTGTCCCCTTTTTTGTATACTGGAGTAATTGCTCCACACTTAAGTTTTGGAGTCACTTGCTTTTGGGTGAATATCATGTTGAAGAAATCTGTCAGTACATGGAGGAGGGGGTTGCCACCCAACTTGAAATGTTCCGCAGTAAGACCTAGTACATCCGGGGCCTTGTTGTTCTTCATTTTGTTGATTGCATTGTATATTTCATCAATATTTGTGGGTTTAATGTCATACGGTGTAGCATTTATTTGACTGTGAATTGTATCAATCAGTTTTTTTGCATGTAGCAAGTAGTCATCATCATATCCCGAGTCTGACTGTGGTGTAGCTAGTTTCTGGAAGTGCGATGCCCATCCATCTAGTATGTCATCATCAGCAAGATGTTCCCCATCAACAATGATGCAATTTATGTTTGTACTATTAGAACTTCGCTGTTTTTTTATTAGTTTGTAAAATGTTTTGTCATCATCAGACTTTGCAAGCATAATCTGGTCAAGTTCATCTTGGTGTTGCTTTGCAGCGGTTTTCCTTTGGGCTGATCTAAGAGTTCTTTTGGCATGTTTCATCATGACTGTAAGAGGGTGATTGGCATTACATGGTGAACCTCCTTGCTTCCAATCCCTCCATGCTTTTTTACTGTCCTGCGCTGCTGCTTTTATATCTTGGTTAAATAGTTTATTTGACATTTTCTTTTTCTTTGCCTTTCCTGGGGTGTAGTTTGGTATACTTTCCTTTGCTGCATTGTCTAACATTTCTGTAAGAAATTTCAGGGCATTATCCTGATCCACAGGTTTTCGGCGCGTAAGCTATGACCCCCCCCCCCCCCCCCCCCCCCCTAAATCTTTCAAAATGAGCCAAAATACATCCATATGTTCAACAAACATCCTTAACAAATGTTTCAAGAAGTTTCAAGAAGTTTAAAAAAAAAAAAAAAAATCGTATCATGTATGTATACAATGAAAAGGTAGATGTGTATTCAGGGCCATCAACTTCCCAACCTTGTCATTTTGTCATTTTTGGGCCGATTTTGACAAATGATGGCTTATTATTTACTTTTAACAGTTCTGTTCAAAGAAAGTTAGCTCACAGCCCATGCAAGACACGAGCACAAGTGAAGAAATAAAAAACTCGATAGGCACCTTATATCGGAATCCTTCTGTCACCTTAATTTTTGGACTTGTTCGTCAGTCATTCACTGATTCAGCGATTAACAAGTGCATTTGCGACCATGCATTACACCATGGTACGGGTAATTAATAGAAAATGAAATATATAATAAATACCTTTTGAATTATCGGTAAATGAGCATTTCTGTTACGAAATAAATTTCTAGATAACTTTCGTTTAGTTTCGGTTGACAAACGGATATGATATCATTGGTCGTATTCGAATCATTCAATTTGTTGTCAACGAAAACTAGGCGGAGCAAATGCTCGAAGATTTACTGATGACAACGTTTTTGACCCGACTCGAATCGAAATTGTGGTCAACGATTTGATGGTTTGACAACATTTTGTCAACGGAAAACATCAAGTGGTGATTCGAATAGAACCTGTTGACAACACGTCCAACTAACGCCGATTGCTTTGAATTTGTTTACCAATTATCGTCAAAGAAAACTGTTTGCTGTAAACAATGAGCCATCATCTGTCCAGATCGTCCAAGATTTGACAAAATGACAGGGTTGGGAACTTGAGGGTTGCTTCTGCAAGGCGCTTTTTCATGGCAGCCTTTACTATATTTACTTATAAATTAGCAAAAAAAATTTTTTTTTTTAAATTTCACGAAACTTCAGGAAATGTTCTTTTATGATGATTATTGAATGTATGGATAGATTTTAGGGTAGTTTATCCACGTTTGGTGGTGGTGGAGGGGGTTATAGCAGCTAGGGGTAGTGTCATAGCCAACGGGCCGAATGCCTATGTCCAGATCCTGTAGATTTAAATAGTTATTGTCAACTTGTCTCTGTAGACTATTTGCATAAATCAATGTGTGGCATTTGTCCCAGTTTGGACGTGGGAGATAACTATCTTTGCCAGTCCTTTCCTTCGTTGCGATTTTGAGTATTGTAGAAACTACTGTATGGTCAGATACATTTGAGTGATGTAGAGCATCAGTTATGGTACAGTCTGATATTGATGAGGCAATGTTGTTCTTCAATATGTAGTCAATCTCTGCCTGGTTATCACCACTTGCATGATAAAAAGTCGGGTATCCCGATTGCTGGTTAATAAGTTTTGTCCTTAAGACGAAGTCTTTAAGAATTAAGTCTCTTTCATTGGGGGGGGGGGGGGGGGGGGGTTCTTGAAAGTGAGGCGTTGAAGTCACCGCAGATAAATGTTGCATGATCATTAAATTTCTGTACAATTTCTTCTACTTGTGATATAGTGTTCAAATAGGTATCTTTACTGTTGGTTCCTCTGCATGGCATGTAAACATTAACTATGCAAATCCTAGGGTCAGCTTGTAATACTAGTACATTGATTCTGTCGCAACCATCAGGGAATGGATCAACTTTAATGTCCCAACTTTTCTTGTAGAGAATGGCTGTTCCTCCATATCCTCGTGGAACTTGAGTTGGTGCAATAGGGTTATTCATATCAACAGATTTTGCATGTGCAGTGAAACTTGCAGAGATGTCATCAAGTTCTTTTAGTTGAAATCCATAGAGCCAATGCTCTTGTAGACAACATATATCAGTCTTTTTTAAAAGTTCAGTTATATACAGTGCATTAGATTTTACATTTTTTACATTTAAGGTAGTTAATTTCAGGTCAGTTTTACATTTCTGTTTCTGTAGGTTCACATTTATTGGTTTTGATTTTCTGCATCTATCTGTGATTTCTGTTCTGTTGGTCGGAGGTTCCGGTCCGTGGACTCGGTTGCTCTGCCGTGGGATAAAAAAGACTGGCTTGTCTCGTTTGGAGTCTGTTCACCCTTCTCTTCTGAGTTAGGGGAGCGTATCAAAATCGGAGATTGCATCAAGGATTGGCCTTCTTGTGCAGGTCTGTTTTCAAACCGTACCTTCTTGGATGTTGAACTTGAATGCACGCCGCTCTCTTCTGGATGCGATCGCCGTCTATTTTGGCTGCTCATTCTTGGTGGGCGTATATACTGACTTCTGGGATTCTTGTCAATTATCGTGGGAGGGTCATAGGATGTGGTCTTGCGACTAGCAGCAGCAGGGTCCCCACTTGAAAGCTTTTGCTGAGGATGATTCTCATGTACAGTGTGGGCTTGTCCATTCCAGTAGGGTGGTGGAGGATGCCAAAATGGAGGAATAGTTGGTCTGCCAGGTTGCATCATCTGTGGTGGTTGAAATCTTGCCGCCATTGGATGACCATACATCAAGTGGGGGCCCTGAGGTCGCATGTGTTGAGCATGAAACTGCACACCATATCCTGGTATAATGGGTCTCGGCATACAATTAGCCATAGTAAGGGTCTGTAATTGCATATTTACTTGTTGCATAGTTTCAAGATTGGATATTCTAGATCTAAGCATTTCAGATTCTAGGGCATTAACTTTTTGCCTTAAGCTATCAATTTCAGGATTAAAAAAGTGTGTTTCCTTGGTTGAGGTTACTACATGTATAGGATCCTGAGGAGTAGTTGGAAGTTTCAGGTTTGACAGTCTGTTGGACTTTTCCATATCATCTATCTTTCTTTCAAGTTTGTGAATAGTAGCAATAGAGTATTCAAGTTGATACTGTAAGTCAGATTTGGACTCAGCAGAAACTTTTTTCTTCTTAGGTGCCAACTTACGTTGAGTATTATCTGAGTTTGAGCTTGTCTGTTTCACCTGCAGAACATCTGAAGAGTTGCAAGGGATGTGCATCAATTTACGCTGAGTATCATCTGAAGATGTGCCCGGTTGTTTTGCTTGTGTTACATCTGAAGTATTGCATGTAATATGATTTTCATATATTTATTTGTTAAGATAACTACAGATGCAATTCGTGTTAATAAACATATTTGTTCAGATATTTATCGTATTTGTTTCACAGTTAAGCCCAATTTCAAATTATCGTAGATCTACATACCTGCTACTCCATACATGAAAAGCCGAATTTAGGATAAGGTTTTACTGGTAGCCCATATCGGAAGTACAGTGAAGCTTACGTACATGTAAGCAACAGCAAGTGTGTAGGTAAATTAGCTTTGATAACTACATTGTATCTTTAGATATGGTAGTGAAGCGTGGGCACCTTCTACTTCAGATCTACAACGACTACGTAGAAATGACAGAGCAATGTCCCGCTGGATCTGCGGCGTCAAATCTGACGACGGAGTCGACACTGACACGCTGTATGGTAAACTAGGGATACCAGAAGTCACGGCATCACTGAGAGCTAGACGTCTGAGGTGGTATGGACATGTCGAGTGTTCCACTTCTTGCACCAACTCAATCATGAAGATGGCCATTACTGTTGCCAGAGGTAGAGGAAGACCAAGAAAATCGTGGTCAGAATGTATTAAGGATGACTTGCACACCTGTGGCATGGGTGACACAGACCCACAGAACAGAGGAGCGTGGAAATCAGGGATTAGACGCTCTAGCCGCCTTCTGCCTACCCCAGCTACAGAGCCTAATCCCACAGCAGATGACAAATAAACTCAGGATCAAGTCAAGTCAAGAACAGAATCAACAGAATTTTATTATGCTGCTTTCAAAGAAGCGCAGAAATAAAAACAGTAGAATATAATTCACCCTGCTTTTTCATAAAATCACAAAATATTATGGCAGCAGAAAATACCAGCTATACGGTACGTTCTTAAAATAAATTGTTACTCAATCTACGTCACGCCTTCTGGAATGTGCAGGGGATTACAAAAGGTCAAATTATGTCACTGATTAGTAAGACTTTGGTAACTCCCCTTATCCTGAAAAAGGCAAATTCCTGTCATCCCACGCCTCCGTTATGCAAATTACATAACAACGGATGTTACGTCAATCGCCTACGTTAACTATATATTTGGTCATGAGCCGGGGATAGATTGCCATATTAAGGAGACAATGACCATAATAATTATGCTAGTTACGTTGCTAGGACGTGGCTGGAATGTGCTTGCGTAGCTCTGACCTTATTCATTCGAGTTCCTACAGACTGTATAGAAAGAGCCTGTGCTCTCTGTGAGGGAGGATTATAATGGGATAAGAAAGGTGAATTGTACGGAATGTAAATGCTAGAACTTGCAAGATGTAGGGATACGTTTAGAGCAGGGATATGAGAGATGTAGGGGTGAAGTTAGACAAGGGCCACTATGGCCCTAAATCGCTCACCTGGTAACCATGTACACCATGTGACCTAGTTTATGACCGGGCATGATCCTCATTCTAACTTGACCTCGATTTCAATGAGACAAATATTTTGTTCAAGTTTCATGAAGATTCAATGAATTTTGTAGTCTCTAGAGTGTTAACGAGGTTTTTGGATGATTTGACCTAGTGACCTAGTTTTTAACAAGACATAAGCCACATTTGAACTTGACCTATATTTCATTGAGGCAAACCTTTTCATCAAGTTTTATGAAGATCAAATGAAATTTGTAGTCTCTAGAGTGTTAATAAGGTTTTTCTATGATTCGACCTAGTGACCTAGTTTTTGACGGACATGACCCACATTTTAACTTGACCTAGATTTCATTGAGGCAAACATTTTGATGACGTTTCATGAAGATCCAATGAAATTTGTAGTCTCTAGAGTGTTAACAAGGTTTTTCGAAGATTTGACCTAGTGACCTAGTTTTTGACCGGACATGACCCACATTCGAACTTGGCCTAGATAGGGCCATAACTGATATGTTATAAATAAATTGTAATTGGATGAATTACCTAGGTGCACAGTGCATGCCCTGCGTAATATATCTATTAAGTTTCAAGTACATACATGTTTGGAGTTATGGCTGACACAAACTTTTGAGACTGCCAGACTAAAGCAAATTTATATACCAAACACTTCCTCTTTGTGAGGGCATAAACCAACCAGACTAAATTCAGCATTCATTCTTTAATTGGATTAATTACCTAATACATATGCCTGCAATTTATTCCTGCACTGAAGGAAATAGTTCCACTTTAGACAGTTATGAATACGCATTAAAGAAAATATTTTCTAGCAGACAGTAGCTTGAAGCAGGTTTAAGCCTGCTTTAAGTGGTCACCTGTCTTCTACACTAGAAACAGGCTATGGGGTAATGGGTTAACATCAAAAGATGGTATATACAAATAAAAGATACATGACAACTTTTATTATACATGAAATTTATTTCACAATTCATGTTATTGCCAGAGTTCTAGATAAGAGAGAGTAAGTTAAAACCTTTCAAACTTATTCTCGACAAGTAAATACTCTTTAC
The DNA here is from genome assembly GCA_922989275.2 of Gari tellinella. Taxonomy (NCBI): domain Eukaryota; kingdom Metazoa; phylum Mollusca; class Bivalvia; order Cardiida; family Psammobiidae; genus Gari; species Gari tellinella. The sequence continues at coordinate 45,784,664 of OV277869.1, read as the reverse complement.
AATCATGTTCTCTGTAAACTAGTGGGTATACCAGTCCTGTCACTAGGTTTCAATGAGTTAGTTTCTTCTTGATGTACACTTGTCTGATGTTAATAATGTAGACAATGATCAGAGGGCTTCTGTTCACAACACTCTATCTTATGGCCACTTAAAATCATCAACAAATGATTCTAATGCGTAGTCCCACTACAGAGTTTGGTGGGCACATAAGAAATGAAGTAGTGCATAAGTACAGTAAATCCTCTATATTATGACTGCTAAAAAGAAGGCTGATTGAATGTTTAAAAGACAGATGCCAATTTAAAGCAAGGTGACAGTAAAACAGAAAGCTCCCTTAGGAGCTTTCTGTTTTACTGTCACCTTGCTTTAAGCAGACACCCATCTTAAACATCTAATAACTAACACACTTTTGAAGCATAACAGGGAAGTTTTACTGTATCTCTTACCATGCTAGCCGTGAACCTATGATAACCTTTGCAAACAGTTTGGACTCTCATGAGATGTTGCATAAGGGGGAGTCTCACCAGGGTTCAAACTGTTTGACTCTCTAATATTTTCTTGAAAATTCAATTTTTAGAAAAGTAGCAGACATTTGTTGCACAGAGAAACAATTACCCAGCATGCGCAAATTTGTTACACTCCCCAAATCTGAAGCTATGCACTGCCCATATCATCATAACAAGGAGTGGCCTTTCTTGCCTGTCAAAATCCTATCAACCAGATCCACTCTATCAATTAATTCTTGATTTGAAGTCTTGTCCTTTTTCTTCCCAATTATAAAATGATGTAGAAACAATTTAAGGCCTTCATGTAAAGTCTTTAGTTTATTTAAAGTAGCTATCCTTGAGAACACTGCTTCTATAGTAGTCTGTGGGTTGTCTTGAAGAATTTCTGTCATGACTTGCTTTAGTAATCTCACCATGGGCTTCTCTAAGGTACCGAATGACACGACCTGTTCAAATAGAAAATTAGAATGCATAAATATTTATGATAATAATAATGACTTTATTTCATGTGGATAAGATGTTTGGTATTATACAAAAAACCAATTTCCAATATGGTCCACAAAATTAACATATGTACAATAAAGCCCCATTGTTAACCATTTGTTTCTGTTTAATCCTCTACCTCATAGCATGTTTCTAATTTTAAAGACATTTACCACTTTAACCCATCACCCCACAAATACACCTTTTGACGCCTTTAATTTATTCCTCCACTGAAGAAAATAGTTCCAATTTATACAGTCATGAATATTAACGATAAAAAATATTGTTATGTATTAGAAGATGATAGCTTAAAGCAGGTTGAAAATAAAGCTGAATAAGCTGCAAGGCACATTCTGCTTTACTTTCAACCTGCTTTAAGTGGTCACCTATTTTCGAAACTAGAAAGAGTCTATGGGGTAAATTAATGGGTTAAAGCATGATGAATATAAATCAGAATGTGCCTTAAGGCAGCCCTCTGATCAGGGTCTGCACTGTTTGCTAATTTAGATCAGTATTTATTTAACTACCCAGACTTCCAAGTAGACTGGTTCATGTTTTGGTAACTAGAAAGATCCACAAGGGAACCTTATAACCCACAAGAGTTACTTAGTGTTGAAAGAGTTAACTCATTACCCCATAGCCAGTTTCTAGTATTGAAGATGGTGATCACTTACAGCCGGTTGAGTAAAGCAGAATGCACCTTAAGGGGCATTCTGCTTTACTTCTACCTGCTTTTAGCTTCTTATGGTACATATTCAAGACTGTATTAAGTGGAAGAAATTTTTCAGTGGTGGAATAAATTAAAGGCATAAAAAGGCGTATTTATGGAGTAATGGGTTTAAGAAAGGTGAAGTTCAACCAGAAATGGTTGGTGGTTTATCTTGATCTTACCTTGAAGACTGACAGTGACAATGCCATGGATATGATGAGATGAACAAGGAGTTTGCTAAAGTTCTGTCTGCCTGCTTCTGTCAAATTGCCAATTTCCTTAAACCGATCCCAGATAGAAAACTGGAAGGACATCTGTAAAGGAGAAAATCACATCAAGTTTGGAAATTTTCTTTATTTTGGTCTGTTTATATTATAAAATTGAAAGTTAATGCTTAGGCTGGGGTCAAGGTCGAGGTTATAGGGGTAAAAAAATTCACAAGTTTGGAAGGTCTTATCCAAAGGTATATGTGCTGCAAGAATGAAAGCTGATGGTCAACGGGTAGAGCAGATGCGAGCACTTTTTAAAATTAAACTTAAATGTATAAGCTACGGTCAAGATCACAGGAGTCAACATTTTCACATGGATTGAAAGTTCTTGTCTTAGGGAATGTGTTGTCCAAAGCTGAAGGTCTAAGCGCATAGAAGTTGCAAACAGTTTCTTGAAAGGGTACAGAAATAGGTTTTTATCTTTGTTCTTTGTCTGGATTTAGTAAATGAATGAAAAGTCATTTCTATCTGGAATATGTAAAGGCACCGAAAGGGGTTTCTATGGTGGGAAGGGTTAATTGAAAGACCGCTGGACACAGATTCAACAGTGAAACTTATAGACTGGTCGGAAATCTCAGAAATATGCTCCAAAAAAATGTAAGAGGCATTTTTGGGGAAAAGTTGACAGGCCACCTTTTTATCATAATTAAAGTGTGCTGAATCCATTTAGGGTGCCTGTCACCCTCTCCGGTGCCTTGAAAGCCCAAAAATGGTAAAAAACAAAATGGCCGCCAAAACGCTATTTTTCGCTATTAAATCCAATCTTTTTGGGATTAAATATACCTAATACATCTGCTTCTCCTAATCTATATGGTTTATCACAACAAATCTTCACAAGAATGTTCCTGGGTTGATTCTCCATAAAAAAATTGATAACAGAACCGCTTTTAACCACAATTAAAGTGATTTTAATTCAGTGTGTTGCCTATCCCACTCTGCAATGAAGGTTAAGGCCAAACATGGGTAAAAAACAACACAAAATGGCCACCAAAAAGCTAATTTTCGTTATTCTATACAGTCTTTCTTGGATCAAATACACAATACATTTTCCTCTCCTAAACCACATGGCTGATTACAACCAACTGTACAATGGTTTGTTTTGGGTCAATCTCTTTAAAAATGATTTCATGCAGACTTTTTATTGCCATGGTAACCAAAGTTAAAATCAGGTTTGTTTAATTTTGTCAAAATTTGCTAACTTTGGGCTAATTGGGCTAATTGGACATCACAGAGAGAGAGAAGCGGATATAGAGGTACCCGGGCGATACCCAACTATTCTTCCCATGGTTCTTTTGTATGCCTAGTACATGTATAAATCACTTAAACATGGTACATAGGTACAAAATAACCATAGCGAAATTGGCGGATAAGGAGCATTTTTGCATTTAAAGTAAGTTGAGTACAATTACTATTTACAATGCATCATGATCTACTTAAATTACTATCTTATGTGACAATGGGAAACAGTTTTCCTTCCTGTTTAAACGGAAATAAATGCTTTCGTAGTTTAATAAATGCTGGAAATAACTCCTTTTGGAAACTTTTGACTTTGTATTAATATCTTAGTGGCAAATATTTTGGAGATTGATAAAACTGGTGTCTAATCTGGTCTCAATTTGTTTACCATGGACATCATTGTTTTTTGCACAAACATGGTTTTAAAGAATACAGTTGTAACTACTGTAGTTATTCTTGGTTAGTTATAACTGACATACTGCATTCAAAATATCATATAGTTCCTATTCATAGTGGTAGTTGTCGTTATCCTTGGATTTGTATTGTGATGTGGACACTGGACAGTATACGGGATATTCCACACAAATTTTCCCTGTTAAATCATATAGTTAGTATAGTATTTACAGGAAGTCAGTTTCAAACACAACTTGGGTATGGTGTGGGTATTGGTGTAAATATCATTAAGATGGAAAGCCATTGATATTCACTCTACTCTAATGTCTGGAAATGTGAATGCTTCACATGTAATGATAGTGCATCACTTGTTGTGACCGACTATAAGGAATGGGACTCGAGAAACAGTCGAGATTGACACTATCTTGTTTAACGAGTCAAAGTGTTCCATATTGTACTTTTTATCAGATAAATCTTTAGCATTTATTTATTGAAAAATTCTATGTACAAAGCTTTACGCATTCCATGATGCTCTGCAAAAACATTTTATGCAGTCTATTTGCTTTGGCTAGGGAAAAAGGATGTCAATCACTTCGAGTTAAAGCGTGCATGACTGGAATGGTTTCCAGGACAGTTAGGTCATACAACATAGTGTGAGCAGGAATATTATACTCGTTTCTGTGACCCCGGCTCTCTCGGCCAGAGTTTGGTGTAATACATTGAATGGCAGTGAGACAGAAGAAGAATTAAAACTATAGTGTATCTGACCAGAACAACTATTTTGTCAACATCGCTAGCAAGAAAAGAGTAAAATAATCCGTTGATATCCTCCTCTTGTCAAGCTTGGATATTTACGTGTCTACACCAGGCTTGTTTGATTCGGCTTTTGACTTTTTGCTCATCAGGGAACCCACTAGCCACAACTGTGACTTGGTCATGTTGATCAAGCTCTGCAGCCTGTTCAGAGAGAGAGCTCCTGACAAGTTAGTCTTGTTACTTGGAATTGCCCAAATCAACTGGCAGGGGTACCTTATATCAGCAAATAACACCCAACTGGTTCTGATACCCTTGGCACTTCTCTTACATGCCTCAGATTTGATTGACATCCTATAATACCTGCCATGTTTATTAAAACACCAATAAGATCTTCAAATGTATAACCTTTCTGTGTTTTCATAATGGCAATCAGAAAGGCATGCCCGTCAATAATAATGAAGATAGTAGTTCAGTTGTTGCCTACATTTGTGAACACATTATTTCTGCTGTTACAATCTGATATAGAATGGCTGAATATCCTAGCAAGCGCTATCAGCAAAGACAACTGTTTATGGTCCATCAAATTCCACTGTATAATAGACCGGTCAGCTTTTGATACTGTATGTTTTCTGTCTCTAGAACATAATCTTTTCTGTATCATATACAGATGAAAATATCAGTGGTTTGTTCTTCTACAACGGTATTGGAATCTGACATTCCGGTCCTTACATGGCAAAAGGCTTTCCTCAACAAATGCGTTGCGTTACCTTTGTCATTTGCATTTAGGAATTCATTGTCATTTTATGGCTAAGTCCTTTGTTACAATGATTGGCTAATCTGCATACTCTTCAAGTTCTGACACCAATTCGTCTTCGATATTTTGTGTCTGCTTTCTGAAGAATCAACAAGTATTGGATGAGTGAATTGGGTTTATCATCTCACCAACAGTTTTTCAGCTATAAAGAGATAGTGCCTTCTTGAGACAGATACATGTACAGTGCAGCAAAACCATGATATCAGTCCATAGATACATGCCATGATACCGTAATCCGTCACATTATAAACTTATATCGGGCAGACCAGTAGTGCTAGTTCAACATTTCATCAAGAGAATATTTGATATGATTTCAGAAACTTAACTGCAGCTGGAAAATAACTCTCTTCTGATCATACAAGAGGTATGCAGTGGTCCCCTGAAGTCTTGTGAATAGGTTTTAAGAGCCGCATGGGGCTCATTATCATGACATTACATATTGATTTGTTTGTCAAAATTCAATTGACACACTTCTCTTGTAATTTGCTATGTGGATCTAATATCATACGATAAAACTCACTTTCCTAAGGCAGTTGTGGTCTTTGTGATACAAATAATTGCTTCTCACCATTCTTCTTTCTGTTCTGCACACCATGGCTTTTGTCTAGATCAACTTGATTAAATCATCACTTTGATCTAATTGCTACAAGTTTCCATTTCAGAAATTCATGAAACACATCTCTTGGTGCATTTTATTCAATTATCCATCAATTATTATTTGTGTGATCAAAATGCTTTAACGAGAGGACCATACTGACTCTATATAGTTCAGCTGTGTCATAAGGATTTGACACAAGAGCCGCTGGGAGGATACGATTTTGTTAACAGGGCTATGATCTTAACAAAGCTGATAGAGGTCTACAACATTATTCTTTACAAAACAAATCTAGTACGGTATGTGTCACCTTATGTTTTTGACAATGTATTAAAAAAACTTTTTCATTAGTAATGTTTGACCATATGGCAAAATTTTTACAAACTTTGAAGAATGTTACAGTGTTCCCTCTCTACAACAACACCCATCGGGAGTCAAAAGGTGTGTTTTTTGTTAAGAGGGGGTATATTGAAATAAATTAATGTTGTTTATGCAACTGTGAAAAGCATTGTTGTAAAGAAGGTATAATTGTAATGAGTGTAGGTGTAGAGAGCACTGTACTTGGTGATATGTGTGGAGATGGGGGGGGGGGGGGGGGGGGGGGGGGGGGGGGGGGGTGTTACAAGTTTGTAATTCTTGGTTTTTAGGTTTCTCTTCTTCATTACCCTGGTTGCCATGGCAACTAATTTTTTTTACACCCCATGAACATTCTTGTAAAGTTTTGCTTTAATAAACCATGAGGTTAAGGAAAAGCATATTTATTTATGCTTTTCGGTGGATTACCACGATATAGCAGTGGATGATCACTTGGTAATCCATTGCAGTGGATTATCACCAATCGCTTTTATTATGAATTTTCCCCGTAGGGCTCCCCAAGAATCGTAGTCAATCGTGTCTTATCGTTAAATTCCGGCAGTCCGATTTGTCGCGAACTACTCACCGGAAGAGCACGAATCCAAACTCGGGAGCAACGAAGTCATTCGGATGACGTCATTATACCGCCAACTGTCACGCGCATGTGTTCGACATAAAACGTGGGGCTCAACACGGGATAAATAATGTACGTTCGCTTTCAATTTTTAAACAATTTCGTTTAAAAAGTGGCTTAAAAGCATAAATAAATAGAATAACTGTGTTTTTTCAGTGTAAGATCGAATTTAATCCATTTCGTGAACATCAGACTGTTATATTTTCACTCGTGGCTTCGCCACTCGTGAAAATATAACGTCTGATGTTCACTCAATGGATTAAATTTCGATCTTACACTGAAAAAAACAGTTATCCTCTATGTATTAGGAGTATTAATTTTAATCCAATAATAACTGGATATAATAACGAAAAACCTGATTTTTCACTTTTGTTGCCATGACAACAGAAATTCTGCATGAAATCATTTTTTAAAGAGATTGACCAAAAACATAGTCTTGTACAGTTGGTTCTTATCAGCCATGTGGTTGAGAGGAAAATGTATTAGGTGTATTAAATCCAAGAAAGACTGCATAGAATAACGAAAATTTAGAGTTTTGGTGGCTACTTTGTGTTGTTGATTTGTTTACCAATGTTTGGCCTTCAACTTCATTGGAGAGGGGGACAGACAATAAACAGAATTCACATCACTTAATTATGGTAAACATGTGGTTTGCCAGTTATCAATAAAGTATCTGAGCTTTGGACCATGTGATTTATTTAAAAAGATTTTTTTTTTTTTTAAGATTTCTCTATTTTTTACTTTGGTTGCCATGGCAACCAGAAATCTTCATGTTATTAATTTTTTGATCGAGAATCTACCCAGGAACATTCCTGTGAAGATTTGTTGTGATAAACCATATAGATTAGGAGAAGCAGATGTATTAGGTATATTTAATCCCAAAAAGATTGGATTTAATAGCGAAAAATAGCGTTTTGGCGGCCATTTTGTTTTTACCATTTTTGGGCTTTCAAGGCACCAGAGAGGGTGACAGGCACCCTAAATGGATTCAGCACACTTTAATTATGATAAAAAGGTGGCCTGTCAACTTTTCCCCAAAAATGCCTCCAGAAGTTTGATTTCCCCAAAATCCGACTAGTCTATTAAGAAAGCCTGAACTTACCTGAAATGACCTATGATGCTCACAAAATTTCTGTGCGAGATATGCATAGAATGGATTAAAGACTTTCTCCTGTAGGCAGCAGTCTAAGATGACGATGACAATCTCCTGTTGCTGACTGGACTTTAGCCCTAACCTTAGTAACTTCTCAAAGGCATCAATGTAGTCCTGTAAGTAGATATAATACAATGTACAGAGCTCCAGATAACCCTTTACCCCATAGCCTGTTTCCAGTTTTGAAGAGAGGAGACAACTTAAAGCATGTTGAAAGTAAAGCAGAATGCGCCTTGAGGCGCATTCTGCTTTACTTTTAACATGCTTTAAGCTACCATCTGCTATGATATAGAAAATATTTATTATGTTACATGTTCACGACTTTATAAATTGGAATTATTTTCTTCTACGGAGGAATAAATTTGAATACATTAAAAGACCTTCTATAGGGGAAAGGGATAAGGTGTCAAATTGAAACCCTGCCTGATCTTAAACAGTTTTAGAGGGGTGGTGGTTAGCATACAGTATTAGCCTGGAAACCTATGTTTTTAACCTTCACTTTTACTCTTCACTTGATAACCTTTTAACAATGCTTTCTCTTTTTTATCTTCACACTACTTGACTTTCAATGTCAGGTTCTTAAACTCTCACTTTTTCTTATTCTAACACTTCCGTCAGGCACCCGAACCTGTAACACTCGAGAGAGGGGTCGGAACTATACGAGAGATAGATAGAGATAGATAGATAGAGTATTTCAAATACCAGCTTCCTTATCTATTTAATAAAACCTATGATATTATGTGACTACTCAGTTGCAGGGCTCCAGATAAGGGGAGTATTTCAAAAACTAAAATCTTTATTTTTGCTTTAAACCCTATTGTGTCACAACTCATTAGAATCGTCTCTTCGAGACGATTCTAATGAGTAGTAACACCATAGGATTAGGTGGTAAAATAAGTGTGAAAATGTTGTATTTGTGCAGTTCACTCCCTCTTATCTGGAGCCTTGAGTTGAATCATCAATTCTAGTTTTGAAGACAGACAACCACTTAACTGTAAAGCAGATTCTGCTTTACTTTCAGCCTGCTATAAGCCACCATTGGCTAGGTTAAGAAAATATTTCTCATTGTGCATATTTATGACTGTTTCAAGTGGAACTATTTTCTTCAATGGAGGAATGAATCAAAGTCCTTAAAAGGTATATCTATGGGGCAAAGGAAAGGGTTGTATACTTGCCTCACTGGTCATGATGATGTAGAAGATGTTTCTTCGAGTGTCGGTATTCATCCTTTGTTTTCTGGCCAACTCCTGTAACTTTATGCTGATCTCCAGACCTCTTATAACCGATGCTGCTGCAGTGTTCTCTGGAAAATGACAAAACATATTTAAACTTATAAACTCTTTAAGTCTTACAGTGTTGGAAAGGGATATTAACCCTTAGCCTGCCACTCACGAATATAGCTGCATATGCAAACAGCTTGGATCCGGATGAGACGCCGAGTAACTCAGCGTCTCATCCGGATCCAAGCTGTTTGACACTCGGACAACATTTTCAGCAATTTTGAGCAACTTTGAAGCACTTTGAAACTTGAAGCAGACGAGAAATATAGCAGACGACAATTTATTTGGCGGGCTAAGGGTTAAGTTGTTTTTTTTCTAATATAACTGTAATGAGATGTAGGCTTATTGATGGCATTTAGGACAAGTGACAACCTAAAGCAAGAATAAAGCAATTGGCTTATTGATGGCATTTAAGACAGGTGACAGTCTAAAGCATGAATAAAGCAAAGTAGAAAGCTCCTACATGAGCTTTCTGCTTTACTTTCATTCTTTGGAAAGTGTTAGAAAAGAAAGAGTAATCTTACTGAGTTCTCTCCTTAATTGTTTCTCATGCATGAAACAAAGAGTACCAATTCCAAAGAAACATGACCTTTCTTTAGTATAGAAGCAGGCCCACTGACCACACGTATTGTTGTTATTGTGTAACATTCTCTTTTCCAGAGCTACGTCATACCCTCTTTGTTTACACTTAGAGAGCACGCGCACTCGGGGACAACAAACCCGAAATCTACATAAGTTTGTGCAGCAGGGCGTTTAATCTCATTCTTTTTTACGCATTATTATCTGAATATGTCCTATGAATACTACGAAGGTCTTACATAAGTTGCAAAAGTGCGATTTTACCGAAAATTAGAGACTGACGCCATCGGAATGAAGGACCGAGAGTATGTGTATGACATTAAATACCCGGATGACTGGAAAAGAGAATAGTTATCCCTTTACAACCGTTATTCGAACACAACCAAAAATCGAACACCTGAATCATTTCGCGTGACATCTATAGTTACAAACAAATTTGCATAATCGCGCGTGATATTTTGACAGTAACACCGGTAGAAATGTCAAGAACACAAAATCGGCAAAAAAGATCAGTAAATAAGTGAAAGGGCATTTGTTGAAACTTATCTGACTATAAATATTGTATTTACATCTAATCCCAAATTTCCCAATGCATAATTTAGCCACAAACTACATTTTCTGTTATCAAAAATGACCAGTGGTGTATCAGCTGCAAAACTTTTACATTTACCTCATTCCTAATGGTCCGGATAAATAATATTGAGGTTTCAGACCACTAAATTTGATCAAATCTCAAACTAGGGGTCCTTATCACTTTTTTCACTTTTTTATTTCCTAATTGTGTTTCATATAAGGAATAACAGGGAACAAACAAAATATTTGTTTATCTAACAGGTTCCGGTACACTAGTTTTATTTTAGAAAAATATGTTCAACAACTTTTAAGAAATTTCTTCTTTGTTTTAGATGCATTTCACATCAAAAGGGAGACCCTTCTAATCATCATAAATGCCCTGTCTGTAGCCATTAACAATTGATACCTTATGTCTAAACTACTGTAAATTACTTGTAAAAAGTTGACATTTACTTTTTATGAGGTTACAGACACTTGTTTTATGTTTTATCTGACATTTTATGAACAAACATTTACCCTGGGCTACATATAGTAAAAAAATTGTGGTGTCAAACCTGCTGTTCGAATTTAGGTTGGCATTCCACTGAGAATGAGGTAAGCGGGCCACTTTGCTTTATTTACATTGTTAGAGAACAGATTTTAGTTGCAATAACTTACCCATCGTATTATAAGTTGAAAATAACAAGTTTATCCAGTACCTATGTAAAAAATAACTTTTATTCACATAGAAATTTGTAATTAACTGGAAGATGCTTAGGTGTTCGAATAATGGTGGTACCTGGATACTATATAGCAGCGGACAGAAAATGCTATCTGCCCAAGCATTATCTGTTTGGACCAGACTCTGTATGTCTCTGGTTTGGACTGTATTTTTAGCATACCATATAGCTGGTATTTTCTGTGGGGTAGAAATTTCTGCCACTCTGTGGTTCAATCGTCCGATCGCAGAAAAAAATCAGCAGAATAAAATTACCATACTATTTTATCACGTAAAAATAATTGATAATCCTTCAGTAAGCTTCTTCGAAAGGTAATCGGTCTTTGCACTCACTCGAACATTTATTATTGCTTTTCAGACACCATTATAATAACCACAGAACATACTCATTTGGCATCTTAGAGCATTAAATTGGCAATATCCTGGAATAGCCCCAGCAGGACACCACTGTGGCTCATTCCGTATATACGGAATGAACCACATCACGTGACTGCTGGGGCTATTCCAGGATATTGCCATTAAATTTGTGTTGTTATTTAGTTTCTATCAAATTTCATTATATTTGACCCTGGACAAAACCCTAACAAAATTTATTAAAATGTACAGATGTTTACCACAACAAAGTAAACTTGAGCGAATAAGTCCAGGGTACTCCGAATACAACAAAAGGGGGTATGTATAATTGAATGCGGGTCAAAACGGCCCAAAACCAAAACGGCCCAGGGTCAAAACGGCCCAGGTCAAAACGGCCCAACTCGTAAATGTATTATTATACTATATAATGATTATTTTATGATTATTGAAAATAATTTTTGAATTATTTACATATAACTTAAAAATATTAAACACAGAAGAACTTATACTATTGGATGGTGTGAGGATTTTTTTATTGGACGGGTAACCCGATGTATGATTAGGCTCTAAACTAGTTGCCACTCAAGTTTAAAATGTGTATACAATATTGTTACAAAATTGTCATTTTGGCCATTTAAATGCTCTTTTCTCTTATGTTTCATTTATTTTATACTAAATTAACACATATAAATTATCATAAATTTCGATTTACATGTTTCACCTAGGTATGATTCATATTCGCACATACATGTACATGTATTAATTTCATACAAATTAATTGCTTCATATAATATTATTAAAAGTGACATGTGCACAGTGCCACACAAAACAGGTCAAATAGCGCCGATGAAGGATGATGAGATGAAATTATGATTTCAGGAAGATGATTTCAGCTAATCTCTTTCGTTGCAAGCAGCGCATTTGATCAAAACCACCGACCTTCCTTTTAGTTCCTGGCAGGGAGATAATATCGGTCTAATAAACAGAAACAATTCTCAATGACAAGCCAAACAAGAGGGCCATGGCCCTTAATTCGCTCACCTGAAGTCATTGTGCCTTAGCTTAATAGGCAAGACAACATTTTAATATAGCTGTAAATGGAATTATCTTCCAGACAAAAAAAAGCATGACAAATTGGAATAACTTAAAAAAATATTGTTGGCAGAGTTATGGCCCTTAACCATGACACTTATCAAGCTACATGTATTTCCATGATTATTTATTGCACACTCTGCTTTACTTTCAACCTGCTTTAAGTTATCATCTACTAAGATATAGATACTATTTCTTATATCTTACATGTTTATGACTGTATAAAGTGGAATTATTTTCTTTAGAGGAGGAATAAATTAAAGGCATAAAAAGGCATATGTATGGGGTAATGGGTTAACATCACTAGAACTGGAGTTATCTCAAAGACAAGAAAATATGACACTGGGAAATATCTCAAAAATGACATTGACCTTTGTAGGACATGACCCAAGTTATAAAGTTTCTAACTTTAACAAAGTTATGGCTAAGATTAAAGTTGTGGACTGACAGACAAACAAATGGACAAACAGACAAAAAAGCAGACAGACAAAAACAATATGCCCCCAACTGCAGGGCATAAAAATATAGTAGACAACACCATATGCAACCTCATCAGCTGACCAGCTGACCTGAGTTCACTTATGTAACTCTGCCAGTAGGAAATTTGGCTAGGGTCTAACTCTTATAATGCTGAATTGCTGTCTGCTATACATATTTTGAATGTGAATTATGACCTAGATATTAAACCGACCAGAACCATTTGAACAAACTAGGTAAAGGACATTTAGAAGTGTCACCATGCCAAATATCAAAGCTCTGGCCATATTAGTTTCAGTGGAGAAGACGTTTGAAATTTTCACTATATAACTCTATGTAAAACTGTGACCCCCGGGGCGGGGCCAATTTTGACCCCAGGGGCAATGTGTTGAACAAACTTGATAGAGGACCTGTAGATAATGTTATGTGCCAAATATCTAAGCTCTGGCCCTTGTAGTTTCAGACAAGAAGATTTTTTAAGATTTCCTTATTTTTTCACTTTGGTTGCCATAGCAACCAGAGTTCTATATTGTTTTCAATTCTTTGAACAAATTTGAAAGAGCTTGACCCAAGGAACATTCCTGTAAAGTTTGGTTGAAATCTGTTCAGCCGTTTAGGAGAAGATGTCGACGACAGACGACGGACACAGGGCCATCCCAATAGCTCACCTTGAGCCTTTGGCTCAGGTGAGCTAATAAATGCACCACCATAGGGAAGTTAGTACTTGTAAGGGATATTTGCCACCATGTTGGATACTGATGATTAATCAGACACTGCATATGCCGGTTTCTGGTCACAACACAAACTGTTTGATACTCATTACTTTAGTCAAGATACTTAACATTTAACATTCAGAAATAAAAGCAGATGATTTTTTTGCAAAAAGTCTGCTATGCAACAATACTTTCTTTTATGTGTTTTCAAATCAGATTTTGCTCAATCTTAATCAGAACCTGCTTTACAGGTCTGATGAGAATCAAAACTGTTGGCAAATACCCAGTATACCTGAGGTAAGGCAGTGAAGTGTTAGTGTAACAAACTATCACAACAACAGGTCAAAGAGCAAACACCTTTAATGCAATCAAACAATTACAGTTTAAAGTCGCGTGTCATGCACTAGATCTAGCGGCACACTCTGGCCGCACACTTTGCACGTTTATTGTAAGCAGAATCAATGTCTGCTTTCATTTCTTAAGTTTCTGTTACGTATTTTGACATTTGACGTAATGAATACTCTTATATTTATACCTTATAAAGTTACTCGTTTTCATCAAAATAAAGCTGTCTTTGCAGTTTGCAAACAGTTTTGATACAGCTAAAGTTAAACAATATAATATACAGTATAACCTCCGTTATCCGATACCCCATGGTTCCATGTTTGTAAGTCGGTTAAGAGAGGTTGTCAGTTAACGGAATTAGGCCTAAGTTCACAAGTTTACACATCCAAAGATTGTCGCTGTGGGGCGAATTTCTCGATGCCGATTGACTTATTAAATATGCTTGCATGACTGCAGTATATCCTTGTCAGGTTATTTCAGTTTAAAATAGGAGTCCCCTGCTCCGGAACTACACGGTTTTTCCATTGTTCTTTCTACAGTAGGCATAAACGTGTATTGTCATTGTACAATAGGAAGTAAACACGCATACATGTAGATATTAAGGGATCGACTAAAACACCGGCACATTCGTTTTTACATTTTATATATAAGTACATTCTTCTCTCGTTATGTCCAACTAGCGGGAAAATAACAAAAACTTCAAATTGCGAGAATGGTTTTATTTTCTCTCAATATAACTTGAGCATACATTTTTTCGCCTGCGATTATTACTATAGACTTTTCGGCACTGCGACCCTAAATGGGTTGCTTACACGTGTTGGCTGAAGTTATCTTATCAACCCTCACATTATTCACTCATTGTTTAAACAATACATGTTGTCTTACACGGCCATCCGAGCAATATGTGTCATTATCACCTGCGCATGTATAGTCAGTCAATGATGAAAGGTCAGCATACCGTCGGATAACGGGGTGTGAAAAACCTCTAATTTGCCTTTTTTGGTCCCTCAAGGTATGTCGGATAACGGTTAACAGAGGATCAGATCAAGAGAGAGTTAGGTTACATAAAATATATAGGGAAACTGCCGGGACCAAACAGCAGGGTCGGATAACAGAGGTTTCCGATCAAGAGAGGTGTCGATCGACAGAGGTTATACTGTAATAGTTTACACATAATTATGCAGATCAATATTTATACATACATGTATTGCCTTAAGTAATCCACCTGCTATAAACACCCAATAATTAATACAGTTTGGTGGTCATGTCTGTAATTTGGATAACTCTATTATATAGTCTAATAACCATTAAAAACAAGTTGGATCCAGATGAATTTCAACCTCACTGTGCATTTCACCAGGATTTACTTCTTACCGTACTTTCATTTGTAAACCTATCTGCATGTATCTATAAGATATTATCTTCCTTTTCATTATATTTTTGTACACATAGTTTTTTCTATCAATTAACTCAATGTTCACCAATAATATAAGCGATTATTAAACTTCCGAATGCAGGTCAAAACGGCCGTTTTGACCCGTCACCGTATAATTATAGGTAATTATCAGTCCAAGCTGTTTGCTACTGTTAGTGTTGTCGGGTCAGAAGGTGTGAAAGGTATTTGAAATCTTTGCCTGCCATATATTTATTTGTTAAGATAACTATAGATGCAATTCGTGTTAATAAACATATTTGTTCAGATATTTATCGTATTCGTTTCACAGTTAAGCCCAATTTCAAATTATCGTAGATCTACATACCTGCTACTCCATACATGAAAAGCCGAATTTAGGATAAGGTTTTACTGGTAGCCCATATCGGAAGTACAGTGAAGCTTACGTACATGTAAGCAACAGCAAGTGTGTAGGTAAATTAGCTTTGATAACTATCTTTAGATATGGTAGTGAAGCGTGGGCACCTTCTACTTCAGATCTACAACGACTACGTAGAAATGACAGAGCAATGTCCCGCTGGATCTGTGGCGTCAAATCTGACGACGGAGTCGACACTGACACGCTGTATGGTAAACTAGGGATACCAGAAGTCACGGCATCACTGAGAGCTAGACGTCTGAGGTGGTATGGACATGTCGAGTGTGCCACTTCTTGCACCAACTCAATCATGAAGATGGCCATTACTGTTGCCAGAGGTAGAGGAAGACCAAGAAAATCGTGGTCAGAATGTATTAAGGATGACTTGCACACCTGTGGCATGGGTGACACAGACCCACAGAACAGAGGAGCGTGGAAATCAGGGGTTAGACGCTCTAGCCGCCTGCTGCCTACCCCAGCTACAGAGCCTAATCCCACAGCAGATGACAAATAAACTCAGGATCAAGTCAAGTCAAGTCAAGAACAGAATCAACAGAATTTTATTATGCTGCTTTCAAAGAAGCGCAGAAATAAAAACAGTAGAATATAATTCACCCTGCTTTTTCATAAAATCACAAAATATTATGGCAGCAGAAAATACCAGCTATACGGTACGTTCTTAAAATAAATTGTTACTCAATCTACGTCACACCTTCTGGAATGTGCAGGGGATTACAAAAGGTCAAATTATGTCACTGATTAGTAAGACTTTGGTAACTCCCCTTATCCTGAAAAAGGCAAATTCCTGTCATCCCACACCTCCGTTATGCAAATTACATAACAACGGATGTTACGTCAATCGCCTACGTTAACTATATATTTGGTCATGAGCCGGGGATAGATTGCCATATTAAGGAGACAATGACCATAATAATTATGCTAGTTACGTTGCTAGGACGTGGCTGGAATGTGCTTGCGTAGCTCTGACCTTATTCATTTGAGTTCCTACAGACTGTATATAAAGAGCCTGTGCTCTCTGTGAGGGAGGATTATAATGGGATAAGAAAGGTGAATTGTACGGAATGTAAATGCTAGAACTTGCAAGATGTAGGGGTACGTTTAGAGCAGGGATATGAGAGATGTAAGGGTGAAGTTAGACAAGGGCCACTATGGCCCTAAATCGCTCACCTGGTAACCATGTAACCATGTACACCATGTGACCTAGTTTATGACCGGGCATGACCCTCATTCTAACTTGACCTCGATTTCAATGAGACAAACATTTTGTTCAAGTTTCATGAAGATTCAATGAATTTTGTAGTCTCTAGAGTGTTAACGAGGTTTTTGGATGATTTGACCTAGTGACCTAGTTTTTAACAAGACATAAGCCACATTTGAACTTGACCTATATTTCATTGAGGCAAACCTTTTCATCAAGTTTTATGATGATCAAATGAAATTTGTAGTCTCTAGAGTGTTAATAAGGTTTTTCTATGATTCGACCTAGTGACCTAGTTTTTGACGGACATGACCCACCTTTTAACTTGACCTAGATTTCATTGAGGCAAACATTTTGATGAAGTTTCATGAAGATCCAATGAAATTTGTAGTCTCTAGAGTGTTAACAAGGTTTTTCGAAGATTTGACCTAGTGACCTAGTTTTTGACCGGACATGACCCACATTCGAACTTGGCCTAGATTTCATTGAGGCAAACATTTTGATGAAGTTTCATGAAGATCCAATGAAATTTGTAGCCTCTAGAGTGTTAACAAGGTTTTTCGATAATTTGACCTAGTGACCTAGTTTTTGACCGGACATGACCCACATTCGAACTTGAACTAGTTTGCATTAAGGCAAACATTTTGATGAAGTTTCATGAAGATCCAATGAAATTTGTAGCCTCTAGAGTGTTAACAAGGTTTTTCGATGATTTGACCTAGTGACCTAGTTTTTGACCGGACATGACCCACATTCGAACTTGACCTAGATTTCATTGAGGCAAACATTTTGATGAAGTTTCATGAAGATCCAATGAAATTTGTAGTCTCTAGAGTGTTAACAAGGTTTATGGAAGATTTGACCTAGTGACCTAGTTTTTGACCGGACATGACCCACATTCGAACTTGGCCTAGATTTCATTGCGGCAATCATATTGATGAAGTTTCATGAAGATCCAATGAAATTTGTAGCCTCTAGAGTGTTAACAAGGTTTTTCAATAATTTGACCTAGTGACCTAGTTTTTGACCGGACATGACCCACATTCGAACTTGACATAGCTTTCATTTAGGCAAACATTGTGACCAAGTTTCATCAAGATCCAATGAGATTTGAACCTGCTAGAGTGTTAACGAACAATTGTGAACGGACGGACGGACGGACGGACAGACGACGGACATCCAGCGATCCTAAAAGCTCACCTTGGCACTACGTGCCAGGTGAGCTAAAAAGCTGGTAGATATAGACCATGCCTGGGAACACTTTAGAAAATAAAAGTTATAGACAGAAACATTTGCCTTATTATAAAGCAGATCTATGAACCTGGGTTACACAACGCTAAATGGAATTTAAACTATTGAACTAGGCTACAGTGGTTTATGTACACACTTGAACTGGTTTTGGTCTTTATTATATGCCTCTGTATGATATCGAGCGTTTCCGCGTGTATTTGCACAGTAAAATACAAGAGTCTGTATCAGCCACTTTGTATTTTACTCTGACCTCGCTTTCGATTTAACGTGACGTCATTTACGTACGTGTGCAAGTGCCGCGTTATTCATTGTGGCACAAAAAATCTTGTTCTGCTTCAAATAACTAATAAATTTTGGCTATAAAATGATTTAAACAACTATTTAATTGTTTCTGGTGTGTATTCAAGGCATGTAATAAACACATCACCAGTTGGCAGTGTGCTACAGAGTGTTGCATTTAGCTCTCAACGTTTTTGGCGGAAACAACCGATCAGACTCGCGCCAAGGCGCTCGTCAGGTCGGCTATTTCCGCCAAAATCGTCTCGAGCAAAATACATCACTCTGTATCGCACTGTCAACTGGTAATGTGTATTTACGCATGAGTAAGCTAGCATTATATAACTACTCAAGGGAAATAATCCAACATATCCATTAAAACATCCAAACAAGTCAAACTGGCTTAGCTCCCTTAAAAATACACCCTATCCCTGATAGGAGAAATGACCTCCTGTCATGGTCAATCTCCTTGAATAAAACTGAGTTACCTTCTACATGTACAGTGTCCCCTCCCTACAACGGCCCTCCGATCAATTACTCCGTCCTGACAGCGAGGCTTGCAACCGTTCCCCAAACAAGACAATTATGTCTAAAACTATCATTGCTGCAATATTATCTGCTTAAATTTGTCGTCTGCTGTTTGCTCATATTTAAGTATTGGACATTTTGACAGATGAAACATAAAGATGAGTGACAAATAGTTTTAACCAAGATCAGATGCCGCGTAACGCGTCATCTAAACTGGGTTCAATCTGTTTGCAAATGTACTTTTAGGGGTATTAACTTTCCCTCCCTATTACAACTCCCTCCAAACAATGCACACAATCTCTCCCATTTGTTGTATAGAGCATTGTATACCCGTTTCTGCTATTCTCTGGTTCTTATCATTTCAAGACTAACGGAAAACAGCTGGATGGATGGATGGATGAGTTGTGTTTTATAACACTGTGACACAAAATAGGTCATATAGCGTCAGTGAATGACGAGGGATGATGAAATGATGATAATTTCAGGAAGATGATTTTGTCTCATCTCATTGGTTGCCAGGCAGCCCATGAGATCAAAACCACCAGCCTGCCTTTCTTTTAGTTCTTGGCAGAGAGGATAACCTCAGTCTAATAATCAGGAAACATTCCCTATGACAATTAAGCCCTCAAATCTGGCCAGTGGTTTCAGATAACACTTTTACTTAGCCTTTATAATGGCTAATTTTTCTAGGCCAGTTTCCACGGCAACACTTACTTTTCTCTGGTTGCTGAAAGTCACCACCCTCCCAGGCTGATCCCACCACCCACCACTTCCCTTTCTCCTCTGCATTCCTCAGATCTTGTAGACTGATGTGCAGTTGGTTGTCTCCAAATTTTCCTCCTAAAAATAATGTTTAACCCTTTCCCTGATATGGAAGCTTAAAGCAGGCTGGAAGTTAAGCAGAATGCACCTTAAGGTGCATTCTGCTTTACTTTCAACCTGCTTTAAGTGATCACCTGTTTTCAAAACTGGAAACATGACATGGGGTAAAGGGTAAGGACAATGTGACATTGAATACAGATAACCCTTTCCTCTATAGTCAAAGGTAAGAAGCACCTAGAGCAGGGCTCCAGATAAGCGGGAGTTAACTGAACAAATCCAATATTTTCTTACTCATTTCAGCTCCAAATCCTATGGTGATACTACTCATCAGAATCGTCTTGAAGAGACTATTCCAATGAGTAGTGACACCATAGGGTTTCATGCAGAAATAAAGATTTTAGTTTTTGAAATACTCCCCTTGTCTGAAGCCCTGCCTAGAGGGATAAAAAAGTTTATGGAGTGATGGATTGTTCATTTAACATCACTTACATGTACAAATCAATAAATATTTCAAACAAGAGCATGTCCCAGTTACACGAATGCCCCCGATGATACAGGGAGGGGAATCCAGACTATCAAACGTAAAAGTTAGAGAGCTGAAACTGTAGTGGAGCGCCATTTTGAGGACTTCAAGGGCCATTACTCCAAAGGGCCTAGCATAAATTGGTGCCGCTGGTTATCCAAATTGGTCTCCATTTTATGTCAACAAACATTTTCAGAAAGTTTGGTGATGATCAGATGAAAAGCAATGTGTTTGTGAAACACAAATGCCCCCAGCCAGCATCATGTTCTGTAATGTAATGCTTATTTGCAAAAGTAGGTCAAAAGTCATGGTCGTAGGGTAAATGAAACATTGGCATGGTTGGAGAAGTCTTAACAAAAGAAACCTATAAAGCATGGAAGCTCTAGGCCTACTGGTTCAAATGTTATAGGCGTATAAAGATTTATACAAATAAAGGTCAAAGGTCAAGGTCACAAGGGCAAAAACGTAGGTATGGTTGGAAAGGTCTTGACACAAGAAATATATAAACAAAATATGAAAGCCGTAGGCCTACTGGTGCAAATGTTATAGCCATTTAAATATTTCAACAAAAGTAGGTCAAATGTCAAGGTCACAAGGTCAAAAAGTTTTGTATGGTTAAAAAGGGAAAACACATGTCAAGTATAAAAGGCCATGGTGCAAAAATGCAAAAGTTATATCCAAGGTTAAGGTTTTTGGTTAAAGTTTGATTAAATAGGTCAAAGATCGAGGTCAAGGTCACATGGTCAAAGATGTTGGTATGGTTGGAAAGGTCTCGACACAAGAAATATACATACAAAATATTAAAGCCCTGGGCCAACTGGTGCAAATGTTATAGCCATTTAAAGATTTTTACAAAAGTAGGTCAAATGTCAAGGTCACAAGGTCAAAAAGTTTTGTATGGTTGGAAAGGTCTTGCCATGAAGAATACACATGCCAAGTATAAAAGGCCCAGGTTCAAAAATGCAAAAGTTATAGCCAATGTTAATGTTTTTGGTTAAAGTTTGATTAAATAGGTCAAAGGTGAAGGTCAAGGTCACATGGTCAAAGATATTGGTATGGTAGGAAAGGTCTTGACACAAAACATATACATACAAAATATTAAAGCCCTATGGTGCAAATGTTATATCCATTTAAAGATTTTTACAAAAGAAGGTCAAATGTCAAAGTTTTGTATGGTTGGAAAGGTCTTGCCATGAGGACTACACATGCCAAGTATAAAATGCCCAGGTGCAAAAATGCAAAAGTTATAGCCAAGGTTAAGGTTTTTGGTTAAAGTTTGATTAAATAGGTCAAAGGTCAAGGTCGCATGGTCAAAGATGTTGGTATGGTTGGAAAGGCCTTGACACAAGAAATATACATATAAAATATGAAAGCCCTGGGCCTACTGGTGCAAATGTTATAGCCATTTAATTTTTTTTACAAAAGTAGGTCAAATTTCAAGGACAAGGTCACAAGGTCAAAAAGTTTTATATGGTTGGAAAGGTCTTGCCATGAGGAATACACATGCCAAGTATAAAAGGCCCAGGTTTTAACATGTAAAAGTTATAGCCAAGGTTAAGGTTTTTTGTTAAAGTTTGATTTAATAGGTCAAAGGTCAAGGTCACATGGTCAAAGATGTTGATATGGTTGGAAAGGTCTTGACAAAAGAAATATACATACAAAATATGAAAGCCCTGGGCCTACTGGTGCAAATGTTATAGCCATTTAAAGATTTTTACAAAAGTAGGTCAAATGTCAAGGTCAAGGTCACAAGGTCAAAAAGGTTTGTATGGATGGAAAGGTCTTGATACAGGGAAGACACATGCCAAGTATAAAAGGTCCAGGTACAAAAATGCAAGAGTTATAGCCAAGGTTAAGGTTTTTGGCACAGACAGACGGACGGGGGACGGACGGACGGATGGACAAACCAACAGACATGACAAAAACTATAAGCCCCCGAATCGTAGATTCTGGGGGCAAAAAAATAGTTGGGTTCCTCGGAACACATGTGTCACCTGCCAGCAACCATCATTCGAACAAGAGTTTAAGTTAAAATGACAAACTTCGTTATAGCAGAAATAATATGCTGCAAAAGAAAGTGCAGAAAAGGGGAGCAAATCTCATGGTATTGATGCAAGACACTTTCACTCATAAAATTATTTTAGTAAATGAAACTTTATCTGGAAAGCATGAGTAGAACAGAAGTTATATGCTGAAAATAGAAAATATAGAAAAGGGGAATAACTCTAACAGTATTGCTGCAAGAGTTATCAACCTCAGATGGTTGCTTAAAGCAGGCTGGCAGTAAAACAGAATGCGCCTACAGGCGCATTCTGCTTTACTTTCAACTTGCTTTAACTAGTCATCTGTCTTTAAAACTAGTAACAGGCTATGGAATAAAGGATTAAAACACGAATTTGACCATACCTCTGATAAAGGTACGCATCAGTTTTCTCAGATGATCCAGATGTTCAGGGTCGTAGTTTGGAATCTTTCTCATATTATTGTTCTTTATGGCCAGGATAACATCCAGCATGAACCGTAGCCGTGCCTGGTCTGTTGAAGACTTCACGTCTTCTGTGCCTGCCTTGGTCTGTATCTTAACTATCATGTCCTTCAGTCTACCAGGATCATCCTTCCTCAGTGAAAAACCAACATCTGAATGAAAATACAGTAAAACCTGTCTATTACGACCACTAAAACGAAGGCTAATTGATCGTATAAAAGACAGGTGACATCTGTTGTTAACAACTGATAATTGGCCCAATTTAATGGTCGTAATACAGAGGTTTTACTGTATTGACAATAAAGTTGACTTTAGGCTTGCACTTCCAACATTTTATCCTTTGAAAGCAGGGAACAGTTTAGCTAGCACCAAGGTTATGAAGAGTTTGAGTTGAGTCTGAGATTGTTCTCAAGATTTGACTAGTCAGATTTTAGCTTATCGTAAATATTTCCTCTGGTACATATACATCACTGTATAAATGGGAACTATTTTTAAGTAGAGAAGTAAAAAAAAGAAGAAGCATAAAATGGATTATTTTCTTTACTCTAGCAGATGGTAGCTTAAAGCAGACTGAAAGTAAAGCAGAATGTGCCTTGAGGCGCATTCTGCTTAACTTTCAACCTGCTTTAAGAAGTCTACTTATTTTCAAAACTAGAAACAGGCTATGGGGTACAGGGTGAAGGAAAGGGGATAAAACCTGAGCTTGGTTCAAACTTACGTCTCAACAATAGCAGTATAACCTCAACATCCTTCTCTTTAAAACTGTCAACAAGTACCTGCATCACATCAAATATCAGGGCACTGTGGACGACCTGGCAAAGACAGCAAGCAAGAATTCTGTTTAATTTAAATTATCCTGTAAATAATCCAGTCATGCTGATAATAAGACAAACAAGAGCCGCATGCGGCCCTAAATCGCTCACCTGGTACCCATGGTTACGGTCATGGTAATGAACCAGTAATGGTAAAGTTTTCAATATAAGCCATCATTGGTAAATTCATCCCCACCCTCTGCCGGCCATGTTAGAGCTAGGAAGATTATTTGAAGAAAACTGGCAAAGGGTTACCCATGAATCATTATTTGTGTAAAAATATTCTTAAATCAGACAAACAGTTTCAGAGAAAAAGATTTTTAAAGATTTTCTATACAGAAATATAAGGAAAACTTGCCCCACCCACTGGTGGCCATGATTTTAAAGATAACAAAATGATTTTAAGAAATCTAGTAGAGAGTCATGAATGGATCATTTGTGTAAAATTATTTTCAATTTGGACCAGTAGTTGCACAGAAGAAGAATTTTAAAGTTTTTACTTTACATTAACATAAGGAAAATGTGCCCCACCCACTTGCGGCCATGGTCTTTTAGATATCAAAATTATTTTAAGAAATCTGGTAGAGGGTCACCCAATGATCATTTGTGTGAAATTTATTTCAAATCGGACAAGCGGTTTCAGACAAGAAGATTTTTAAAGTTTTCACTATAATAGCCATATAAGGAAAATCTGCCCCACCCACTGGTGGCCATGTTTTTCCAAATAGGAAAATTATTTTAAGAAATCTGATAGAGGGTCACCAATGGATCATTTGTGTAAAATTATTTTCCATTTGGACCAGTAGTTACACAGAAGAAGATCTTTAAAGTTTTTACTATACAGTAACATAAGGAAAATGTGCCCCACCCACTTGTGGCCATGTTCTTTTAGATATCAAAATTATTTTAAGAAATCTGGTAGAGGGTCACCCATGGATCATTTGTGTGAAATTAATTTCAAATCGGACAAGCGGTTTCAGACAAGAAGATTTTTAAAGTTTTCACTATATAGCCATATAAGGAAAATCTGCCCCACCCACTAGCGGCCATGTTTTTTCAAATAGGAAAATTATATTAAGAAATCTGATAGAGGGTCACCAATGGCACATTTGGGTAAAATTATTTTCAATTCGGACCAGTAGTTTTTGACAGAAGACTTTTAAAGTTTTTTCAATTGGTTGCCATGGCAACCACAATTTCAATTGGATGACCTATATTTGAAGAAATCTGAGAGAGTACCCTACAAGGAACAATCCTATGAAGTTTTGAAGAAATTGGCCCAGTGGTTTCCAAGAAGAAGATCTTTAAAGAAAAAGTTTGACGACGGACGGACTGACGGACGTTCTTACGCTACGATACTTATGTGGCTATTTTCTATTGTTTTCTCTTGCGTGGCTAGCCACACAAGAGACAATTTCTTTTTGCTCTAACTTGGAATAGAATGATCTGGAGGCTAACCCTACCCCTAACCCTATGTCCCACAACTGGCCAGGTTAATGTCACAAGAAATGGCCAGGTTAATGTCACAAGAGACGGCCAGGTTAATGTTTTTCTATTATGGGGCTAAGAATTTTAGCCACATAAGTATCCTAGCGTAGGCACGGATGGACTGACGGACGGACTTCTGCGCATTTGGGCACTTGTTGGGGTTTTCTAATGTTTAAAAGTACCCAATAGCAACAAAAACAAGAGGGCCATGGCCCTTAATTCGCTCACCTGAGGACATTGAAGTTTGTACCTAAGTTGACTGGGCAAGACAACATTTTAATATAACTATAAATGGAGTTATCTTCCAGACAAGAAAACATGACAAAAGTGAATTTTGTTGCCAAGCTTATGACCCTTATCCATGACACATCCTCTTATCAAGCTATTTCCATTTCCAATAAATGATAATTATTTCACTAGCGTCAACAGAACTGGAATTATTTTCCTGACAATAAAATATGACAAAGGGGAAAAACTAAATATTGCTGCCCTTGTGCATGGCATTTTCTCTCATCAGTTTCTTTCCATACATAAAATTTCATTACAATAGCATCAGTAGAACTGAAGTTGTCTTCTTGACAAGAAAATATCACAAAGGGAAATAACTCAAAAAACAATGATGTCAGAGTTATGGCCTTTGCAAATGGCACTTTCTCTCATCAGGCTCTTTCCAAATAGGCAATTTCATTTTACCCATTACCCCATAGCATGTTTCTAATTTTGAAAATAGGTGGCCACCTAAAGCAGGTTGAAAGTAAAGCAGAATGTGTCTTAACCCTTAGCCTGCCACTCACGACTATAGCTTTATATGCAAACAGCTTGGATCCGGATTAGACGCCGAGTAACTCGGCGTCTCATCCGGATCCAAGCTGTTTGACACTCGGACAACATTTTCAGCAATTTTGAGCAACTTTGAAGCACTTTGAAACTTGAAGCAGACGAGAAATATAGCAGACGACAATTTATTTGGCGGGCTAAGGGTTAATGCACACTTTGCTTTACTTTTGCATCTTACATTTTCATGACTGTTTAAAGTGGAATTATTGAAAAGACATACAGATAACTCTGACAAAACCAATATTAAACATATGTATAAATATGGCATAAGACATAATTACATAACTGTCAGTGGATCACTTCCAGATCCTGTTTCTCTAAGTATGAATCAGACTGAACCATATCTAAACTTTAGCAGACAACATGTTCAGCTGATCATGACCAGTTCTGTGATACCCACTACCAGTTCAGAGTTGCATAATATTTGACCTCAGTGGCTAGAACGCTTGGGCTTACCCTTACCAGACTGAAATGATGTCTGCTTAAAACCTACTGTATGTGAAAAGTGTACAAAAAAACAATTTAGAAAATGTTAAGTTGGTAAATGAGTGGCAAATAGGTTGGATCCAGATTAGATGTAGCATTATGATTATGTTGCATCTGATCTGGATCCAAAATGTTTGCAAATATTGGCTATTTGCCCATAGTATATTAAGGGTAACTCAGGTAAATACAGTTCTGCCTAAATCAAAAATACTGTAAAACCTGCCTAGAGCAGCACTTAAACTGTGCAGGGTGGTGTCAAATGTGACCCTAGGGATTTCATTTTAACAAACTATAGATAGATCCACCAGGAGATTCTACTGTACAAATATCAAAGCTTAGGGCCTAGTAGTTTTGGGCAAGAAGATTTTTTAAAGATTTTTGCTTTTTTGCTTTTTCAAGCAGAGTTTGTGCTTTTTTTCCTTTTTTTTGAACAACTTCTGTAGAGAAGCATCCAAGGAACATCATAAGCAGTTTGAACTCTCCCTACAATCGGCGGGTTTCAGTAGAGATGTCGTTTGAAGTAAAAGTGAACGGACAGACGGACAGACGGACAGACTGACAGACGGACAGACGGACAGACGGACAGACGTACTACGGACGGTGAGCGGTCACAATAGCTCACCTTGAGCCTTTGGCTCAGGTGAGCTAAAAACCAACAATAACAATAGGGCAATCACGGAATGAATGGAATCTATTGTTCTCCCTACCCAACAAAGGACCTTTCGTGTGTGCGGACGGACGGACACAGGGCGATCACAATAGCTCACCTTGGCACTTTGTGCCAGGTGAGCTAAAAAACCATTTAATACCGTAGATCTATCTTAGCAATAATTCCATTTCTTAGCATCAAGTCCATTTCATAGACATATCTTAGAAACAAGCTCATTTCATAGACATTTCTTAGAAACAAGGCAATTTCATAGACATTTCTTAGAAACGAGCCGATTTCATAGACATCATAGCAACAAGTCCATTTCATAGACCTATCTTAGCAACAAGCACATTTCATAGATATTTCTTAGAAACCAGCCAATTTCATAGATGTATCTTAGCAACAAGCCAATTTCATAGACATATTTAAGCAACAAGCTCATTTCATAGACATTTCTTAGAAACAAGCCCATTTCTTAGACATATCTTAGCAACAAGCCAATTTCATAGACATTTCTTAGAAACAAGCCAATTTCATAGACATCATAGCAACAAGTCCATTTCATAGACATATCTTAGCAACAAGCCCATTTCATAGACATTTCTTAGCAACAAGCCAATTTCATAGACATCATAGTAGCAAGCCAATTTCATAGACATATCTTAGCAGCAAGCCCATTTCAGAATAATATCTTGATAACAAGCCCATTTCATGGTTATATCTTGGCAACAAGCCCAATTCAAAGACATTTCAGTAGCCCTGTACAAGTGTTTGGACTGGGTACCAGTAAAATAGTCTACTTCTTTACCTTAAAGTTATACAGATGGGCCAGAAGCATCAGTACATTGTCCAAGGACTTGCCGGTTCCCCTGTCCTCAGTCCGGGACATACTATCAAACCTCTTCACTAGATTCTGTAAGAAGGCAGCTCCTTAAACAAGCAACACATAAAAATATAGTAAACATGTGTTAAGGGGCCACTCAATTGTAAGGCATGGGGATCTATACATAAAGTTATTGTTTGATGCTTAATGCAGAGCAAATGTAATGCAGAAAGCTCCTTGAGGAGCTTTCTGCATTACTTTTGTACTGCATTAAGCTACTATCTTTACATAAACCTGTCAATTAACCCTGATAGAATTGCCTGCTTAACACAGGTTTTACTACATATATACAGTATAAATAAATCTTGAAACAAAGACAAAACAATTTTTCAACATGATGATAAACAAGGGCCACTATGGCCCTAAATCGCACACCTGGTAACCATGTACACCGTGTGACCTAGGTTTTGACCGGGCATGACCCTCATTCTAACTTGACCTCGATTTCAATGAGACATACATTTTGTTCAAGTTTCATGAAGATTCAATGAATTTTGTAGTCTCTATAGAGTGTTAACAAGGTTTTTCGATGATTTGACCTAGTGACCTAGTTTTTGACCGGACATGACCCACATTCGAACTTGGCCTAGATTTCTTTGAGGCAATCATATTGATGAAGTTTCATGAAGATCAAATGAAATTTGTAGCCTCTAGAGTGTTAACAAGGTTTTTCGATAATTTGACCTAGTGACCTAGTTTTTGACCAGACATGACCCACATTCGAACTTGACCTAGATTTCATTGAGGCAAACATTTTGATGAAGTTTCATGAAGATCCAATGAAATTTGTAGTCTCTAGAGTGTTAACAAGGTTTTTCGAAGATTTGACCTAGTGACCTAGTTTTTGACCGGACATGACCCACATTCGAACTTGGCCTAGATTTCATTGGGGCAATCATATTGATAAGTTTCATGAAGATCCAATGAAATTTGTAGCCTCTAGAGTGTTAACAAGGTTTTTCGATAATTTGACCTAGTTTTTGACCGGACATGACCCACATTCGAACTTGACCTAGATTTCATTGAGGCAAACATTGTGACCAAGTTTCATCAAGATCCAATGAGATTTGAACCTGGTAGAGTGTTAACGAACAATTGTGGACAGACGGACGGACAGACGACGGACATACAGCGATCCTAAAAACAGACCCAAATAAGTATGGATCTCCTAAACTTATAAGTTAAACCTTTCTTCAACAGAAGTACATTAGAGCATCTCTACCTACTCATCCACATAACATAACTTCAAAAATGAAAAGTCATTGACTGAATCTGTGTTGAATGAAGGCAGTAGTTAAAGTAAGCAGAGAGCTAAGCAGAAAGCCCATATAGCCCACAGGGGTTTAAAAGGGGTTATATGGTATGTATACCTACCTACTTCAGAGCCAACATTTCCATGTAATATTGCAACCAGCATCATGAACTCCATGGCTAGTCTCTCTGGAGTGAGCACAGTGGAGACACTGGCTTCCAGTATGACACTTACCAGACAGTCATTGACATCTGCCCTGCTATTGGTCAGATACATCTGTTCTATATGTGAGCTTATTGGCTGCATGTTGGATTCACTGGCCCTGGTATAGGGATACATAAAAGACACTTCAATTATAATTCA
The DNA here is from genome assembly GCA_922989275.2 of Gari tellinella. Classification (NCBI taxonomy): domain Eukaryota; kingdom Metazoa; phylum Mollusca; class Bivalvia; order Cardiida; family Psammobiidae; genus Gari; species Gari tellinella. The sequence continues at coordinate 45,754,943 of OV277869.1, read as the reverse complement.
AAAAAAGAATTTGCCTTTTAAGGCATTTTAATTATTCCTCCACTGAAGAAAACAGTACTGAATATGCAAAATAAGAAATATTTCCTATATCCTAGCAGATTGGAGCTTCATGCAGGCTGAAAATAAAGAAGAATGCGCCTTAACGTGCATTCTGCTTTAAATTCAAAAGGTAAAGCAACTTAAAATGTGTCTGTCTGTAAGATACATATCATGCCTCCTATTTGCGTGTACTGTATATGAAAAATGAAAATATCAACCTGCTGTAATTCTTTGAAAAATTGTATAAATTTAGTGGTTGTGATTCAATAAGGCATGCAGACCTGTTAACGAGCCCTTTCAGCTGCCTCTGTAGTTTTTCTAATTGAGCTTTCTTCTTGGCGTCCGCAGTTCCAGCTATCTGTAACCTTTTTGCCGGGGGAATATATGTGCCAGGTGCCTGCCCGATGTTGTCTTTTACTATATTGCCCTCTGCATCCCGTAAACGACCATAAATATCTTCTTTAAGCCCTGAACTGTGAGATTGCTGCCTATTGTCAGTTTTGCTAATTGTTTCATTATCAAAGTCCTCCTCAAACTCATCATCCTTGAATTCATCACTGTCATAACCTTCCTCATCATCTTCAACATCATTATCAACATCATTATCAGAGTCATCAGATTCTTCCTCCTCGTCAGAGTCTGAATCATCACTGTACTGTTCTAACTCATCATCCTCTGGACCAGGTAACAGGTTTACTTTTTTCTTCACACCCCCCTGACTTTCTTCAAAATCGTCTTTTTCAATCGCTTCTTTGGAGAAACTAACAGTCTTTTTAACTTTACCCTTATTCACTGTGTCTTGGATTCTGTCTGCCAGTGACTCCCAAGCCTCTTTCTTCACACCACCTTTTGTTCCTTTCTCAACAATAGAACCTTGCTTCACACTATTATCATCATCATCATCATTATCATCATCTTCTGATTCAATGTCCTCATCATCGACATTGTCATCATCATCTTCTGATTTAAAATCTGCATCATCATTATTATCATCAGATTCTTCTGGCACTTCATCTCCTAGACTCTCAGTCCCTTCCTCCATATTCGAGCCTTCATCTTCAAAGTCACTTGAATCATTATTTTCTAGGTCTGAAAATGGATGAAAACAAGCAAGCTTTCAGACAACAGATGTACAAGTCATTGGATTAACTCATTATCCCCTGAAACTTCCAATGGACAATTCAAGTTTACAATAAAGGCTGGTCCATTTTAGACTATTTATAGTTGTTCTTTGTAATAAATTGAAAAATGATAAACAGAGAAGTCCCTGATCAGAGGGCTCCTACTGGAGCCCTCTGATCAGGGACTTCACTGTTTGCATAGGATAAGTTTACTCTTCACAGGTACACATTTGGTAAAGGATGCGTATATGCTTCACTGGGGCTCTATGAGTTGAAAATCATATAAGAGCCTTGGGAGCTCTTGAGTACTAAGCATTGTCTTTTAGTTGTCCAAATGACTAGTAGAATTTTCTACTCTATCAAAATATAAATGTGCTTGTTCTATGAAGCAAATAGTGTAACTCTTTGCCAGCTAGAAAGGAAATGGTGACTACCTTTGCAAACAGTTTGGAGCTAGCATTATGTGGCTTCTTCTCATGATCCATACTGTTTGCGTTCTTATCCTAATTTGAAAGATATTTAGAAAAGTTCAAAATTTGAAACAGTACCAGACAATTTCTGCAGAGGAAAAATTACCCAGCATTCAAAGAGTTGACACCTTACCTGAGTCTCCTTCCATGGCCATAGTCTGTAATTTCTCTGCATTCACAGCATCTAATATATCTAGCAATACAGTCAAGGCACCACCAACACTATTACAGTAAAACAAAAGACCACTAAAACTCAGGACAAGAGGGTCATGAAGCGCTCACTTGATTAGATATGAAAACATAGGGCTGTACACATTGTTGTCTCTTAAAGCTTCAAAAGTGTCTACTCTTTGACTTACTGAACTGTGTTTTGGCGATACCCTATACAGCAAAAGTATTGGCCAACAAGCCAGGGTATAAATGATGTCACAAATAGGATAAAGACCAAGTAATTCCGTGTGCATACATGCAAAGATAGGGACCTCCTATATAATTAGCGAAGGCTCGCCTGGATAGTGTATTAACTATTTTTTACACTTATATGCACTGGGGGCCAACTACATATTACCATAAAATGCTTTGCTACTTCTTTTATGTGATAAGGAGTATTATAATAGATATGTTTTCCTACCAAGGCATCTTTGTTTTCAACTTTTCATAGGAAAACATTTCTCAGTACATACATTGGCTTCATAGGAAAACAAATCTATTATAATACCCATATAAATTGTCATAGCAAAACCATTTGATAATAATTCGTAGATGGCCCCTAAGATATGCACCCCAACCACAGCAAGATTTGTACACATGTTGTTTGTGAGACAATATCTACAATATAAGACCGACTTTACCCAAGATGTCCAGTTTCCTTTCATACATTGCATAAATTTCGTCAAGATTATCATTCTCCATAAGTTTTTGTAAAGTTACATAACAGAGCCGTGCTAGGGGAAAATACGTCTTTTTGCCCTGCAAATGTAGATTAAGGCCAGCCACTGCGTCAAAGACATGGCTGCTGGTTTTCATCTACATGTATACTGTTTGACACCCACATGCATCTAAAACATTTTATGTAGCTGTATTATATATTGTGTTTGGCAGAGTAGACCAAACTCAGATACAGAGCCTGGGATGATAATGGTGCTTAGTTTGTACAATGTTGCAATATAAGAAGGCAGGTTATCTCATGACATTATTCATTTTATCATTGCCTGGTGTATTGTCTAGAAAGGATACAGTCCAGCCCATCATCAATGAAAGACTTTGGCAGAGTATTTTTCTTCTTTCTCTTGTTTGGGAACAGTTTTTTCTCGAGGTCCTTGATTTCTTTGTTATCATGCATGGTGATGAGATCAAGCTCTCTTTGTCTGTTCTCTTCCTCCTGAAATAGATTCAGTGAATTAGAAACTTACAGCACTCCAGGCTCCAAGTTTATAAAGCTTTTCAGTTGAGTCTGAAGATGTTCTCAAGCATTTGATTGGTCAGATTTGAGCCTAGGCTCAAATCTGACCAATCAAATGCTTGAGAATGAACTGAACCTAAACTCAAAAGCTTTATAACCTTGGACCCAGATAAGGTGAGTATTTCATTACTATGTCTCAACCAATATGTTGTAACTCAACCTTTCAAAGAGTCACAACATAAGCTTATCTGGAGCCCTGATAAGGTTTGTATGATGTTGGAAATGTTCGGTTTACTCACTCTCATCTGGAGCCCTAGTGACACATTGTGAAAACACAACAACAAACACCACCAAAACAAACATTCTCTAGATTTGGTTGTCTTTCAATCGTGATTAAACAAAAGTATTGTAATAAAGAAATAGTAAAGATAAAATCTTAAAATGCACAATAAGAAATAGCAGGTGGTAACTTGAAGTAGACTGAAAGTAAAGCAGAATGCACCTTACTTTTAACCTGCTTTAAGTGATTACCTGTCTCTAACGATGGTTTATAATACATAACATTTCTTTATAAAATTCAAAACAAAATGAAATTTAAAAAAAAGTTCATATGAGCTTACTATTATATTTTCATCTTGCATTAATGAGCTACCTGCCTTAACCCTTTCCCTTATAGAAGCGACTTTTAGCACATTCATTTTATTCATCCGCTGAAGAAAATAGTTCCAAATTATACCGTGAATATGTGTCATATTTAATACTTTTCTTATTCTAGCAGTTAATAGCTTAAAGCAGGCTGAAAGTAAAGCAGAATGCGCCTTAGGGCGCATTCTGCTTTACTTTCAACCTGCTTTAAGTAGTCACATATCTTCAATACTAGAAACAATGCTATCAGGTAAAGGGTTAAACACAGATGTGCAATAATAATATATGCTACATCTGTTGGATATAGCTGATTTGCACTAATGACTAGTGCAGACATATAAAACGGAAAGGTCATATGATATGATAATGAAAACACTCTCTGTCTGTTATACTTTTGTCGACATTAAGCGAAAACCTGTCTTGAGAGACCATTATGGGACATGTATTTCAAAAAGTGTCCTTTCAACAATTGCAAGAGTTTAACTGTAAAAATATGTTGTTGTTGGGGTTTTTTTAAAAAAATTTAACTACAGACCTGTTTCTGCTGTGCTGCTTTATTTCTTCTTTTCTCCTTTTTCTTGTTTTTCTGTTTCTTCTTTTCTACTTTCTTTTGTTCTATCAGGAACACTTCTTGTTTCTGTTTATCTATGTCAGCTTGTGTAGGAATCTAGAATATAGATCATCATACAAATTGTCAATATATGTAGGCATTAACCCATTACCCCATAAATACGTCTTTTTACACCTCTAATTATTTCTTCACTGAAGAAAAAAGTTCCAAATCATACAATTATCAATATTAATAGAAGAAGTACTATCTATTTTCTAGTAGATGGTAGCTTAAAGCAGGCTGAAAATAAAGCAGAATGTGCCTTAAGGCACATTCTGCTTTACTTTCAATCTGCTTTAAGTGGTCTTTTATTTTGATATTAGAAATAGGCTATGGGGTAGTGGGTTAACCCTCATAAAGTTTACTATTAGGATACACCTTTCTACTCATTTAAAGAAAATAGTTCTATTTTATACAGTAATTAATATGCAACATAAGAAATATATTCTATATTCTAGCAGAGTGTAGCTTAAAACAGTTTACACTCTGCTGTACTTTACGCCACCTGTTTTCAAAACTAGAAACAGGCTATGGAGTAAAGGGACTGTGGGTAAGTCATTTCATGTCATAATAGAAGAAGAAGATGGTAACTGAAATTTAACTCTGTGCATGCTGGTAACTTTTTTGTTGCAACATTGTCATCTGCTGCTGTTCTAAAGATGGTATTTTATTTATAAAAAAAACCCAATATGGATCCTAATGAGACACTGCATAACGTAACCTTTCATCTGGATCCAGACTGTTTGCAAAGGTAACTAGAACCATAACTAAAAGTGATTCATACCCCCAATAAATGTGACTGTCACAACAAAAGGCTTTATACCTGTTAACTTGAAACAAAGCAATAACAGAATAAATGCAATGTGTCATATCATTGGAAGAAGAAGAGTAAACAAAGTATCAATTCAAAAATGTTTTTTGACGGGTTTTTCGCCACTTCTCCTACAAGACCTGTAGTCATGTGTACAACTACTCCTGCATACGGAATGCAATGCTCCATGCAAGTGAGACCTGGCCCTTGACAAGTCCAAATCTCTAGTGTTTAAAGCGCAACGACAGAGCCATGATCAGACAGATCTGCAATACAAAGCCAGAGGATGTGGCTACTGTTACATGTTACATCAAACCAGCTGTTAGCACAACTTGATCTTGATGACCTGAACATTATCCCCGACCTGCGGGAGAAAAGACTCCACCTGTTCAGACAAGTTGAACACTATAATAACGATGCAATCAAGACAGTCTGGGACATGCAGATTGAGGGAAGACGTGGGCCTGAGCGACCAAAAATGACTTCATGATGGAAGACATTGGCACAGAGAGACAGACGAGAGTGGAAGCTCTCAAAAGTGGACCCTTGTGATACTATAGGGATGCATGGAGATCTCTATGCATGCAGCCAACTAGCTACCTGGAAGGGGGCCCATTGATGTGGATGATGCTCCTGCACCTTCTCGTTAATCTAAACATCGATGATGATCATAACCTTCATTACCTTGATCTTCGGGCCATAATGTTGGATGTTAGTCCATCTAGGCCATTCTAATGAAGTTCTTCGCTAATGTTCAGAATACTGATAAAATTTCTTCTTTAATTATGCAAAAAATTATTCAACTTTTTTTATTAAACTTTTTGATATAAAAATATTCCAATTATTCGAGTTTAGTTTAGATTTGATTCAAATGAAGCTGTTAACTGAACTGGCTGAAACTGTATCCTGTGGCAGGTTATTCCAAAATTTGATAGATCTTTGCGAAAATAAGTGGAGGCGGAGGTTATTTCTACACTTATTCTAAAGTTGTAAACTTGAGATGGTGTCCACGTAGCTCACCAACTGCTAGTGAGAACACATTTTCCCATTTTAATTCATCAAAATTATGTATTGCTTTGAAGATTTGAAAGCATGTCGTTACTATCCTGTCTATATTCAAGTGTAGGAATGCCTAATTGAGTCAGTCTTTCTGAATAAGTTAAGCCAGCCAGGTCAGGCACTTATCTTGATATTTTTTTCAAATGTGGTGACCAAACGCTGGAGCCATATTCCAAAATTGGAAGAACGATTGACTTGTATAGTTGTAAAAACATGATGATGAAAGTTTGAGCTGAGATTTTCAGGGAGATTGATTCACGCTGCAGTCAAACTGTAGTCACGCTTTACTTCTACATCTATCGTCAACATCACTAAAATCGCCGTAAACCTTGGATCACCGCCATTTTGTTTTTTGTTTTGATGACGCGAGTTTTTCACGCACCTACGAGAATTTGACGTCATAGTTTACTACAAAGTTTGCACATGCAAAGAAATAGTTGTACTGGACAATTTGCATATAAAAAGAGTATTTTATCCATATAAAGCTTTTTTTATTATTCCTTTAGTAACGGTAATGTAAAACAAGTTATATTTGTTCATAAAGCCGTTTTTAAACCTGACAAATTGGTCGGTTTGCTTTGTTTACATTTATGAATGAATGTCACTAAATTTGACCTCCAATGCAGACCCGCTATTCATATGACGTCATCTCCGGCGATTCAAGGTACATTTCAAACAAAGATGGCGGTGATTACATGGATGTTATTTGTAGAGATTATTTTGCATTTAACCTAACTTTATAAATTATAGCATGGAGAAAGGACAAATGGAGAAGTTACTTATACTCAAATCTGCATTTTCCCGAAAATGGTGTCGTCCGTTACCTGTATGTGCGATAACGCTTAATCGATCGATAATTCAACTGCACCGGTACGCCGATAGCGGGCTATCGCGTTTTTTATCGTGTTGAATGGTTACCTACTGTTAGTTTAAGTTACATAAAATCCTTAATTTTCACCCGATTTTCATTATAATGGTCTTAAAAGAAGGCTAAGATATTTATCTTTCACTTGTAAAAATAACAGATTTTATTTTTTAAAATTGATCCGTTTTATGGCGAGTTAAAGAGTGGTTTCCAAATGAATTTGCCGATAAAAGGGAGCAAGCACTCGGGCATAAATATATCAGGCCCCGTTACAAAACCTTTCATAAAACCCTCAATTTTCCACCGATTTTCAAAGAAATGGTCTTAAAGGAAAGCTTAGATATTTTTCTTTCAGTTGTAAAAATGCAAGTGTTTATTTTCGAAATCGACAAATTTTATGGCGAGTTAAAGAGCGATGGCCAAATGAAATAGTCGATAAACGAGAGCAGGCGATCGCGAAATATATACTACGTCCCGTTTCAAAAACTTGAATTTAATCCATAATTTTCGTCCGATATATATTATATATTTTAAAAAAAAAGGTCTTGATATAAAGCCGTGACACTTATCTTTCGGTTGTTAAAATACCAGGGTTTTTCTTGAAGCGAAAAAAGTAATGATGACCTACAAAGGTTGCTGGCTAATGATATGACTAGACCAACTCGCGTAAGAAAAGAATTCCTTCCGTATAAAAACTTAAGCAAACTTCTAAACTTCTAAAAATGTGTTCATGCATTGTTACAATGTTCTACATGGAGGAAATATTTCCTTGGAAGCAAAAATAAAAATCCATTTTGTATGTAATGAGACATTTGAAAGGAGTGCGCGTCAAACGGCCAAAATCCAAAACGGCCAAAGTTGTAACTGTATTATTATGTCGTATGTGATCATTATTATTATTGAAAGGAAAATTAGAATTATTAACATATTACTTCAAAAAAATGAATTTAGGGTTAGTTTTACAGCCAGACTAAAATATACATATTATCCGTCCCATTTCTATGAAAGAGGTAACAGTTTGCATTATCTTCAGAAATTAATTGCAAACATGATAACATGAGATCTCCGTTTCTTTCTGCTTTACTTATGTCTTATATAACGGAGTAAATTATAAAGCAGCCAATGCATTAAGCAATCTATTTTACTGACTGCTTAACTCTTTGCCTGCTGATCGCAACTTTACTTTTTTTTTTTTGCAAACAACTTGGATCAAGATCAGATGCCGCGTAACACGGCGTCTGATCTGGATCCAGAATGTTTGACACTCGTCCTTAGCTTTATTTACTTACAAAATGTCTACCATATTACACATCACAAAGGAATGTGACACATTACGTAACCGTATACAGAACCCGCACCAAATTAGCAGGACAATTATCAGCGTCATAAAACTGTCCCAGCATGAAGTCCATGCTTCTTGAACATGCCGATTATCTATGAAGATGGACAGTCACACCAGCGGGTTGCTACTTTAATGAAAAAGATCAATGCTACCCGTGCGTGTAACTTGAACATGTGTTCTTGACTTCCGTAACCGCATGATGTTTATATATTATACAAATCACAAAAAATAAAGATAATAGAATTGAATTAAAAAAGAAAAAAACCCAAAAAAAAAACCAACATCAATGCACCTGGTTTGGTTGATGACTGGATTAACCCTCTCATTACTGAATACCAGTAACATGATGACTATTGCAATTGCAAACAGTTGTAATCCAGACCAGGCTGCAAAAATATCGGATTCATAGAGTATGTCTCTTGAAATATAGTTTACCCCTTTTTCAAATTAAGCTCTTTATGACACACTTTACCTTTTCTCCGCATGAGGATCATCAGAGAGACAGACAGACATTCATACAGAAAGATGGAGACAGAAAAGAAGAAGCGAGAGACTGACAGACAGAGATAAGAGAAAAACAGACAGACAGAGAGACAGTCACAAAGAGAAACAGAGACATAAATACAGACAGTGGCAGAGAAATATAGACACACACAAACTTCGTAGGTAAACGAAAAAATACGTTTTTCTCTCGTTTTCAAAACCTCACTAAACTATCAATTTATAAGCTATCGCCTCAAATTTTGTACTACGCGTAAGATAATGGTCTAATAAAACATCTGTATTAAAATTTATAACGATAAGATGACATTAAAAGCATTTATATTAACACCAAACTTCGTAGGTAAACGAAAAAATACGTTTTTCTCACATTTTCAAAACCTCACTAAACTAACAATTTATAAGCTATCGCCTCAAATTTTGTACTACTCGTGAGATTATCGTCTAATAAAACATCTGTATTAAAATTTATAACGAAAGATAACATTAAAAGCATTTCTATTAACACCAAACTTTTGTAGGAAAAACGGAAAATACAGTACTGTACGTTTTCTCACTCATTTTCACAACCTCACTTAACTAACAATTTATAAGCTATCGCCTCAAATTTTGTACTACTCGTGAGATCATGGTCTAATAAAACATCTGTATTAAAATTTATAACGAAAAGATAACATTAAAAGCATTTCTATTAACACCAAACTTTCGGAAAAACGTTGTTTTCTAGCCGCCAGCGAGCGCCGCTGATTGAACGACACGATAAATCGCGAGCAGGCCGGATACTTCTCCATTTGTCCTTTCTCCATGATTATAGCTTGCATTTATGATGAAAATGTAAGTAAAAGAACATACTTTCTGAAACAAGTCAGTGGAGTTTTATTTACATTTTTCTTTATATTGAAATTCATGTTTGATATTAATTGCGGCGATCCATGGTTAGTCGAGGATACATAGATCTATATCTATACGCAGTCCTGTCAAGCTCGACACTTACACTACGGTGACCGTGCGCTAGAAAGATAAAAGTAACAAAGAGAAGATACATCATCGGTAAGTAAGAAAAGAAACATGCAAGAAATATCAGTTCGATGTGGATAGGTAAAAGGTGGCACGCTTAGTCTAAAAATGGTACACTTAGGCAGTGGGACACTTGGGCAGTGGCACGCTTAGAGAAGTTAGTCTGTCACCGACTATAAAAACACTTACTGGCTTCCTTTGATTGAATGCCAATCTCTTTGCCTTCTTCAATTTCCTAGCTTCTTTTCTTTTCTCCTTTCTGCTGGACTGCAGTTTGTGCAGGTTCTGACGCCCATGACTAAATTTTAAATTTCCAGCAGATTTTGCAGAGTTCACAAAATCCTGCACTTCAGTTTTCACCTTCTTGTAGGTAGACTTGGCCCTGTCAGTCGGGCGTTTTCGTTTCATCGTCATTACTGTTTTTCAATGAATAGATTGTCAATATTTAATTAAATACAATGTTTGTTATCAAACTGAACTTTCACGCTTTCGTTTCAAGGGCGCAGACATATTGGATTTGTCGAGGTAATAATAAAACAATGACGGGTTATGTGCGGGGCCTTGGAAATCGTCTTCGCGTTACGCGGGGTCTCGTCAATAACAGTTTGACACCCTGGTCCTATTTTAAAGTAATTATTTGGAAAATCTTAAATTTAAAAAAAAAAGGCAAAACTTGCAGACGAAAATTTAGTTTGTTTGAAAAGAATTAAATTTTAACAGTTTTTTTTTAAATTTTATTAATATTTGGTAGATTCATGGAGGAATTATTATGGCGGTATAATTCCTCCATGGTAGATTTTATCAGATGGTAATGGTATATGGCATTAAATCAGATAATACTGTGTGTTACTGTGGTCTTTTTTCTTTTGACAATTACTTTAATTAGACTTGGTCATTTTATCATGTTGCTGTGTCCGGTGGCATATTCAGTAGCCATTCAGACTTTTTTTTCTTTCTTTTTTTCTTTCTTAAAAAACCCCAGTTCTTGTACGTACCCATACTACATAGCATCACAAAATAATTACATTACTATGTGCATGGAGGAAGTATACTTCCTCCATGCTATGTAATAGCATGACTTTTTTTTTTTAAGAAAAAGTTACTACGCATACTACATTATACTACTAAGCATAGAAGGAAAAAAAGGGATTTTGTACCAAAATTAGTTTTAAAAAAGTGGTCACATTAATTTTCTATCTTTCAGACAAGCTCGTGCAAAATATATGAAACTTAACATATAGACCTCTCATAACCAAGCAATGCCTGGGTTAGAGAGTTGATTTTAAGTGTGTGGACTTACATTTACAGCAAGTGTGGTTTCCATAGGGGTGTTCTGTGCAATAATTCTTGCCCAACTTAAGCATAACTTATAGATTCAGTTGCCCCATACTGTGATACACTTAACCCATTACCCCCAAAATACACCTTTTATTTATTCATCCACTTAAGAAAATAGATTTAATTTATACAGTCATAAATATGTATCATAAGAAATAATTTTTATATTCTAATAGGTGGTAGCTTAAAGCAGGCTGAAAGTAAAGCAGAATGCGCTTTAAGGTGCATTCTGCTTTACTTTCAACCTGCTTTAAGTAGTCAACGATCTTCAAAACTTGAAACAGGCTATAGGCTATAGGGTAATGGGTTAAAGAAAGATTTAAATGGAGATTAAAAATGTCTTGTGCTTAACAACTAACATGTCAAGCAGGCTGATATTTTGCCTAAACACAGTATATAATGGGCAATTCATCAATTAGAAAAGGTTTAACTCTTTCAACACTAAATAACTCATGTGGGTTATTAGGTTCCCTTGTGGATCTTTTTAGTTATGTAAACATGAACCAGTCTACATGTAATTCTAGGTAGTTTAATAAAAGCTACTCTAAATAAGCAAACAGTGTAGAATCTGATCAGAAGGCTCCTATAGAAGCTCTCTGATCTGGATTTACATTGTTTGTAAATGTAATGAGTATATTTAAACATATTGAAAGAGTTATCTGCTTAAAATATCACCTGTGGAACCATAAGCAGCAAATCTGTTTTGTTAGTTCCCTTTGTTTAAAAATGCCAGGCAAATCAAAGCATAAAAATTCTACCTCTGGTGAGCAGCAGATGGCTGGATAAGAGAGGTGGTTTTAGGTGTGGACCCGATATTCAGCAAGTGTGGTTTTCGTGGGGGTGTTCTGTGTAATATTCATGTCCAACAAAAGCATAACATTTAGCGCTATTGAAAGAACAACTCTTGCGTAAAAAGAGGGCTATATAAATCTGATATTATAATAATAATAACAGATTTCAATTCAGTTTTCCCATACTACACCTAAAATAGGGTTTAAATGTAGATTAAAAATGTCTTGTGCTAAACTTCTAGCAGGCTGATATTTTGTCTCAATGTCTTGTACATTAACTTCTCGCTACATAGAACTTGCTACAAAGTGGACTTATAAGGAATCAGATGGATAAGATAAAAATGATATAAAACATCTCTAAACTTTTAATCTGGTTGCTACTAATAAACTTTAAATCAATGTACAATTAAACATGTGTTAAGTAGCCATTCTTAGACAAAACACACATGATCTCTAAAGAAACATAACTGCTTAGACCTTTACCCCATAACCTGTTTCTATCTGTTTCAAAGAGAGGTTATCACTTAAAGCAGGTTAAAAGTAAAGCAGAATGCGTCTTATTTCTTATGGTGCATATTCATGACTGTATTTTCTTTAGTGGATGAATAAATTAAAGGCGTAAAAGGGCATATTTATTGGGTAATGGGTTAAATCATTGAACCCTGAAACTTCAAATGGATAATGAAACATTATGAGGAGTCCATTTTTAAGTATTTACTATTTAGGGTTGATTTCAACAAATTATTGAACACTTACAAACAGTGCAGACCTTGATCAGAGGGCCTTGATAAGAGGACACCTGTAGTAGCCCTTTGATTAGGATCTACACTGTTTGCATTGGACTAGTGTACTCTTCAGAAATACACTATTTGTAAATGATGTAGATACATATGCCACATGGGCTAATGAGATTTTTGAGAACAAAAATAAAGTAGAAACTGCTTTCATAGTTCTCATCATTTACAAGCAAGTGTACCTAAAGAGGGTACATATATCCTATGCAAACAGTATAGACCCAGATCAGAGGGCTCCTTAAGGAGCCCTCTGATCTGGGTCTGCACTGTTTGTCATTAACTAATATATTGTAAAATACACCCTAAATAATCTAAAATGGACTAGACTTGATTGGAAATTGGGATTGTCTAGTTGAAGTATCTGGGTCACTGACTAATGAGTTAAACCATTACCACATTACTTTTTTCTAATTTTGAAGACAGGTGACCACTTAAAGCAGATTGAAAGTAAAGCAGAATGTGCCTAAGGGTGCATTCTTTTTTACTTTCAGACTGCTTTAAGTAAAAATCTGCTAGAATATAGAAAATATTTCTTAAGGTACATATTGATAACTGTGTAAATTGGAACTATTTTCCCCAATGGATGAATAAACTAGAGACGTAAAAAGGCACAATTATGGGGTATGGGTTAAAGACTGTTGAATCTGTGTGGCCTCTTAACACAAGTTAAACTGTTTATCACAGAAGTGAGGGTGCTTTTCTGACTAATCACAGTCTACATATGAACACAAGCAGCATGAAATATAAATGTATAACCCCTTCACTACCTTATCCCCCGTACAATGGTTAATTAATTTATTCCTCCACTCAAAAAAATAGTTCCAACTTAAAATTTCCTAGCAGAATGCAACTTAAAAGTAGGTTGAAAGTAAAGCAGAATACACTATATGCCACATTCTGCTTTACTTTTCAACCTGCTTTAAGTGGTCACCTGTCTTTAAAACTTAACTTTCAAATTGCTTTAAGCTACCATTTGCTAGTATGATTATATATAAAAAATTCTTATGGTACATATTCATGACTGTATAAAGTCTATTAAATAGGAGCTATTTTCTTCAGTGGGGGAATAAAAATGGTGTATTTATGGGATAATGGGTTAAAGTTTTAACAAGAAATATCTTTAAAAAAGATATTCAGGGGATAATGTTTTGGAAGTAATGCTTAAGCTGTCATGTGCGTTTTACAACTTAAAAATTAGCCTGTCACGGTTTAACTGAATTGAGACTTAGTAACCAAACCAACAAACAATGAACTTTCCTATATATGTGCTAGCTGGAAGATTTCATTATAGATATACAAATGTACAAGGGGTGATCTAAGGACACTGCAATGTTTTTCCATACAGCTGAACATTTCATATGCAATAGCAAACAGTGCAGACCCTGATGAGATGCTGTGTTATGCACTGTCTCATTAGGGTCTACACTCTTTGCCAATGTCCCCTTTAATAGACCCTAGGCAGAATTGGGTTAATAATTGAGAATAAGATATCTATAACAATATTATGCTGATGACAAAACATTTCCAATGGTTACAAGTTTGACTGTTTAAAAACTGAGCTGTCTTGAAGTGTAATAAAACAATACATTAAAACCTCTCTATTACAACAATTTTTATTAGGTTTTTAAGACAGAAAAATGATTAAAGGGTGGTGAATGTAAAACAGACATCTCCTTTAGGAGCTTCCTGTTTTACTGTCACCTTGTTTTAAGCTGGCATCTGTCTTTTATACAATCAATTAGCCTATTATAAGTGGTCGTAATAGAGAGGGTTTACTGTATATTAGTAATACATGAACAAGTGAAATCATGAAAAAAAGAATTATATATATTTTTCTTTATAAATTTTACAACAATCATGAAACATGTTATCACAACCTATGCACACAAATCATTTTCAAATAGTCAAATAATGGCTTATGTGAAGATGTAAGAAGGAATAAAGATTAATCTGTAATTTCTTTTAACTCAATAATCCATAAATTATACTCATTTTTAGACCTTTAGTTTATTCCTCCACTGAAGAAAATAGTTCCACTTTATACAGCCATGAATATGCACCATAGGAAATATTTTCTATAACCTACCAGGTGGAAGCTTAAAGAAGGCTAATAGTAAAGCAGAATGCACCTAAAGCTGCATTGAATGTGCATTCTGCTTTGCTTTCTATCGCTTTAAGTGGTCACCTCTCTTCAAAGCTAGAAACAGGCTATGAGAGTAAAGGGTTAAACTCAGTGGCAGATACAATGTAGTTCCTTTGACTATGGTGGAGAGGTTACTTAACCCTTTACCTTATAGAAGCGACTTTTAGCACATTCATTTTATTCATCCGCTGAAGAAAATAGTTCCAAATTATACCGTTATGAATATGTGCCATATTTAATACTTTCCTTATTCTAGTAGTTAATAGCTTAAAGCAGGCTGAAAGTAAAGCAGAATGCGCCTTAGGGCTTTACTTTCAACCTACTTTAAGTAGTCACATATCTTCAGTACTAGAAACAATGCTATCAGGTAAAGGGTTAATGACAAAGATATCTTATACACTTATATTACTTTAACTTTGGCATATAGACTAGTACATATGTAATTGCATGTATTTCTCCAATTTGGCGACCTTAAAATAACTCCTATAAAAAAGTAAATATACAATAGAGACTGGAGATATGTAATGCAAAAAGCATACAAAACATGAAGTACTCTTGCATAAAACTTGTCACTATCCTTGATTGTTATCCTAACTCTTAACCCATTTGTAACACCATAAATGTATATTTGATTTATTCCTCCACAAAAGGAAACAGTTTCAACTTATACACTCATGAATACGCACCATAAGAATTTTTTTTATCCTGGAAAATGATAACTTAAAGCAGGTTGAAAGTAAAGCAGAAAGTGCATTAAGACACATTCTGCTCTACTTTCAACCTGCTTTGAGTGGATATCTGTTTTCAAAACAAGAAACAGGCCATGGTTAAAGGGATTAACATGCAAGAAATTGATCAGGTTCCAAATCGGTAGCCCTTGGATATTACTTCTATAAACATATTTTCAGCATTTATACAGACAAACTGTCCTTTTCAGTAATCTGATCTTTATCCAAACTGTTTGCTAATGATGTTGTTGTTCCTCCATCGCTATGCGAATATGACCGCAACTTCAAGTTGTTGAATACCCATAACATGTAATTGCATGGATTCATAACCCTTTACCTGATTGCCTATTTCTAGTACTTAAGTTAGGTGACTACTTAAAGCAGGTTGAAAGTAAAGCAGAATGCGCCTTAGGGCGCATTCTGCTTTACTTTCAGCCTGCTTTAAGCTATCATGTGCTATAATATAGAAAATATTCCCTATAATACATATTCATTGCTGATTAAATTGGAACTATTTTCTTCAGCGGATGAATAAATCATATCCGCTAAAAGGCGCTTCTATTGGGGAAAGGGTTAAATACAGAATGCTTGCAAACAGTTTAGATCCAGATAAGATTCCATTGTTTGATGATAGTCTTTTAAACTCTTTTTCATATGTTTTCTTCAGTTACATTGGAAAACATGTTATTCTTTCCTTTTTAAACAGAATGCAACATAAATGTTATGCAATGAACTGTAGAACCTTGAAAAGATTGACTTTTTACTATTGACTATTGAAGCTTAGTGGCCAACAGTTTGGAGCTTGATAAGACATCAAGTAAAATGATGTCTACTGGCTCCAAACTGTTTGTGAAAGACAATTGTTCTAGCACAAACATATTCATTGGAAAGGAATAGCACATTTCTCCCTGTAGGAGCTTTCTGTTTAACTGTCACCTTGCTTTAACCCATTACCCCATAGCCTGTTCCTAGTTTTGAAGATAGATGACCACTTAAAGCAGGTTGAAATTAAAGCAGAATGTGCCTTAAGGCACATTCTGTTTTACTATCAGCCTGCGTTAAGCTATTATCTGCTAGAATATAGAAAATATTTCTTCTGATTTTTATTAGTGACTGTATAAATTGGAACTAAATTCTTCAGTAGAGGAATTAAATAAAGGCGTAAAAAGGCGTATTTATGGGATAATGGGTTAAGCTGTCACCTGAATAAACACCTAATAACTGACACAATTTTATGGTCATAGCAGGGAGGTATTACTGTATATGGACAAACAATCTTGTGTACAAATTACAACTCTATAATTGTATATGAAGCCATCAAACACAATGGAAACATCCTTTAAGAATTTCCCCGTAAAAATAGGTTAAGAAAGATAATTGTATATTCAAGTATGCACATCAACCAGCTACATACCATAACCAATATGATCAACCCATTACCCCATAGCTTGTTTCTAGTATTGAAGATAGTTTACCACTTAAAGCAGATTGAAAGTAAAGCAGAATGTGCCTTAAGGCACATTCTGCTTTACTTTCAGCCTGCTTTAAACTATTATCTGCTAGAATATAGAAACTATTTCTTATGATTCTTATTTATAACAGTATAAATTGGAACTATTTTCTTCAGTTGAGGAATAAATTAAAGGCGTATTTATGGGATAATGGGTTAAACCTGTATTAAAAACCATTAAAAGAGGACACATGCATGATGATCTCTACAGATAGATGGCTGCTTTACTCTTGTCGCCACATAAGCATGATAAAGTACCTTTATTCATTTCTCCATCTTAGGATGCCTATATATCCAGATATGATAACCCTATAATCCCATAGCCTGGGTCTTCATTTGAAAGACATGTGACCATTTAAAGCAAGCTGAAAGTAAAGCCAAATGCATCTTAAAGTGCAATTTCTGCTTTACTTTCAACCTGGCTTAAATGGTCACTGGTCTTCAAAACTAGAAACAGGCTATAGGTAAATGCATAATGCAAGACGCACGTAAAGCAGCTTTCATCTTTCTTTTTAGCAGCCACCTGTCTACACAAAGAAGTACTTAATGTCATAAATATCAGATATATGTGATTTACATTGAAAGCTATTGACCCAATGTAGGCCAAAAATAATACAGAAATTGCATTACCTTTGTTCTATACAGGGCTCCAGATAAACTCAAGTTTTGAAACATTTTCTCCATCATGTCTGCGCAAAACACTATGGTATGACTAATCATTAGAATCATCTCTTCAAGATTATTCTAATGAGTAGTCACAACATAGGATTTGGTACTGTAATAAAGATTTTAGTTGTTGAAATACTCTTCTTATCAGGATCCCTGCCTACATTTAGCTGCCACAAGTGCATGAAACCTATCCATGCATCTTTCTCTTCAATGGTTCATTTTCACGATATCACTCCATAACCTATCACAACACAAACATTTTTTTTGCACCTTAGATAAACAACTGCCTAAATTAACTACTTTATACAAAACTTATCACAGCAAGTATAGTAACATTTAATACTGAACACTTCTGAGTAAAAGCATTACATACTATCACCATTAAAATACATGTACAACAAAAATATTCTTTAATTAACTGTCTTTAGCACATTGCCCAATTTCCATCAAAATCTGCCACATGCAGCACTTTTCCCTGCCATTCTTAAACCCCCCCACCCACCAGAAGTATATTTCATGTCGGATACCTTTACCTCTACCTGCATCCTGGGCTAATGCTTATAAAGCATTTGAGATGAGTCAGAGATCATTCTCAAGCTTTTGATTAGTCAGACCTGAGCAGGATGCTGACAACTGATCAATTTTGAAAAAAAAGTGTGAGAATGATTCTTAGACTCATCTCAAATGCTTTATAAACGTAGTGCCACTAAGTCCACCTTTACCTACTGGTGAGGTTTCAGACAGCCTAAAGTAAGCTGAAAGTAAATCTGAAAACCATAAACAGTCATCTTGCAAAACATTTTGCCCCAGTAGCATGGAAGAAAGATTAATAAAACAATCAGTGTCAATTGTTTTGGATCCGGTTGACACAGAATTACTTTCCATCTCACCTGTATTCAACAGTCATAACAAGGTTGCCAGTAGTGTGCAGAAGGCTGATCATATACAGCCCCATATTTTATATGTTAACAATCTGAGCATCTTCCAACAACAAACATTACTAACAATTTAACAATATAATGAGCAATCAAACTTATGCTATATAACCATTTCATGACAATGTACGTGCAAATCAGAGAAGGCTGGTGATAATCTAATACATAAAGCTCTAAAGGAGCTTTCTTTATTTCTTTTCTTCAACATTAAGATGTTACATACCTTAATCCTCTACCATAACCTTTTTTTCCAGTGTTTAATACAGGAGCTTGCTTAAAGCAAGTTGAAAGTAAAGCTTAAAGCTTCTTTATGAGCTTCTGCTTCATTTTCAGCCTGCTTTAAGCAATCCTCTCTCAGTATGTCGGGGATTTAATTTGCTATGGCTCTGTAACAGGGCATTAAGTGTCTCAATGTACCGTATGTATGTCATTAATCTGTCAGTCGATAATAACTATGGAGTTGTGCCTGTTGAGGTAGCCGAGGAGTATAGCCTTTATTGACTGTACAGTCCTATTCTGGATTTGTATATTCTGTTGCAATCTTATCTCAATGAGGAATAAGTAAATGTGCTAAAAGGCACTTCTATGGGAGAAGGGTTTAAATGGCCATTGCACAAGAAATCATTGAAAGCAGCAGGTATCCTGAGGTAGGACAACACAATGTAGAAATCTCCAAGCAATACTCTTGTTTTTCATTAAGCTGTCACATGTTTTAACCCATTACCCCTTAAATACGCCTTATTAGGCCTATAATGTATTCCTCCTCTATAGAAAAGAACTACATTTTATAGTCATGAATATGCACCATAAGTAATATTTTCTTTATCCTAGCAGCTGGTAGCTTAAAGCAGGCTGAAAGTAAAGCAGAATGTGCCTTAAGGAACATTTAAGTGGTCTCCTACCTTCAAAACTAGAAATAGGCTATGGGGTAATAGGTTAAAGAGGATGGTTCATGCATCATATTTTCTATGACTAAACATGTATGTTTAACAATGTTTGTATAACACAACAATAAATAAGATCAATTATAAACTCATTTGAAACACATGACTTAACTCTGAAATTGTTGGCTATTATTTTAGCAAATATTAAATACCATAGGAATTGAGCGGCAGACAACCTTTGTTCTTTTAGGATTTACAGCAAAACCAGTGTAGAGTAGCCATTCAATAAAGAAATATGGCAACCTCTGAAAAGTAATTACTGCAGTTACTGTTTGAAAGTCTTACATGACAGTTAACCCATTGCCCCATAAATATGTCTTTTACACATTAAATGTATTCCTCTACTGAAGAAAATATTGTAGTTCCACTTTATACAACCATAAATATGTACCAAGAAATATTTTTTACATCCTAGCAGCTGGTAGCTTAACGAGAGCACCGCAAACGGGTGCTGGACGCTCGACTTTCATATACTTGAGACGGCTACAATTTTCAAACTTAAATAATGTGTATGGGTGTTTAATGCCCAATTGATCATAGAAGTTTGTAAGCAACAACAACTTAAACATACTTGGACAGTCTACATTCCATTTAAAGTAAACTATAAGTCAAAAGAAGGACAATATCTTTGCCTGCTTTACCTGCCTTGTTGTTATGAGTTGCCCTTTTGAAACTAAACAAGTATTCAAATATATTGGAAGTTTGAAATTAATAACTTTCTACAGTTACTGAATAATTTCATATACAAATTCTTGGTCAAACAAGGGCAATAACTCTGCATTGACAAATTCCATGGTTATCTGTTTTGTTGAAAGGTGATGCCCTTTTGAAGCTGAACAAGAATTCAAAGTTTCAAGTTAATACCTATGGTAATTATTGAGAAATTTCAATTTACAAGTTTTATGTAAATAAAGACAAGGGCAATAACTCTGGAATGTCACATCCCCGATCACCTTTCTTGTTTGAATGAGTTGCCCTTTTGATATAACACAAGTATTTAAAGTTTCAAGTTAATACCTTCAACAGTTAGTAAGATATTTCAATTTACAAGTTTTAAGTAAAAAAACAAGGGCAATAACTCTGGAATTACAAATCACAGAGTAACCTACCTTGTTGTAATGAGTTGTCCTTTTAATACTTAACAAGTATCAAAAGTTTCAAGTAAATATCTTTCATAGTTATTTAGATATGTTAATTTATAACTTTTAAGTAAATAAAACAAGGGCAATAACTCTGGATACACAAACCTCAGGGTTACTTGTCTTGTTGTTATGAGTTGCCCTTTTGAAACTGAACAAGAATTCCAAGTTTCAAATGGATACCTTAGATAGTTATTGAGATATGTTAATTTATAATTTTTAAGTAAATAAATCAAGGGCAATAACTCTAAAATGACAAATCCCAGGGTTACCTGCCTTGTTGTATTGAGTTGCCCTTTTGATACTGAACAACTATTCCAAGTTTCAAATGGATACCTTTAATATTTATCGAGAAATCAACTCTTACAAAAACCTTAAGCAAAAAACTTAACCGACGCAGACGCTGACGCAGACGCAGACGCTGACGCAGACGCAGATGCAGACGAAGACGACAGGGTGACGACAATAGCTCGACTTTTCGAAAAATTCGAGCTAAAAAAGGCTATAAGTAAAGCAGAATGTGCCTTGTGGCACATTCTGCTTTACTTTCAACCTGCTTTTAGAGGTCACCTATCTTTAATACTGGAAACAGGCTATGGGATATTTGGTCAAACCTGTGCTTGGAATACATAACACAATATTCAACAGTTGACTGCTAAGTGCAAGTCAGTTGTAAGGCAGAAAGCTCTAATAGCATCCTTCTGCATTATTTTTATATGCTGCAACTATTTTCCATACACAAATGTAGGTCTCATTCTTAAAATCATCGAGCAGGAAATGAGAAAGTACAACTTTCCGCAGCAACTTCAAACAGTTCCAACATTAACAAAAAAGAAAAAAACTTTCTGGAAATCCACTATGAATTCAGCAAATCCCTAAGTGTAAAATCTGAGCATGCATTGCCTTCCAAGGTGAAGTCTGTCTTTCTTCTTTGATTCTCAAATCTTCTAAGTCTTGCAGCAGCTTGATTGTTTAAGGGCCGGCGCTGAGGTCGTGGAGGTAGACCTGTAGCTGTTATCCCTGATATAGCTGGATGGGACCTTGGACTGTTCCCCAAATACAAGTCTGAGAACATCTGTTGGTTAAAAAAAGAAAGTGTTATATTCAACAATGTTATCTTCTTCAGTATTGATGACAGACCATTGCTTTAATCAGACTGAAGGTAAAGCAGAATGTTCCATAAGCCACCATCTGCTAGGATATATGAAATATTATTTAGAATGTATATTACTGACTGTATAAAGTGGAAGTTTTTTCCTCAGTGGAGGAATAAGTTAAAGGTGTAAATAGGTGGTTCTTTGAAGTAATTGGTTCAGGCAGGTGATTGCTTTAACCCTTTCCCTCATAGAAGCGACTTTTAGCGTATTTAGTTCATTCCTCCGCTGAAGAAAATAGTTCCCGTTTATACCCTCATAAACAATTACCATTACAAATATTTTATATAGCCTAGCAGGTTTTAGCTTAAAGCAGGCTGGAATTAAAGCAGAATGTGCCTTAAGGCACATTCTGCTTTACTTTCAACCTGCTTTAAGTGGTTACCTGTCTTCAAAACTAGAAACAGCTAGTATATGAGGTACAGGGTTAAAGAAAAAGAAAATAGAGTAGAAAGCTCTTGTTTGCATTACTTCTTTTGTTTAAAGTTTCCACCTGTATTTGACACTATTAGCAAATCTTCATTTGTGTGAGTATAACAAGACATGGTAGAAACAAACTGAAGTGCTAATGGGGTAGAAAAGGGAAAGGCTTATTTGAAAAAAAATTATATGGAGGAAAAGGTTTAAAAGTATACAATCATGTAGTTTACTCTGTATTGATGTAATTATGAACTTTGTTTCATTGCTTTTAACTGTCAAGGGATCTATAGTTAAGTGGATGTAAACCACCGCAAAACTAAAGGTAAGTTCAACCGCAGTGCATATTGCCAATTATTTCTTGTTTAAGTTTCAGCTAGTAGTTATAACACATAACTTCCCTTATCTCTGGGTTAAAACAACAGGTTAAAATGTGTGTGACAAAGACAGGTGCCCACTTATAGCAGGTTGAAAGTAAAGCAGATTTCACCCAAAGGCACATTCTAATTTACTTTCAGCCTGCTTTAAGCAAAACTACCATTTGCTAGCATATAGAATATATTTCTTATGATGTAATTTCATGACTACAAGGTGGAATTGTTTTCTTCAGTGGAGGAATAAACTTAAAGCATTAAAAAGTTGTCAGAGGGACAACAAAGCCTGCCTGCACATTTCGAAACTTAAAAGCACAGTCTATGGTCAAGGTCACTGCATATGGGGTCAAAGTTTTTGCGTGCATGGAAAAATCTTGTCCATATAGATCTACATATGCATATCAAATATGAAAGTAACACCTCTAGGGGCAGGAGTTATAAGTATTTTTTGACATATACATGTAAATGCAGATTTTGAAACCTTAATGTGGGCTCTGAGTTCAAGATCAATGTCACTGGGGTCAAACTTTATGCATGCATGGAAAGGTCTTATCCATACACACATGCATATCAAATATGAAAGCAAAACCTCATGGTCCACATTTTTTTAAACCTAAGCACAGATTTTGAAACCTAAATACGGGCCCAAAGTTCCAAGTTAAGGGGGTCAAACTTTTTGAGTACATGGAAAGGTCTTGTCCATATACACATGCCTATCACATATGAAAGCAATAACTCAAGGGAAATAGGAGTTATAAACATTTTTCCAAAGTTAAACACCCTTTTAAAAATATGAACGCAGTGGCTGAGGTCAAGGTCACAGAGCCTGGGTAAAAAAGGTCACATGGTTGGAGAGGTCTTGCCCCAAGGCATGTGTGGTGCAAGTGTGAAATACATGTATTATTGTTATTATTAATGATGTAAAAGTTTTACAGCACTCCCTCTCTACAACGGCCCTTCCAACAACGATTCCCTCCTTACAACG
This sequence comes from Gari tellinella, assembly GCA_922989275.2. NCBI lineage: Eukaryota > Metazoa > Mollusca > Bivalvia > Cardiida > Psammobiidae > Gari > Gari tellinella. The sequence continues at coordinate 45,731,140 of OV277869.1, read as the reverse complement.
ACCCTTCTCGCTGTTCCCGACACAAGACAATTATATCTAAAGCTTTCACGGCTGTAATATCGTCTACTTAAAATTGTCGTCTGCTGGTTTTCTCAAATTTACATATTAGACATTTAGACAGAAAAAAACATAATGACGAGTGGCAAACAGCTTGAATTCAGATCTGGATTCAAGCTGTTTGCAAATGTAAGCCAAATTCCCTCCCTACAATGACTCCCTCCGAACAACGCACATATTTTTTGTCTCCCATTGGGTGTCGTTGTAGAGAGGGAGCACTGTAGATGAAAGGGCAAAGAAATTGTGAACACTTTCTTGAAGCTAGCTGCTTATTGGAACAGCAACAGGAATGCTGACCCCAGCAACCGGTTGGCAACATAAGCTTTAATGGACATTCATCTGGCAAGCTTAAAAGGCATATATACAGAGTAATGGGTTAAAGTATGATTCACTGTGGTTCTTTCATACTAACCTGGAGTCTGTTCAGCAAGTGTTCCCCTTCCTTTGGTATCTGACCCATATACCTCTCTGCACTAGGGTCTCTCTGACCCCTATCCTTGCTGTTGCTACGGTGATTGGACACCGTGTTGCCTGGCGACCAGCCCCTCTGATTGGAACGTCCTCTCTCTGGCAGGGGGAAGGCAAAATTGTATGAGTGTCCGAGGACTAGAGGTGAGAAGGAGGGAAAACTACGGCAGGTTAGTGAGAGGTTAGGTAAGCATGCTATAGGAAGGACAAACAGTGAACTCTTGTTAACCATTTACCTCAAAGCCTGTTTCTAGTTTTAAAGACATGTGACCACTTAAAGCAGGTTGAAAGTAAAGCAGAATGTGCCTTAAGGCACATTCTGCTTTACTTTCAGCCTGCTTTAAACTAAAATCTGCTAGATTATATAAAATATTTGTTATGGTAATTGTTCATGAGGGTATTAACTGGAACTATTTTCTCTAGCGGAGGAATAAATTAAATACGCTAAAAGTAGCTTCTATTGGGGAAAGGGTTAAACTACATTCTTCTGTCACTGACATATCAGTATGACAAAGTCATTGTTCTTTACACTAATAATTTGATGCAATGTTTTTTACCTGCAGTTGATTAATTCCCAAAGCAAACCAAATACCTTTGAAACAAAAGTGTACACCCTTTTTCATCTTGGATAATTAATGCTTAACCCCATAGTCTGTTGCTAATACTCAAGATGGGTGACTTACTTAAAGCAGGTTGAAAGTAAGCAGAATGCTCCTTCAGGAGCATTCTGCTTTACTTTCAATCTGCTTTAAGCTTCAATGCTGAGAGATAATGGAAATACATTCTTTGTATTATGTTCAAGACTACTACCTCTAGCTGAGAGGGGACTACTTTCCTTAAGTGTAGAAATAAAAGGGGCATAAAACAGTGTATTTATGGAATACTGAGTATGGGTTACATGAAAATGAGAAATCATATTGTAACAAGAGTTCACTGTGTAGTGTGACATGACTAAAGCCTTAAGCAACCTTATGCCAGAAAAGAATAAGAAAAATGGCTCCTTTCTACATTACTTTTGTCATGCAGCAAACAATATCCAGTTCTCAGAGATCATTGTGTTTCTTTATTACACTGTAACAGTGCACATACTTCTAAACTTTATTGGAATTTCACCTTCTGGCATAATCACTGTGCAATGACTTTACATGTATTTTGAAATATGATTAGTTGAAATTTCTAGAAAGAAGAGGTAAAAAGTCTAATTAGAATCTGCTTCACTACACACTTTGCTAATTTGTACTAAAATATGCAATTTCAAACAGCAAAATCATAGCTCTAGATAGGTAAGAATAGTACAGTCACACTTCAAGATCTCTAACGCACTTAACTTTAGTCAAACTCATCTCAATTTCTAAGCAGTGGCTAAGCCACATTTTAACTTTGTAAATTTTCAAATTAGGCGATTTTGAGAAAATGAAATTAAACTGTACAAATACCTGGCATGTGTAAGTTTGTCTTTTATTTGACCCATCAAAGTTTGGCTGTATTTGAAGTTCTAAATAGTAAATCGTTTTTCACCACTGAGCCCTATATTGCAACCCTTTAACTCTTTCCTCCCTGAAACTTTAAATGGACAATCCAAGTTTCCATTGAAGTCTATAGTCCATTTCTGACCTTTAAGGATTGTTTTTGTTAATGTTTGGCATTATGACAAACAGTGAAGACTCTGATCAGAGGGCTCCTTTCGGAGCCCTCTGATCTGGGTCTTCACTGTTTGCACAGGACAAGTGTACATGTACTATTTATATATACACTGTTTGAAAATGATGCCTATATGCGGGACTAGGGTTCAAAGGGTCAAGTCAATTCTAATGAGTAGTCTGAGTCACAAGGTAGAGTTTGGTAGAGACATCAAGAAGAAAATGTTTTATATACTCTAGATCTTTTCTGGAACACTAGCCAAAAACAAATTTATTTACTCAAAAGCAGAGCTCCAGATAAGCGAAGTATTTGAAAAACTAAATTCTTTATTTCTGTATAAAACCCTATTGAGTTACTACCGGTATGTAAAAATGATGTGCTGATTCAAATCTATCAAATTTCAACAACATAAGCAAAAGCAAAAATTAACTCATTACCCCATAGCTGTTACAAGTTTTGAAGACTGGTCACTACTTGAAGCAGGTAAAAAGTAAAGCAGAATGTGCCTTAAGGTACATTCTGCTTTACTTTCAGCCTGCTTTAAGCTATCATCTCCTTGAATATAGAAACTACCTCTTATGGTGCATATTACCAACTGTATGAAATGGAACTATTCAATTAAAGGTGTAAAAAGGCAATATTATGAGGTAATGGGCTATCTACTAAGGGACATACAGAGATACTATCTACTGAGGGACATACGGAGACACAGGTAACAGAGAAACACATGCACAGTGAGTGCTATGCAGGAGACAAATGGTATACATTGATAAACAGGAACAGACATACTCAGGATATAGTGTTAGACAGAGGATCAAGGACAGTGATAAACATCAGGATATACAAACTGGTTACTGACGTATACATAGTGAACAGAAAGGAAGACTCTATAAGGTACAATTCAAAAGCAAGTTATGTGATATAAAGATCATGTATGTTATAGTAGTCATAAGAAAATTAAGGACATTCATCTCAGATAAATATGTAAAAAAAAGTTTCTGTACATCACAAACCTGTTAGAATATATTTGATGTTTTCTATACCTATTTTTACTTATACATGTAATAAAAAATGAATAATAAATGCATTCAACCATGGTTAACTCTTCTCCTGCAAAAAAGCTTACCGGTATATTTAAAGCGACTCACAACCAGAGGGTGTATTTGCAAAAATAAAAGAAACTACTGAAATAAAACCAAATAATTTATGTATCATCATCGTGCATCTGGCAGTAGAACAATATGATCAGTCTAAAAACATCCTCAAGAAAAGCCTTCAAATCTTATTTTTTTTTAATTTCCCATCACTTTATCCTATATTTATTCTATAGCATCAAAAGATGCAACAGAAATTGATCTCAGGATTCAGACATAAACCCGGGCCGAATTATGTACTCTCTATCGCTACACAGTGAAGTATGTTAAACCTATCCAAGATATATAAATAGTCTGGCTGGTCGAGTGGTCTAAGTGGTTGTCTTTTTTTGCTTTCGGCCCCCGCATGCCGGGTCCCGGGTTTGAATCCCACCAGAGCTAAATAAAAAATTTTATTGACTTTAAAATGCATTTTTGAAACAGAATTTTTATCCTAAACTAATTCTTACCCGTTTATATAAGCGTTTGACATATACACGAATTACTATTTTTAATGCTAAATCTGGTTGCGAGCCTTTTTAAAGCACTATGAAAAACAGTGAAGACCAAGATCAGTCAGCTTGTATTTTAAACTTAGACAAGGGAAATTACCTCCATTTATTGATGCAGGAGCACTGTTAGCTGGTTTGGGTGTTCTCCCTTGTTTGGCAGTCGTATGGAATGAATGCCCTTTTGCTCCAGATGTTGGATTATTCACATTAAACATCAGATGGGTGTTAGAAGCCCCTGTCTGACCTGGGCCATTTGTGGCAAGCAATCGCTGATCTGGGGCTATATCAGAAAAAATCCTCATATGAAAATCTTCGTTAGAAGGGCGGGCTTGTGCCGAGGGATGAGACTGAACAGTTCTGGTATCTGTACTACCCTGGGTGTTATCAGTTCGAGCAGATTCTAGGATCATTGACTGAGAGTTTTGACATCCTGATTGGGTGTTTCCAGATTCAGTGAAAACATTCGGTACATCCTGATACTGAGTAAGACGATTTGCATTTGATAAGAATGTATTTGTTATATCTGGTCGATCAGGGGCCATCTGACCAAATACAGCTGAATGGTTTTGTTGATGATGGTGCTGGGGGTCCTCAGTTTCATGGTTATAGTCTGGTTCATGGCTGTAGTCGTTAGCAGCAGCTACCTGCTCCAGTGGATCAATGTTTTCTTGCTCTGAAATACAGAAAATAGTTGTGTAAACAGACCACTCCTTTGAATATATAGTAAAACTTCACTATTACGACCACACAAAATAAGGCTAATTGATTGAATAAAAGTCAGGTGACAGTTTAAAGCAAGGTGATAGTAAAACAGAAATCTCCTTAAGGAGCTTTCTATTTTATTGTCACCTTGCTTCAAGCAGTCACCAAATAATTCATACATTTAGTGGTTGTTACAGAGAGGTTTTACTGAAGATCTACATGTAACTTTGGAATCTGGAGGTTTTTTTTAAAACAACTACCATTTACTCACATTTAAATATATCCCTTCTAACAAATGTCCCCTCCGAATATCTTCATAAACATAATCTAATAACACTGAATTTAACTAAAACTGTTGAACTCTGACTCTTTTAACGCTAATTGCTTTATTAACTGCTACATTAATTTTGTGGTCTATTTTTTTTTACTAAATATAAAAATTTCCAAAAAAATTCTTTAAAAATAGGGTCAGAGTGTCAAACTCTATATCAGGTCTATTTTTCTTTCCTATTGCAACTACAGTACCTATTTGAGCCATTCTTTCTCTGACGACTTCATTTTCAGGCTGATATTCAATTCCTGTCTCATTCTGCAGTCTGTCATTTAGTGATACTCTTCTGTTGTTAGCTCTGTTCAACAGTCGACCACCTGGCACAGATACATGGGCATCTCCGTGGCCTCCCTCCATGTCGCTGGTACTTAAAAAGACAGGGTTCCAGATAAGAGGGAGTAAACTGAATAAATCCAACATTTTCTCACTCATGTCTACACCAAAGCCTATGGTCTCACTACTCACTATTACCCTATAAGTATGTTTTCCTATCTCTTTAATTTACAGTTGAACTTCGATATCTCGAAGTCGTCGGTTTTGTGAAACATACCCGTATTTCAAAGTTAAAACGTGGCTAAGCCAAGTTTTAACTTTGAAATATGGGTATGTTCGACTTAACCAATCATGAAGTAATGCGGTTCATATGTCGAACTATTGGATAGTTCGGGTTAAACGAGTTTGAGATATGGAAGTTTTACTTTAGTTCTTCACTGAAGAATGAATGAATGATGTATTAGGGAGCATCAACACAGATGGTATTTATTACCCCATAGCCTTTTTGTAGTATTGAAGATAGGTGACCACTTTAAGTAGGTTGAAAGTAAAGCAGAATGTGCCATAAGGCACATTCTGCTTTACTTTCATCCTGCTTTAAGCTAGCATCTGCTAGAAAGTATAAACAATTTCTTAAGGTTTATATTTTTGACTGAATCAAATGGAACTATTTTCTTCAGTGGTGGAATAAATTAAAGGCTTTAAAAGACGTATTTATGGGGTAATGGGTTAAAGCCGAAATCTTCTCTGATTTAAAAAAATCCACTTTATACAGGCACACATATCTCCCATAAGAAATATTTTCTATATCCTATATAGCAAAAGGTAGCTCATGGCTTTCTGAAGGTAAAGCAGAATGTGCCTTAATATTTCTTATTCATGCATATTCGTATTACTGAAGAACTTTTTCTTCAGTGGTGGAATAAGTTAAAGATAAGTTAAAGGCGTAAAAATGTGTCTTTATGGAATAATGGGTTAAGCAGCTACTTTTGTAAACTCAACTCAAATCTCATCTGGCTCCAATTTGTTCAATATTTGGGTTTGAATTCATCAACAGTAGAGAATAGAACAACTTCAGATATGTAAAAGACAGCAATTTACAAGAAGACAGCTCATTAAAAGTGAACTACAGTAAAACCTCTCTATACTCACCACTAAATTGTATCAATTATTATGTAACTGCTTAAAGCAAGGTGACAGTAAAACAGAAAGCTCCTTGCTTAAAGCTGCCACCTGTCTTTGAAATAATTAGTGACTTAGTTGTAACAGAAAGGTTTTAGTTTTACTGTACATGTATATTTTTTAAGAAAGACAACTTGTTCAGCTAGGGAAAGGTATTATATTTTTCCTTGCTTCATACTATATTTTACCTTGCTCCAGCAATAGAAGTTCCACTTAAAGCAAAGTTATTTCGCAGAGATCCCATGATCCTTTGCGCTTCTCTTTCCTCCCTATCCTGTCTCCTGATTGGTGGACGTCCCCGAACATGGCCCTGATGTTGCTGCATATGCTCTGCAGGCTCTTGGGTCCTTATTGTAAGCCCAACACCTGGAATTTCTAGGGAAACTGTGTTTGTCTGTTGTACAGACTGGTTACTAGATCTTCTGTTCCTGTTCCTTTGATACAAAAAAAAATGGTAATTAAAAAATTAACCCATTCACAAATGCCTTTAATCTATTCATCCACTGATGAAAATAGTTCCCCTTTATACATTGTACTGTCATGAAATGCTGCATAAGAAATATTTCCTGTATTCTCAGGACTGCCATTTCTCCGGATTTTTCCTAAATCTTCGGATTTTTTCCCAGTACATGGTAGCTTAAAGCAGACTGAAAGTAAAGTAGAATGCGCCTTTAGGCGCATTCTGCTTTACTTACAGCCTGCTTTAAGTAGTCGCATGTCAACAAAACTAGAAACAGGCTATGGGGTAAAGGTACGATTCGTAAAATCGCACTTGAAAAATGCAAATTTGGAAATCTTAGGAATTTTCATGTCAACTTATGGCAGCTCTGTATCCTATCTGAGAGTAGCTTCGAAATCCAGTGTTATGACCACTCATTAGAATTGTCTCTTTTCTTACAGGGGCTTTCTGCTTTATTGTTAACCTAAGAAATATTTCTTATAATACATCTTTACGACTATAAATTGGAATTTTTTTCTTCAATGGAGGAATAAACTAAGGCATAAATAGGTGTATTTATGGGGCAATGGGTTAACTTGGTTTAGACTATCTGTCTTCATAGAGTGGTTACTGAACCCCTTACCCTGTTTCTAGTTTATCACTTAAAACAGGCTGAAAGAAAAGCAAAATGCTCCTTAAAGAGTATTCTGCTTTATTGTCAGTCTGCTTTAAGCTATCATTTGCAATGATATAGAAAATAGTTATTATGGTGCATATTCATTATTTTATAAAGTGAAACAATTTTCTTCAGTTGAGCAATAAACCAAAGGTGTAACAAAGCATATTAATGGCAAAATGGGTTAATTTTTACAAAAATAGCCAGCTACCATTCATGGAGTATTGTACTCACCTGTTTCTATGAGCAGATTCCTCCTCTTCCATCTCTGCAGAGACTCTGTCCCAGACTCTGTGGCCATCAATAGGACATGTGGGCTGTGAGTGAAGCAACCAGTTGTCTATACACTCCTTGTGGAACTGAAATATTACATGTGTATAAACTTTTTATCACCATTGAAATACACATTTGCCAATTCTTACTCTTAACCCATTACCCTTTAAATACACCTTTTTACACCTTTAATGTATTCATTCGTCAAAGAAAATACAACCATAGTCCCAATTTATATAGATTCTTGAACCATAGCAAATAGTTTTAATATCCTAGTAGATGGTAGCTTAAAGCAGGCTGAAAGTAAAGCAGAATGTGCCTTAACTCTTTCCTCCCTGAAACTTTAAATGGAAAATTCCAGTTTCCATTTTAGTCTAGTCCATTTCTGACTTTTAAGGGTTGTTTTTGTCAATGTTTAGCATTATGACAAAACAGTGAAGACCCTGATCAGAGGGCTCCTTTCGGAGCCCTCTGATCTGGGTCTTCACTGTTTGCACAGGACAAGTGTACTATTCACATGTACACTGTTTGAAAAGGACGCCTAAAAGCGGGACTAGGGTTCAAAGAGTTAAGGCACATTCTGCTTTACTTTCAACCTGCTTTAAATAGTCATCTGCCTTCAAAATTAGAAATGGACTATGGGGGTAATAGGTTAACATGCTAGCAGTGAAACCATGATAACCTTTAAAAACAGTTAAAGCAGTGTCTCGTCAGGATCCAAACATTGCTAACTCCATTTGACTTATAATCAATGATAATTTGAAATTCCCTATACATGTACTAATTTACAATATTGGAGAGAAAAGCTTCAGTTTACCTTATGTTTACATCTTGGAAGTTTCCTTACAAACTGACCCAGCTGGTACCCTCTTAGGCACACTCTACATTGCATGCCAGGCTGAAGCAGGGGACCATGCTCTCTAACCTTCTCCACTGGAAATGTCTGTATAATCTCCTCCGGTATATCACTGCCTTGACTAGCTACATTACTGAAATATTAAAATTTACAACTGAAACGCTTTTTTTGATGACTGACTAGAAAACCCTGTTTAACTCATTACCTCATAACTTGTTTCTAGTTTTGAATACAGGGGACCTTTTAAAGCAGGTTGAAAGTAAAGTTGAATGTACATAGGCACATTCTGCTTTACTTTCAGCCTGCTTTAAGCTACTTCCATTGGCAGGACTTAGAAAATATTTCTTTAAATCTTTAGTTTTGCCCAGTATTAAGCAACAATCTGTCCTTAGAATAGAAAGTTTCATACTTTTTACTTGAATGATTGCATTAATAAATACTTCAATGTACTTTATCCTTATAGAGATATGAAGAATAACTAAATAACTAAAGAAGCAGTCGTGCAACTTAACAGAAAGCTTTCTTTATACTATTTTACAGACAATTGTGCAATCTGCTTTTTCCCATCAACTCCAAAAATACCAGCATTCTGCTTTACTGTCATCCTACTTTAAACTGTACTCTATGTGCTACAGCATCAATGAATATTCATTTGAGGTGCATATGCAGAGGAAGGGGCAAAAGTGTCCTTTGGCGCTTCTGCTGAGTTAACAGTTTTAAGCAGAATATTTCATTATTACTCGTCTAAAGAGGTACAAGTTGGATATTTCATTATCATTATCATCCAGGGTTATAAGTTGAATATTTCATTATTACCCATCTAACTGCATTAACAGGTCATAGTCATTATCTGTTATCTCCCTGTTCACTAAGTCATCCATAACAGCCTGAGGTAAAACGGCTCCATATGCTCTTGCTGCTGGCCGCCATCTCTGATTCCTCTTCTGCAAAATTGTCAAGAACAATGTGGAATTGGTCTGCACTGTTTATTTCTTTCCTTCATTACCATTGCTGTAAATTACCTATATTCAGCTAATATAGCAAATATAGTACATTGTACTTCTATCTTAACCCTTTACCTGATAGCCTATTTATAGTACTTAAGATAGAAGACTACTTAAAGCAGGTTGAAAGTAAAGCAGAATGCGCCTTAGGGCGCATTCTGCTTTACTTTCAGCCTGCTTTAAGCTATCATGTGCTATAATATAGAAAATATTCCCTATAATACATATTCATTACTGATTAAATTGGAACTATTTTCTTGAGTGGAGGAAAAAATTAAATACGCTAAAAGTCGCTTCTATGGGGGAAAGGGTTAAAGCAGGTGACTGCTTACAGTACTGAATCTTATTAAATTAACAATTTTTGCGATTCGATGGCAATTCGCTTGCAATTCGATGGCAATTCGCTTGCGATTCAAAGTACTAACTTTACCCTCGGGTAAGTTTTCTTGAATGGTGTATCTCACAAATGTTCGCAAATATGCCTTCGTTATTTTTTTCGATTCCATTTTTGTCACAACCGCTTCGGAAAATTCGTGTAAAAACAGTCAAACGTAGGATTTGTTTTTTGAAGCGCGCGATTCGATGGCAATTCAATGGCAATTCGCTTGCGATTATCAATTTAATTTAATAAGGTTCAGTACTGTAACTCTTTCACTATCAACTGTGCCAAAATGAGACTTTGGAAAATAGTTTGGATCTTCATCAGACATTGTATAATGCAGTATCTGATCAGCATCCACTTGTATTGATATTCTTCAGTCCAAAAAGCTATAACTCTGACTAGAAACAATAGTGCAGACAACACTATCAATGCAAACAGTATTATGACAAAAGAGAGTTAAAGCATACAATAAAAAAACTGGCAATGAAAAGGTTAAACGAGAAAATATCTCTTATACATATTCATGACTGTATAAATTTGAAGTGTTTTATTAAGCAGTGGAATAAATTCAAGGCATTAAAATGTGTATCTATTGAGGAATGGATTCAGTGGTTACTTACATGTCTATACTGAAAAGGATGCTGTGTATGTATTGGTGTGTTAAAACACGACTGACACAGGTGGAAGTCAGCACATGCACTGCATCTGCAACATAAAAACAAAGATCATCAACATTTCAATATGAATACAATTAGGTTCTATAGTCTTTTTCACAGACAGTTTGAATCTAGACTATGATATATAAAATCAGAGATATGAATTGTTTGATTTTTATATGTTTATTCTGTCAATATCAAAATAAATTGATTTTTTTTCAAATTACAGTAGAGCCTATTTATCTTGAACTAACTTAGGTCAAACAAACCCACATTTTAACTTTGAAATATGGGTATGCTCGACTTTATTGAACTTAGTTTGTCTTATTCAATTGAAGAATGTGGGATAGTTAGACTTAAGCATTGTTATGAAAATTGATGTTATAAATAGTTTTAGTATCTTAGTGCCTATGAGTATATGTATGTAAAAGAAATTTAATTATTTTCTAAATAAATCTAAAACTGAGAAGTAATCTTGACAAGTGTATTTAAAGACTTTTATGATGAAGTATATTTTACAGGATGCAAAATGATTGTCCTTCATTTGACTGCCACCTTTCTATAGGACAAATGTGTCTTCTTTTGATAGACGATGTAGAGAGTTTTTATTTTACAACAGAGCTCAAGATAAGGGGTGTATTTCAAAAGCTCAAATCTGTATGCCTCCACCAGTCCCTATGATGTGACTACTCATTAGAATTGTTACTTTGTGAAGAGTGATATATTTTGATAAAACTAGTAAACGAAACTAATAATTCCAGCTTTATCTATCATCTTATTCATCTATCAAGTAACTTTTTAGGCTTATTCTAATGAGTAATCACAACATATCGTTTGGTGAGGCATAAAGGAGAAAAGGCTAGAAATTAGTAGTTTTCATACCAGGGCTGCCATAATTTGATCTTGAAAAATCCTAAGATCTCCAAATTTTCTATCTTTCATGCTTAATTACTTAAAGCAGGTTGAAAGTAAAGCAGAATGCGCCATAAGGTGCATTCTGCTTTACTTTCAGCCTGCTTTAAGCAACCATCTTCTAGGATAAAAGTCTGAAGATTTCGGAAAATCCAGAGAAATAGCAGCCCTGTCATACTGTCATCTGTAACCCTGGAAGTAGTACACTTACCTGTAGCATTTTCCTTCTATTGGAAACACATGACAACTCTGACAAGTTATGCCTATGTGTCTATCCATTCGACCCCCTTGTACAGGGCCTACAGCATTGTGATTCTCATACTTCAGAAGCTCAAACGGCCCAAAGTCCTCACGACAAAATGGACATTTCACCTTTGTTTCCCCTTGTGATTTCTGATGCTCTGCCCAAATTTTCATACATTTAATGTGTATGCTATTGCCACATCCGAATCTGGAAAATTCAATTGCATAGTCATTAACCCTTATCAAGCTGAACTGCTGTCTGCATCAAATACAGTCGAAACTCGATACTTTAAATTGATCGTACCAGTATTTCATAAGATGAATTTTGATAAGTCGATCTTGCTTAAATCAACATACCCATACTTCAAAGTTAAAACGTGGCTTAGCCACGTTTTAACTTTGAAATATGGGTATGTTCTAACTAACACAAGTTCGAATTATCGAGTTTCTACTGAATATCCTCTGAGAAAAAAAATCAAAATTAGATTTAAATTAAGCTTTTCAAACCAACAAAAAATTGAAAACGAGTAGCAAACAGTTGGATCCAGATCAGATGCTGCATGGATTAGTTCTTTTAATATCAATGCATATTTTTTTCAAATATTCAATAAGACAATCTTTTGAAAACATACAACAATATCTGGAGAAAATAATAACTTATAAGCATTGTTGTTATTGCCATCAAGAGCATTGCAGTTTTAAGTATTTCCTCTATAGCCATAGCGCAAATCACCAAGGGTGAACTGTGTTTAAATCATTCACCCCTGTCACCTTTAATGGGCAATTCCAATTTCCAATTAAGTATTGTTCAATTTTTACCATTTGGAGTTAACTTTAACAATATACATCATATAATAACAAACAGTGCAGGCCCTGATCAGAAACTTCCTCAAGGAGTCTTCTGATCAAGATCTACACTGTTTACAGAGAACATACTCAGAACAAGTGAACGGTACATTTCAAAGGTACACTGTTTGATAAGTCATGTGGATATTTAGAGATAGATAAAAGTAAGGAAAGTTTTACTTTTCTCCTGCTTTCAGCTGATACCTGTTTTTAGCACCATCAGTGTACATGTACATTCATTTGTGGCAATTATGTGGAAGAGTAAACAGAAGCAACCCAATATGCTTATGAAAACAAAAGGCTTAATCTAAAGAACTCTTTGTGAAATGCATACAATAAACTTTCTTACTTGCAATACGTGACTGGAAGTCTTTTGGCCAGTAGCTCATCCTGACATATGGGACAGACATCATCTTCGGCTATCTCTCTCTGGGGTATTGTCTCCCTGCCATCACTGCTAGCTGACAGGGGCCGTCTCCATCTACTAACAGCTGTTGGAACCTTTTTACGCAGCTGCTGTGTCAAACCCCTCAATATTTCATTGATTTCTCTCTCTACAAGCCCTTTTTGCCATGACACTGAGAAGAAAGGTAATGCAAGGCTCCAGATAAGGGGAGTATTTCAAAAACTAAAATCTTTATTTATACATTAAACCCTATGGTGCCACTACTCATTAGAAATGCCTCTTCGAGACGATTCTAATGAGTAGTAACACCATAGGATTTTGTGCTGAAATGAGTGAGAAAATGATGGATTTGTTCAATTTACTCCCTCTTATCTGGAGCCCTGTATAAACAGGTCTTATGGTGATAATAGTATTCACGACTGTATCAAGTGGAACTATTTCTTTAACCCTTTACCCAATAGCCTGTTTCTTGTTTTGAAGACATGTAACCAATTAAAGCAGGTTGAAAGTAAAGCAGAATGCACCCTAAGGCGCATTCTGCTTTACTTTCAGCCTGCTTTAAGCTACCCTCTGCTAGGAATTATAAAATATTTCTTATCGTACATGTTCATGACTGTACAAATTGGAACTATTTTCTTCAGCGGAAGAATAAATAAAATGCGCTTAAAGTCACTAGTATTGGGGAAAGGGTTAAGAGGAGGAATATATTAAATTCATAAAAAGAAGCATCTATGGTGTAATGGGTTAGGAAACTCAAATCTTAAACTTTGATCCCAATCAATACAATTAAGTTTGTTGCATAAAATAGTTAAAAATACCTATTCATAAAACTCTTACTTGGATTTGTTTGTGGAACCCTGAATTTCTTTAGCAACAGCCAACATATATGTTTACAGAGGTCTCTGTCTTTGGCAAATTGTGTACAGGTACAGCTATGTGGATCTCCTAGGAAGGCCTGTAATGCATGTGTCAAACAGTACAGTAAAATCTCTCTATAACTGTGAATAGTTTCAGCTGTGAAACAAAGCAAGTTTAATGAAATTATGATATAGGAAAAAATGTATATTTGAGCTATCTGTTTGTATCTTGTTTTATTGCGTTATTGCACATGCCTAATTTAGATTTATGGTGAATTCGCCTAGAGACGAACTCGCCTACAATTAGATATATAGTAATCTAAATGGTGAATTCGTCTACAAAGCAATTATATAGTGATTGTATTTCACACCTCTTGTACGGTATCTTTAACATAACAAAACTTGATTTTCAGGTAGTGTTTACTAAGATCGGATGATAGGTGTAGCCCCTGATCATCATATGCAGGTGTTAATAATGTAGGTCTAGGCAGAGACAGTGTATACACTATACACTGTCTCTATTATAGGTGCAAGCAGCATTTTTACTTTCAATATGATAAATGATGTATTCTACGTTGACATTACCCCCTTTCAAACAGGTTGTCAAATCTGGGTGAAGTGATTAGGGGCTACACTGATCTTTCGTTTTGTTTTTTTAAAAAAATCTAATTAAGGAAACAACAAGATTAGTTGATCCTGTACAAACATTTTTATTTCATCTACCTGTAAACGGTAAATTCTTATACTGTACTACAAGGTGTGAAATACAATCACTATATAATTGCTTTGTAGGCGAATTCACTATTTAGGTTACTATATCTATCTAATTGTAGGCGAGTTCGTCTGAATCAGACACTACTGAAGTTGCTATGATTTACTATTCTGCATCAAACTGACACCCTCTTAACATTGTTCTTCATTTTGCCTTGTTAGTGTAATGTCTTGTCCAGTTTTGGATAGTACCTGGACTTTAACTTCTAAGACAAAATTGGCTAACTATAATGACATTTTACTGCTGCTTTTGTTCACAGTAGCATAAGCACAAACTGCATTGTGTATATTGGAAAAACATTAACCATAAATCAGTATGGCCAACAACTTACCTTGCATGGTTTTGCTATTCCTTCTTCCTTCAACAAAAACCCTGTTGGTCCAGTTTCCCTCAGAATGTAAATGGTTGCATTTTGAGCTTCTGTTTGTCTCCAGAAAACAAGATCAGAACAGGTTCTCTGCCATGGCACACTCCGCGCCATTGTTGATGAAGTGTTATTTGTGTTACTTTATATCGTGTTTCTACAAATACAGGAAAACAAATGAAACTTTGCTTTACATGAAAAACTCCCTTTCCCCCATAGAAGTGCCTTTTAGTGAATATGGTTTATTCCTCCGCTGAAGAAAATAGTTCCAATTTAATCAGTCATGAATGTATACTATAGGGAACATTTTCTATATTCTACACAAGATAGCTTAAAGATTTATGTCCTGTTTCTAAAAATACAGAAAAACAAATGAAATTTTGCTTTACATGAAAAACTCCCTTTCCCCCATTGAAGCGCCTTTTAGTGAATATGATTTATTCCTCCGCTGAAGAAAATAGTTTAAATTTAATCAGTCATGAATATATATTATAGGGAATATTTTCTATATTCTACACAAGATAGCTTAAAGCAGGATGAAAGTAAAGCAGAATGTGCCTCAAGGCGCATTCTGCTTTACTTTAAACCTGCTTTAAGTAGTCACCTATCTTCAATTCTAGAAATAGGCTATCAGGTAAAGGGTTAAGCAGTGTTTTCAATTTTATATTCATTTTGGTTATAATAAAATTGAATAATCCTTATATGTTTCTTAAGTAGGTACAAATAAAACTTGCAGGTAACTTATGAACTAATATTCAATGTTTAATGTATTTATGGACCAACATGTGCAGGATATACTAGCAACAGGGTCATTGTGAATCAAGACACACAATTGTTTCGTCTCAACTCAATTCCAGGCATGTCAGGCAACACATTTCTGACTGGCTGCTTGGTCCTGTGGTAGAGCGTCTACTTGCAGTGCAGGTTCAATCCCTGGCCGGGTCAAACCAAAAAGACTTAAAATTGGTACGGTGCTGTCCGGTAATGCTGCGCACTTGCTATATCATGTTAAAGTTTTCCGCTATAAAGCGGACAATGGTATGGAAACCAGTATATCAGAAGAAAGGATAAAATAGCATTTATCTTTCAACTTAAATAGAAATATTTAAGAAATAATTTGTTAATTTCCTTTCTAGTAAATTCAACATTTACCCTTCCCACCTATCTAGCAACTGTTTACATGTCTGGTAAGTCTGCGCAGTAGAGACGCTTGTCAATGAAGAGGCCCAATGGGGTGGTTAGGGGTTACATTGTCCAGATATGTTTTTAATAGCATTATTAAACTTAATGCATCACTTAAGGGGGGTTCCAGTGTTAGTTACAGGGCTGCCATAAGTTGATAATAAAAATCCTAAGATTTCAAATTTTCATTTTTTCAAGTGCAATTTTATGAACCGAACTTTTACCCAATCGCCTGTTTCTAGTTTTTGTGACACATGGCTGCTTAAATCAGGCTGGAAGTAAAGTAGAATGTGCCTTAAGGCGCATTCTGCTTTACTTTCAGCCTGTTTTAAGCTATCATGTACTAGAAAATAATCCGAAGATTTAGGAAAATCTGGAGAAATGGCAGCCCTGTAGTTAATTGCTTTATATAAATTATCAATTTTTAGGTTTAGATTTAGGCATATTTTAGATCCCCAAAAAAATTCAGACATGCAACAAAATGGATCAGGTATTTTTACTGAAAATAAGTTGTCTTCCCCATGACAGGTGTCTCAGGCCTTTAGAATGACGTCAAAAGATGGATGCAATTAGCATATCGTGCAGCGTCTGCATTCATGGCAACTATGTGACGAGAATTAAGGGCTTGACAGCATGGTAAGGCCAAAAAACAATTAGGTGTGGTTTAGGTAACATTGGTAAAAAAAATAGGGTAGGTAGGTAGGCTTTTTTTTTTTTAATTTTTTTTTCTTTTTCCAGATGCAACTGGTTTATACAGACTTGTGACAAAGGCGACAGACAACCATTGACCACAATAACTCACCATTGAGCACTGTGTGCTCAGGTGAACCAAAATTACAGTCTGGCAATATAGAAAATAAAAACTTTAACAGTTTTCGCTTTCAAATCTCTTATGTTTTATTTTTAGATGCAAGTTATGTTTTGTTTTCTAGATGCAAGTTGTTTATACGGACTGACAACAAAGGACAACAGACAGCCATTGACCAGAATAGCTTTATACCATTGAGCACTGTGTGCTCAGGTGAGCTAAAAATAGTCTGACAATATAGAACTCCAACAGTTTAGATTTCAAATTGGTTTATATGCTTAACCCTTCTCTTGCTACACTTTTGAAAATAGTGTAAATCCAGATTAGCCAGTTCCTAAAGGAACCGCCTGATCAGGATGTACACTATTTGCCATTCAGATTCCACATTTGTAGCCAATATCCATGTGAAATATTCTTTTATTCGTAAAAAATGAGAAATGGGCAGAGCTTTAAATATCTGAATATTCATCAAGAGAAGGGTTAATATCAGTTTGTATTGCAAAATGCGTTTTTAACAAAAATCTGAATGTACAATGTATCATGTATTGAATAAAATTGTCTTTTGTACATGTTTGTGTTTAAATGTAAAAAGTAAAATCTGCCCACCAGCTCAATTTTTTTCAAAATCCAGATGAGAATCTTTTAAAAACTATATTTCAGAATGTAACTGTATTAGTAGGGCTGTGTATTGCCTGGCTGCTTGCAATACAATATGTATTGCAATACGGTGTACCGGTAAGCAATATGCAATGTGTATTGCAATACGGAGATGCAAAGCCATACAGTTATATTGGAATACAAATTCCAGTTGATACTGATTAAAATGCTGAATACTTAAATAAAGATGGTTTTGTTTTCTTTTGATTTTATTAAATACCTTAAAGGTGAAATATATGCATTAAAAGAGAAATTAATATATGCAGTGTTTGACACTAACTCTGAGTTTGACCGATCAGCAAGGATCCCATAGGGATCCCTGGTTTTGAAACTTCGCTTCTCTACAATAGATCAGGGTTTATTCCCAAATTTCATTGTAATTGAAGGAAGGAGAATGAAGAAAGAGTAATTATAACTATAAATTTTATTAAGGTTTTATACTGTGACAGTTTCTCTGAGTGAAGGGATCGACTTTGTTGAAATCAACAAACTATAACTGATGTTTTATATACAGTTAAACCTCTATGTATCGAACTTCGATAAATCGAATACCCCGTTGTGTCGAAGTTTTTTTGAAGTCCCGATCTTTTCCACTATATTTTCCTTGTAAAAACACATCCATGAATCGAAGTTATGTGTATCGAATTCCCCGTTGTATCGAAGTTTTTTTCCAGTCCTTTTCATATAAATCCAACATAAAATACCACAAATGTATCGAACATCGATTACCTGTCAACTAACATGGATCAACGGATTACATGACTCGCTAGACTGACGCTAATTTTTCACACCTTCGCGTGAAAACACGCTGGGGTGCTCTTTTAATTCTGCATGCACACTCTGTGTTATCAGTAATAATTGGGTAAGTTTGTCATTTAATTGTTTCACAGTTTTCGTTAATGATATTGACAACGCCGCCATGTTTAAAGGCTTGATGACACCAATTTATCCAAATGAGTAAATAAACCGCAAGGACTGTTTTGGACCGACAATTAACGAAACAAGCCAAACTTTGTGAGAAGTTTAATAGTGCTGATAAACCAGTGGTAAATAAAGAAGCAATAAAGAAGAATTGAATTGAATTGGTAGGCATTCTATTATCAGAGCCGCAACATGGCAGATGCGCTCCGATCATGGTCTGTCCGGTGAAAGACCCGGTAACCAATCCGTGGGGATAGCTGGGCAGACCCATCTCACAACGAACGACAACTCTGTTAAGATATCGATAACGATATTACTGTATGTTCGTATTTATGCACCTGCAATCTTGACAACCTCGAAGTCGAAAATTAATCTTTAAAATCATTATTATTTAATCAAATGTTTATTTCAATCTAGAAGCTAAATTGATTGACAGTTACACTGTACATAGTACGATTTTCGGCATTTCCGCCGTAATTTCGCATCTTGGTGTAATTGACAGCATCTAAGTTGAAAGTAAGATACATGTAGTTGTTTTTTTCTATGTTTTAATGCGTATAACTATGAATTCTCCTACCTTTGTACACATGTATTGTATTTTGTTATTTATGCCGTTGTTTTTATAAATGATAAAGAACACGTCGGATTTATCTTTTATTTCAATATGCCAAAAAGTACACATAGACGTGAAAACATTACACGCCGGGAACGATAGTTCTTATAGATCTGATATGCATTGAAATTCAATACTCAAATCACAACCCATTTATGATTCGAAGCTCCGATGTTTCGAAGTTTTTTTCACAGTCCCTTGAAGTTCGATACATCGAGGTTTAACTGTATCTCCCTTCAAAAATCAAATCTCAATATAAGAATCACTAGATCTAGATTAGTTCTTATCATTTATCAATGGAAGTTAATTGTTTTTCTTATTTTTCTTTTTAAATATTGAACGGAAATACGTATTCATATTATCCCCAACTGTCATACTTCCTTCCCTTTCAGTATTTACAGTTTATCTGTGGGGGTAACGTGACTTGAAAGTAATAACAATTTCTTTTCAAAATACGCCGGTAAAAATCCGCGAAAACTGATGACAATTTGTAATGTCTACCGTGTTTTTGTAACACAAAAACTTGACAGAATTGATTAAATAACGATCTTGCTAACACGTGCTGATATGTTTTTCTGAAGTTGTTCACCAAGATTTCGAAAAATCCACATTATCTTTCAAATAACTCTATCGACGCAACTTACGATTTTACTATCGAAACCAGGTTGGCAAAGCCCACCAAGTTGACGCACCCGCATGTCATACTTTTATGACAACAGCAATCAAAACTATTTTAGGCCAGAAATCTACACCAGCTGTCAATTTTGTATCCTGATTGACAGATCAGGTGCAGTTTGCATAATCTCGCGAGATTTTCACTTTCGACATGTAATTTCAACAACGTGTAACAGAGCCTTTCTACACATCCTAATGCGACACGTTGCTGTGTTATTCCAAGTATAAACACGCTCGATCTTCAAATATGTGTACCTCATCGGAAGGGAAAATATCTATAGGAGATAAAAGACCGCATTTACCAAGTAACCGTTTGTTTCAAGTGCATTATCTTTTAATGACTTGTGCTTTTAAAACGCCTAGACGATTCGGGCTCGAAAACCGACGTTCCGAGCGTTTCAGTTCCGTACTCGATATTGTTCGTCCTAAATTTTCGTGAGCAAATTCGATAAAAAATCGTAGGGTCGGCGCTAAAAAATAGGGTCGGTCGGGTTACCTGAACCACACCTATTTTTTTTTTTGGCCTAATAACAAATGATTTTTTAATCTTTATGGCTAATAGTTATTTATGAAATCATCTGACAACCATAAAAGGTAATTCTTTACTTTTTATTGGGTTTGTTCACATGCATTTGACAGCCAAATTGGCCGAGATGGCTTGCGGAAACTTGGTCAATGTCTCATGAATATTCAACGAGGTCAATTGTATGAAATGTAGACAATGGATCCATGTGTCTGAAAAAATAAATATATGGTATTTTTATGAATAATACGTATCGGAAATACTTAGTTTAACATAGGTGGTTTTTTTTTTACCAGTTCCTGTTATTTCTCAAGTAAAACGAGGTTTTCGTGAGCATTTGACAGCCGGAAGTTAACCGGTTTGTTGATGCGCAGACTTACACGCCGCGCAGACTTACCGGACTCGACTGTTGAAATGAATTGCTACCCTTCGGGCTTAGGGTAAGCATTACGACTGGTTCGTTGGAGTAAGGATAAAGTGACCAGCCGGGTTCATTCCCTGATGCACCTCATAAGAAAACATTTCTAAACTTTATTGATTATTATGATCTAAATTTAAAGACATCATATCGAAGGGGTAGATTAAATATTCCTTATTCATTTGATCCAAACATAATCTAATTATCAACCTCATAATAATCTCGCTGTAATAGAATGAGAAATATGCGTTCGAATTTCTAAAAATCACCTGTCGGCAGCCATGTTGTTTACAGCCTCATTCTGAGATTGTCAAGGTGGATTGTGCTTAATAGAAGTATACCAATTCGCCCTAGCTATGTTCGCCATAAAAATATGCTTTTACTTTTTATCACTTTTAAGTGTCTAGGTGTTTAAAGATGTTTATTGTTGTATTGAGAGCCATTTTTTCTTAATTTATAGAAATATGCATGAATAATTGTGGAATAATTGTTAATCAAATATCACCACTCAACTTTTTGTAAGAAGTTATCTCCCTTTGGATAAAAAATGGCTGACTTGATGGACCCAAATCTGGAAGTGTTAACTCATGAAAATGCCTTAATGAAAAAGTATCTTGCTCTTAGAAATAAATGCGAGCAGCTACAGCAGGTTAAGCATATTTCAACCAAATATTGTAATAGAAATTCAGAATGTATGCAAATGTAAACGACTGAGAATGAAAAATCAAATGACTATACAGAGCTTATTCACCCCTGTAAATGCAAAATGGACAATTCCAGTTTCCAATATAGTCTAGTCCGTTGTTTACTATTTGGG
Source organism: Gari tellinella (assembly GCA_922989275.2). Classification (NCBI taxonomy): domain Eukaryota; kingdom Metazoa; phylum Mollusca; class Bivalvia; order Cardiida; family Psammobiidae; genus Gari; species Gari tellinella. Next base: position 45,709,541 of record OV277869.1, on the reverse strand, counting down.
GGTATTTGTAACAAAATTATATGTTAATTGACAAACAGTGCAGACCCTGATCAGAGGGCTCCAACTGGAAAAGAGTCCCATCAGATCTGGTCTACACTGTTTCAGTTTACACGGGTTACTAGAATAACCGGAATACACCGGAATACACCGAAATACACTTAAATATACCTGTTATAGATCATAAAACAGTTTCAGATGATGTATTTACACATTTTGTGTACTAGTATATTAAGTTTGCACAGGAAATATGCAATTTGTGAGTTATAAATGGTTTTCTATTGAAATCATAACCGAAATACACTTTGTAATGTGTCATGTGAGAATTACACATGCGTGAGAATTCACAGTGTATTTCGGTTATGATTTCAACAGAAAACCTTTTATGACCCACAAATTGCATATTTTCTTTGAAAATTTAATAAATTAGTCCATAAAATGTGTATATACATCACCTGAAACTGTTTTATGATCAATACTATGTATATTTAGGTGTATTTCGGTGTATTCCGGTGTATTCCGGTTATTCTAGTAACCGAGTTTACACTATAGTTGACTAACTGATCAGGTGAATCTTTTCCTGTAGGAGCCCTCTGAACAGGCTCCGTGCTTTCGACTAACTGTAGCTCCCACACATCATTTCTGACGGTGATCCATGCATTGGGCAGGACAGTCATCACCAGATGGTGCGGAAAAGCCCATTTGCTGACAACACCATTACAATGTCCGGGCCAGGGAAACAAACCCGAGACCTCCCGCTTGGAAGGACCTGGTCAGGGGGATCAAACTCACAACCCCTGAATGCCTGATGTCGTAATCGGATGCTTTAAGGGAGTGTTTTTTAGTAACTATTTACCGTTTAGTCTACATGTTCTGTTCATAAACAATGCCAGTGTCGATCCTGATCAGACAACTGGATCCTGTAGTAGCCCTCTGGTCTGGGTCTGCACTGTTAGGGCGTGTTCAAATATCAGTCCGGGATTGACGGAATCGTAATCGAGTGGTCCTGATTTCAATTCCAGAATTGTTCTATCAGTTCTGTTCATTAGGAGGTCACGGTGCAAGCAGAATTGTGATGTATCATCATGGTTCCCAGCACAAATTGCCAACGCTTCGACAGCAAAGTTATACTAAGCAGGGAACCAGACTACCATTTTTGCAAGGGTTCAATTATGTTTTTACTTGATTTACTAATTCCATGGAATCGTTCCAAACAGTTCTGGAACTGATAATCAAACACGCCCTTTCGACAAGCGTACTTCCACCTGTACATTGAAAGTAAATTTTATGGCAAGTTGAACTATGCTCATTATCATAGATAGGGTTGAATGTGTTCTGTAAATATCTGTACATTATTTTGAGGGCCACAAGGGAGATAAGTTGCTTTTGTGTTCTTATTTTGTTACCCTCTTGAAATAAAGTCTTGAACATTATTGATATTATTATGTAGTGTCAACATTTTTTACCTGCTTTGGACTATAATGATTCAATTGCATGCATGCCCTGTCCTTCCGTATGTCCATGCCTACAAAAATAAACAGATTTTACCATTCTGTCTTGGACACTTAAACAGTTGTTGCCTTGAACCATTTACCCGTACCGCCCAACCTCAATTCGACTCCACCTAACTTGGACTTTGAAACAATTCAGAATATACCGTATTGTTAAGGATGAGAAAAGATTCAGAATGTGTTGTTGAGGATACCAATGGCTTGGAGTATAATTGTTTATTGAATGCAGTCTTATTTTGACATGTTGTTAAAAGGCTCAAGACCTTTATTTCATGATTTTGAAACTTTTTAATATATAGGTTTATGTGAGATGAACATTGTACCTGGAAATAGTACACTTGTTTTTAATATGCAAACAGCGTAGACCAAGATCAGAGGACTCTGAAAGGAGTCCGTTGATCTAGGTTCTATGTTTATAATTTTGAAATACAAATGTATATGATAAATAATTAATTTTGAAATACATGATAAAGAATAACCCTTAACAGTAAAAAAAACTACATATATTTCACTAATTGTAGGCCTAAGTTAAATATAAACCGGTATTGTTCATTTGAAATTTCATGTAGGAAAACAATTTGTCATCTGCTATCGTTCTAAAATTAGAATTTTCAAAATTTCTTTTGAATTCAGTGTCGGAATAGCAAACAGTTTGGATCCTGATGAGACGTCGCGTTACCAATCTGTTTGCACAGGTATTCACTATAGCAGGTTTATCTGCCGCTTGCATGCAAATAGTTATGGCAGGTTTATCCACCGCTAGCGTGCAAATAGTTAGATACAGATCTATGCCTTTTTATTGCAGGGAAATGAAAAGCTTGTGAACAGGATTCAGCATGTCAAGAAGCTTGTCAAGAGATACAAAAGAGACAGAAGGTATTTGTTTATTGTGCATGTTTCAGCTGTTCACACAGTCATGAATGAATGTATAGGCACAGAAATGCAGTGGGAGTCTCCGAGTCAGTTCATGTAATAGGAAGCTTGTAGAAACATAATGTAGCTTTGTTGGTATACAGTCCTACTTCGACTTCTCAAAGTTGGTTTTGTCAAATATACCCGTATTTCAAAGTTAAAACGTGGCTAAGCCACGTTTTAACTTTGAAATATGGGTATGTGCGACTTAACCGAGCATGAAATAATGCAGTTCATATGTCGAAATATTGGATAGTTCGAGTTAAACGAGTTCGAGATATCAAAGTTTGACTGTATAACTAAAGTCTTAAATAGAAATTGGTATATTTAAGCATTTCTGCAATGGTACAAATGTGATAGCAGTTATAAAGTCCAGTCAATTTTTACTGCCTTGGGGGTATTTTACCTTGTAATACATGTGTATTTCAAAATGACAATAGTGCACACCCTTGATCAGAGGGCTCTTTTAGGAGCCCTCTGATCTGGGTCTTCACTGTTTGCATAGGACAAGTGTACTCTTAACAGGTACACTGTTTGCATAAAACACTTAAGGCATGACTAGGGTTCAAAGGGGTTATATCCTTCACATATAGCAATTACAGAAACAAGACAATGCTGGCCCACTTCCTATTTTGATATGCACAGCCATGATAGATTGGGCACATTTGTTATATCACCTCTTGGTTTAAGTTTCCTAAAATTGAATGACAGTCATGAATAAACTACAGAAGCTCATTTAACCCATTACTCCATAAATACTCTTTTTTAAGCCCTTAATGTATTCCTCCACTGAAGAGAATAGATCCAAGTTATACAGTCTTAAATAAGAGATATTTGCTATATTCTAACAGATGGTAGCTTAACCCATTACCCCATAGCCAGTTTCCAGTATTGAAGATAGATTACCACTTAAAGCAGGTTGAAAGACACCTTCTGCTTTACTTTCATCTTGCTTTAAGCTACAATCTGCTAGAATATAGAAAATATTTCTTATGGTATATGCTCATTACTGTATAAAGTGAAACAATATGCGTCATCAGTGAATTAATTTAAAAGCATAAAAAGGTCATATTTATGAGGTAATGGGTTAAAGCAGGCTGAAAATAAAGCAGAATGTGCCTTAAGGCTTATTCTGCTTTACTTTCAACCTACTTTAAGTGGTCACATGTCTTCAAAAGCTAGAAACAAGCTATGGGGTAATGGGTTAAGATTATTTGTTGTTTCTTGCCCCAGGTTTTTACAAAGCAGGCTGGACTCCTACAATGACAACTACAGAGAAGCCCAAGTACCTGTTATGTGGGAGGTAAGCTTAACCCTTTCCTCTCTGAAACTTCAAATGGACAATTCTAGTTTTCAATTGAGTCCAGTCCAGCAGAGCCAATGTCATACCCCCGGCGTGGGCGTGAGCGTGAGCGTGGCCAAGGTTAAAGTTTTTTGGACGGGTTGTTTTAAAGCTTTATACTTGTGCTAGGGTGCTGAAATTTTGTATGGAGGTTCATTTGGGGGTAAACATTGATTTTAGGAAATTGGAATTTAAAAATAATTAAAATTTATGTCAATTTTCAACATGTTTTGGACTTAGGTTTTTCGACTACAAATGACCACGTTAAAGTTTTTTAGACGGGTTGTTTTAAAGCTTAATACTTGTTCTAGGGTGCTGAAATTTTGTATGGAGGTTCATTTGGGGGTAAACATTGATTTTAGGAAATTGGAATTTAAAAATAATTAAAATTGATGTCAATTTTCAACATGTTTTGGACTTAGGTTTTTCGACTACAAATGACCACGTTAAAGATTTTTGGACGGGTTGTTTTAAAGCTTAATACTTGTTCTAGGGTGCTGAAATTTTGTATGGAGGTTCATTTGGGGGTAAACATTGATTTTATGGAATTGGAATTTAAAAATAATTAAAATTTATGTCAATTTTCAACATGTTTTGGACTTAGGTTTTTCGACTACAAATCACCAGGTTAAAGTTTTTTGGACGGGTTGTTTTAAAGTTTAATACTTGGGCTAGGCTGCCGAAATTTTGTATGGAGGTTCATTTTGGGGTAAACATTGATGTTATGATGTTGGAATTTAAAAATAAATAATTTATATCAATTTTTGACATGTTTTGGACTTAGGTTTTTCGACTACAAATTTCTAGGTTAAAGTTTTTTGGACGGGTTGTTTTAAAGTTTAATACTTGTGCTAGGCTGCTGAAATTTTATATGAAGCTTCGTTTGGGGACAAACATTGATGTTATGAGGATGGAATTCAAAAACAATTTTAATATTTGTCAATTTTTAACATGTTTTGGACTTACCTTTTTAGCTCCCCTGTTCGAAGAACAGCAGAGCTAATGTCATACCCCCGGCGTGGGCGTGGGCGTGAGCGTGAGCGTGGCCAAGGTTAAAGTTTTTTGGACGGGTTGTTTTAAAGCTTAATATTTGTGCTAGGGTGCTGAAATTTTATATGGAGGTTTATTAGGGGTTGAACATTGATGTTATGAAGTTGGAGTTTAAAAATAATTTAAATTTATGTCAATTTTCAACATGTTTTGGACTTAGGTTTTTCGACTACAAATCACCAGGTTAAAGTTTTTTGGACGGGTTGTTTTAAAGTTTAATACTTGGGCTAGGGGGCTGAAATTTTGTATGGAGGTTCATTGGGGGGTAAACATTGATGTTGTGATGTTGGAATTAAAAAATAATTTTAATTTATGTCAATTTTCGACATGTTTTGGACTTAGGTTTTTCGACTTCAAATCACCACGTTAAAGTTTTTTGGACGGGTTGTTTTAAAGCTTAATATTTGTGCTAGGCTTATGAAATTTTGTATGGAGGTTCATTGGGGGTTAAACATTGATGTTATGATGTTTGAATTTAAAAATAATTTTAATTTATGTCAATTTTCGATATGTTTTGGACTTAGGTTTTTTTACTTCAAATCACCACGTTAAAGTTTTTTGGACGGGTTGTTTTAAAGCTTAATATTTGTGCTAGACTATTCAGTGCTCCAGATAATTTTTGCATGCAATGAGTACGTACTCACACTATTTTCACTTCAATGCTGAAAATTGAAATTGAATACTGAAAATCTACGGAGAATACAAACAATGAAAAAATTCAACTAAATTTAACTTTTACTCAATTGAGCAATGTAATCATGTACACACTTCTATGTTAATGTCATCATCTGAGCAAAACATTGATTCCTGTTCATATTTGAACACATCGCTTGTGCTCTTTAATACCTATGCCTGTCAACAGTATTTCTTTGCATGAATCTTTGAGCCTTCAATGGCCAACAAGGTGTCTACATTTCCCCCAATGCATATGGGATATTTCAATACTGTTTCTCGATCTTGTCCCTTAAAAACTAATATTTAACCAGGGATAATTTATTTCCAAGATTATTTTCAAGTTTTTTATTTAGATCTACCTGGGCACCGTTGTGTTTTCTTTTGATAATTTTTGCGGATTTTGATACACTGGGGTTGTCCTCGCGAATGACGCTATCAATTGAACACTCAATGATAGATTTGAATACCCGCTCATGGCATCCTCGCGTTTTTTAAATTGAATAGTATAGGCGTTTTATCATTATTTTTAACGTTGACCAGCACCAGACGCCGCCATCATAACATGTTTTTCTGCCGACGCTTGCAATGACAATTTCGTCCCATAATGTTTCGACCCGTACCTTGTAGTAGGGGGAAACTACGCCGGCGTGTTTATACGGGTCTCCGAGTATTTGAGTTTTAAAGTACACCGAATTCACAATCCTTTCTGAAAGGCTACGGAATCGAGATAACCCAGCCGATCCAATGTTGCCGCTTTTTAAAGTTCGCGACTGAGGCGAGACACTGCCAGTGCGAAACTAATTTAAACAGCGAACGGTGTTAGGGTAAACATTTCACTTAAAATACGGACTGGTTTGAAGTTATTTTTCTAAGTAAAGAACGTAGTTCTAACCCATCAAACGCGCAAAACTGATGCCCAGTCTACCGTTTGTTATTTGAAATGCGTACGCAATTTTCTTTGTGCGTTTTTGTACGCCTGGATCGTCAATTCAAATGCGTTTCTCTCCAAAAAATATGCGGGAAAACGCACGTACGCACCTTATCTGGAGCACTGTGCTAGGCTTATGAATTTTTTTTCTGGAGGTTCATTAGGGGTTAAACATTGATGTTATGATGTTGGAATTTAAAAATAATTTTAATTTATGTCAATTTTCGACATGTTTTGGACTTAGGTTTTTCGACTTCAAATCACCACGTTAAAGTTTTTTGGACGGGTTGTTTTAAAGCTTAATATTTGTGCTAGGCTTATGAAATTTTGTATGGAGGTTCATTGGGGGTTAAACATTGATGTTATGATGTTTGAATTTTAAAATAATTTAAAAATATGTCAATTTTTGATATGTTTTGGACTTAGGTTTTTCGACTTCAAATCACCACGTTTTGGACGGGTTGTTTAGACTTAAACTTTAAACAGGCGAGCAACAGGTGGCTTTGACACCCATTTCTGGTTTACTGCAATCACCAGGTTAAAGTTTTTTGGACGGGTTGTTTTAAAGTAAAATACTTGTGCTAGGGTGCTGAAATTTTGTGTGAAGCTATATTCTTGATTAAACATTGATGTTATGGAGTTCGAATTTAAAAACAATTTTAATATTAGTCAATTTGTAACATGTTTTGGACTTAGCTTTTATACTGCAATCACCAGGTTAAAGTTTGTTGGACGAGTTGTTTTAAGGTTTAATACTTGAGCTAGGGTGCTGAAATGTTGTATGGAGCTTCATTTGGGAACAAACATTGAGGCTATGAAGTTGTAATTAAAAATGATTTTAATTTTTCATTTTTTGACATGTTTTGGATTCATTTAATAATTTTTCTTAACTGAAAATTGGTTTGTTTTGGATACAAGATGTTTTTAGACTTAAATTTCAAGTAGGCGAGCGTCAGGTGGCTTTGACACCCATTTCTGGTATATGTCCCTCTTTAGACTGGATGTAGTATGATATAGCGATGTTCCTCTGATCTTGTCCGTTAGGACATAATGTGTCTTTTCATCACACTTTTGTTTTTGACTACAGTATAACTCCTGTTCTGCTGAAGCTTTTAACCCTTTACCCAATAACCCATTTATAACATTGAATACTGGTGATCACTTAAAGCAGGTTGAAAGTAAAGCAGAATGTGCCTTAAGGCACATTCTGTTTTACTTTCAGCCTGCTTTAAACTACCATCTGCTAGGCTATATAAAATATTTGTTATGGTAATTGTTCATGAGGGTATAAACTGGAACAATTTTCTTTAGCGGAGGAATAAATTAAATACGCTAAAAGTTGCTTCTATAGGGGAAAGGGTTGAGATGAAATTTCATTTATTGAAAAGGCTTGACAAATGAAAGAGTCTTGCACAAGATTCATAACTCTTGCATTAATACTTCAATAATTATTTCCCTGTTCCTGTAGATTAATTCTGTTATCCTTAACTTAATAAGCTTTTGAAATGAAATTTCTTTAATGGAAAGAGACTGATGAGTGAAAGTGTCTTGTACAAGGTTCATAACTCTAGCATCAATACCACGAGAGTACCGGTAATTCCCCTTTTCTACACTTCTTTTCTGGCAGGTTGCTTGTGCTATACTGAAGCTTTTCACTTTTCTCTTGTATGACTGATGCTCCAGAGCTCCAGATAAGACTAATATTTTAAGTACTTAAATCATTAGTTTCAGCCAAACCCTATGACGTGACTAGTCAGTAGAATCACTATTCTAATGAGTATTGACAAGATAGGTTTAGTCAAGACATACAGGGAAAACTATTGGAAATGTTACATTTACTCACTTTCATCTGGAGCACTGTGCTTGCTAGCAGGTGATACATGTGTTGCAAGGATCACCCTTCTAGTTATTTCTGCACTAAGGAAAACAGTCCCTTCCTAGAATCCTAGGAATTCCTGAATCCTGAACATAAAACACAAAAGGCAAAAAAACACAAAAAGCATTTCCAAAATCTTTCCAGATAGTATCTTAAAGGAAGCTGAAAGTAAAGCAGAAGCTCCTTTAGGAGCATGCTACTTTGTTTTCAACTGCTTTAAGAAGTGATATATTTTAGGAAGTCACCTGTCTTTAGAGTTCTCTACTGTTGTTTAATTAGTTGTTGTTTAATTAATTACCTATAAGATACTCTTTTTACACCTTTAATTTATTCCTGCACTGAAAAAAGGAGTTCCACTTAACTCATTATACCCTGAAACTTCCAATGGGCAATTCCAGTTTGCAATAAAGGCTGGTCCATTTTCGACTATTTAGGTTTGTTTTTTTTTCGTAATATATTACAAAATGACAAACAGTGAAGACCCTGATCAGAGGGCTCCTGCAGGAGGCCTCTGATCAGGGACTTCACTGTTTGCATAGGACAAGTGTACTCTTCACATGTACACTTTTGGTAAAGGACACATATATTCGTCACTAGGGCTCAATGAGTTAAAACAGTCATTAATACACACCAAAGAAAATAGTTCCTATATCGTAGCAGATGGATGCTTTCAGCCTGGTTTAAGCAACCATCTGTCTTCAGTACTGAAAACAAGCTAGTGGGAGTGTTAAGTTGTTAACCCTTTACCCAAATAAACTGTTTATAACATTAAAGACAGGTGATCACTTAAAGCAGGTTGAAAGAAAAACAGAATGTGCCTTAAGGCACATTCTGCTTTACTTTCAGCCTGCTTTAAACTACCATTTGCAAGGATATATAAAAAATATTTGTAATGGTAATTGTTCATGAGGGTATAAATTGGAACTATTTTCTTCAGCGGAGGAATAAATTAAATACGCTAAAAGTCGCTTCTATTTGGGAAAGGGTTAGTACAAGTTTGACTCAGTTTACATTATATATTTGCAGGAAGACCAGATGTACAATCTTCTTAAGCCGCCGCCCCAGTCTCCGCCTCCAAAGGAGATCATACCTGTCATACCACCAGAGGTCACGCCCATACCAGTCAAGACAAAGTCAAGCAAAAAGATCAAGTCCCTCCTTAAGTCACATGACCTGTCAGCTGACAGTGGTGGTGCAACAAGTCAATCACATGAAAAGTTAGCGAATTTCAAATCCCTGTTTGCAGGGCATACCATTAAAACTGAGCCAATTGAGTTGCTGACAACTATTAAGAAGGAGCCTTTGCTGACAACTATTAAGAAGGAGCCTGTGGATTACACTCCAGTAAGATCTTCCACCTCAGCTTTCCAGCTTTTCTGCGAGCAACATAAACAGGCTGTACAAAGCCAGTTCCTTCAGGTAAGTTGGAGGTTTGTCAGCCATACTTAATATCCAGTCAGGGCCTTAGAAAAGAATGGGTTAACTGAACATTTCTAAAATGTTCTCATTAAAATTATGTCTCCTCTAAACCCCATGTTGTGACCACTCATTAGAATTGTCTCTTCAAGACAATTCTAATGAGTGGTAACTACATAGGGTTTGGTGGAGAAATAAGAAAGTTAGTATTTGAAATAGCCACCTTATCTGGAGCAACTCTGCCAGTTGATCTTTTCTGCATAAAATCGCTTTGGGCATCTCCACATACTCCTCCATTTAGATCCCACACAAGCATAAGATGACTATGTTGAATACACATGGTAGCTGAAACTTAATTACAGCAAAATAAAAGTAAGTTAGAAAGCTTCCTTTCATCTTGCTTTAAGCATCTTGCTTCTAAAAATACAGACCCCATGCTTAGGAGACGTTTGAGTTAGGTTTGGGATCGGTCTCAGGCTTCTCATTGACCAGAGCTGAGCATATACTCAAATCTGACCGATCAGGGGCTTGTGTGCGATCTCAGACTCGGCTCAAACGATTTATACGCATGGACCCAGATCTCTTTGTTTAAGAACTTAGCAAACTTTATTAAATCCATAGAAGGATAATAAGTTTTTACTCTCCCAGCAGAGACAAAGAACAAAGTACAATGTATATGTGTATCATGTATATTGGTAAAGGTTTGGATAAGCCTATATATTGATTCACATACAAGTTTGTATTTAAATTGTATTGTACAAGAATGAAGATGTATCTTGTGTACAAGTCAAATAAAATTATTGTTCTGTTCTGTTCTGTTTAAAAATGTATTAAGCCATGGGAGTACATGTAGTTGAACAATAAAACCATGCTGTATTTAAGCTCAATGTAGTATGCTAGTTTTGTATACTTTCAGGAGAAGAATGAAATGCTTACTGGGCAAGAACTTACAAAAAGGTTAGCTTTAAGATGGCAGGCTATATCTACAGAGGAGAAAAAGGTAAACTGCTAAACAATTGACCCCAAGCTTCATTAACCCTGGTCACAAATGAACTTGTCCTTTACAAATGGTAATCTAGTGAAAGATACTCTTATCCTAAGCAAACAGTGCAGGCCCTGGTCTGACAGTGGGTGTCTTCAGGATTTGCACGGTACATGTATTTCATTTTGCAATTTATAGTAAAAATACAAACTTAATAAAAAAAAAAAAACAACAACAAAAAACCCTAGATTAAATCATTTGGAAACTGGAATTGTCTTTTTGAAGTTACATGGGTGAATGTATTAATTTAAGGGTGTCCATATTATGAGATAGCACTGAAATGACCACATATGTCCCCAGTTAAACCATCATTAATTGCTTATAAGCTGAAATACAAGAGATGAAAGTGAGAAGGTTTAAAGTGACATTACCGGTAACTGTAAAGGCTTTTAGAATCATTTTACATTAAACCCTTGAATTATAGCCTGTTTCATGATACATGAACATGTAAAATATAAAGTTTTGTAAAATATAATTGCATTTGAAACTGAAACATCACAAATTCTTAAATGTTCCTCTTTAGACTTTAACCCATTTAGTCCTAGTGATGTGAATACCTGTTCAGCTGGATACAGTTATGATAAGCCACTATAAGAAAAGGATTCTGATCTCTATCCTAGTAGATGGTAGCTTAAAGAGGCTCGCAACCGGATTTAGCATTAAAAATAGTAATTTGTAAATATATGTCAAATGCTTATATAAATGGGTAAGATTTAGTTTTGGATAATAAATTCTGTTAAAAAATGCATTTCAAAAAAAAAAGAAGGAAGAAGCTCTGCAGGGATTCGAACTCCGTGCGGAGACAAACATGAAAACGAAGGCAACCGCCTTAACCACGCGGCTACTGGGGCTCTCTATCTATATGGTAGCGAATTAACGTACTTCACTGGTAGCGATTGATTTATACATATTCGGCTCGGGTTTATGTCTGAGCCCGTGTAGAGAAGCAACAACAACAACTATACCGTCAGCTGACGCTATTGAAAACCGATGGAAAATATCTAAAAAAAACTAAGATTCGGTGACGATTCTTGAGACTTTTTTTGGACTCCTATAGCCTGTCTCTAGTATTGAAGATGAGTAATCACTTACAGCAGGCTGAAAGTAAAGCAAAATGCGCTTTAAGGTGCATTCTGCTTTACTTTCAACCTGCTTTAAGCTACCATCTGCTAGAATATACAAAATATCCCATATGATAAATATTCATGATTGTATAAAGTGGAAATACTTTCTTCAATAGGGGAATGAATCAAAAGTGTAAAAAGGGCTATTTATGGGGTAATGGGTTAAGAGGTTTTATTGTAGAACAAGCTATTGTGTACTAAGTCCAACTCCTCCTCTCTTTTTACAGGCTTACTATGAATTATACGACTTGCATAAACACAGACTTGAAGCAGAGGCTCGACAAAGCGAGGCAGATGCCTCTGCCCTGGAAGCCATGCAGTTGGAGTCAGATGCTGCTGTGTCTTCACTGTTGACATCATGAGGTCTAAGTCAACAAAGATGGATACAAACCTTAAAGCTGCTGGCACTGAGACACTGGCTATTGTTCTTTGTGTGGTGAAACTCTGTAAAGTGAAACTTGTATTCACTCCCAGCAATGACTATACTCATCATTTACAAACAGTGTATCTGTGACATGCACACTTGTCCTATGCAAACAGTGTAGACCCTGATCAGAGGGCTCTTTAAGGAGCCTTCTGATAATGGTCTGCATTGTTTGCCATTTTGCAATATAATGCAGAAACCAGTCCTAAATACATGTTTTCCTAAAGTAATCAGACTAAATTGGAAACTGGTATTGTCCATTAAAAGTTCCAGGGATGAATGCGTTAATTAACAATAGTAGAAGTAAAAAGGGTCTTATAAGACAGACTGCCAAAAACTGAATTCTGTAAAACAGAACATGGTTAGCAGTCTTGTAGTTCCCCAAGATTTGAAGCTTAGTAAACAGTTGATTCAATACATTTGACATTTAAACTCATTGAGCCCTAGAAGCACATACAGTAAAACTTCTTATGACCACTAAAACAAAGGCTAATTGATTCTATAAAAGACTTGTGACAGCTTTACCCATTACCCCATAGCCTGATTCTAGTTTTGAAAATAGGTGACCACTAAAAGCAGGTTGGAAGTAAAGCAGAATGCACCTTAAGGGGCATTCTGCTTTACTTTCAGCCTGCTTTAAGCTACGATCTGCTTGAATATTGAAGATAGTTCTTATCATTCATACTCATAACTTTGTATTTTCCTCAGTCAAAGAAAAATATTAAAGGCATATTTATGGGGTAATGGGTTAAAGCAAGGCGCCGCGGCAGTAAAACAGAAAGCTCCTAAAGGAACTTTCTGTTTAACTGTCGCATTGCTTTAAGCAGTCACCTGTGGTAAACACCTTGTATTCATTAAACACAAATTAGTGGTCCTAATAGAGAGGTTTTACCACATATACAATATGCTCATCCTTTACTAACAGTGTACCTGTGATGGGCACACAAGTCCTGTCGTAAAGTTGCTTCAACGATAAGTGTTCCTTCATAAATATTGATAGAACATGTAATTTGAATAAAGCTTTGCACTTAGAAAAAGAATGTTTGTCAATTATTTATGCCCCTGTGTCAATAAGTGCCTGTTTTACCCATGTCCAACTGTCCAGGTTTCTTTCGTCAGTTCATCCATCCACATAATATGGTACATGTTTTGTTTGTTTTAACTCCTCAAGCAGTTTGCAAGCTACAGCCATATCATTTCACAGGATTTGTTCACATCCTGTGAAATAGTTAAACTTGGTAATTTTTGCATATAATTATGGTACATGTGACTAGGAAACATCATGTCTCAGCCACATCTCTATTTCTTCCAAAGTCTTGTCCATACATTTATTTTGAACCCGTCACATCTACCCATTACTCCATAGATATAATGCCTCTACAAGGGCTTAGGGTGGTTCAATGATACTTGATCAATAACTTCCATATATTTAGTGCTAAATACATGTGTGATATATCATTTTAAAGAGAATTTCAATGCCTACATGATGGTATAATGCACGATAAGATCACTAAACTATAAGTAACAACATGAACCTATATGACCCCTCCTCGAGGACACTGGAACATAGCATTTTTCAGACATTATGTTTTGACGTAATAATGTCTAACTAAAATTTCTAAAATTTGTTTTTGAATATACATGTATTAGTTATGTCTGAATTTTAATATAAATCAAATTTCATTTCAATTGAAAGTTTTAACTGTCAAAAATCTCAATTTTTCAAAACTAACATTTCTTATTTTTGCAAAGACAAAAGTAGACACATGCTATCGAACACCAGTATATCTACATTTTGATTTTAAAACATAAAACCCTAATTCAATGGCTTCAATTATAGTCTGGTTTAATATCAAAAATGAGTTTGTGCATTCACCAACTACTTTTATACATAACAGTAGATTATTTCTTTCATGATGTTTTAAGTATGTGTTTAGTATTAGCTATATTTTGTATATTTTATAGAAAATTAACATATTAAACTGTGAAGTGTTTGCAGTAGCATAATAGTGTTTTTTTTGACAAAAAGTTTCATAAATTTATTCAAAATAAAGCCCCAATAACAATTAAGTACCAAACATTTTTCAGATAATTGCCGCAACAATACACAAAAAGGTCCAGTGTCCTTGAGTAGGGGTCGTTTAGGTTCATGCTGTGACTTATTGAGTTACGTGATCTTGTCTTGCATTATCCCATTGTGTAGGCAAAGAATTGCACTATATAATGATATATCACACATACATTTTGCACTTTAAAGGGTTTAGCGGATGTCTGGCTTAGGATGTTCAGAATGTTCAAGGTTCAAAGCCTACAGTCAGCTCACTGTGAATTTCTCAGGGAATCGGAAATTATTTCCGACACTCCACTCGATCAATTTCCTCCACAGCAGTGACCCCCCTACCATAGATATCTTAAAATAACCTAGATCGGCTATAGGCCAATCAGTGATGTTCATCGAGAAGCCATTTTAGTTAGAGTATGCTATTCATCTTCCAAATGTCTGGTGCACGTCGTAATGCGGTAGATTAATGACGTTACATGCTGTGCGCAGGTAGTCCCATCTTTGTTGACAGGTCATTGACTATAGACAGGTCATTGACTATAGAAGTTGCTAAGAGCCCTTTCAAACCTTTCCATAGTAACTGCGAGTAACTGATGATTTTAGTCAGTTGAATAGGATAAACCATTGTTTTGTGCTTATTATCATTTGATTGTCGTTTTACGGTGCATATTTATGTTGCATGATGTATGTAGTACGAATTCATTCTAAATGAAAGTAAATCATAATTTGTTATCGGAGGGAAAGTGTGTGATACACCTACAAAAATGGTGTCTCTCTGACCATCGACCAACAGGAGATCAGCCCTAGGTGGCCAATCTAGTCTCTTAAGATATCTATGCCCCCTACCTACTCTTTCATATAAGCAACAAAAAAATACCAAGTTAATAGTCTACTTTCAGTCCGAATGACTGTTCAGCCGACTGTACATTCACTCCCCTGATCATTGAGCCATCTTGCCTACAACCTTCAGGGGTGAATGAGTTAAATAAACAAATGCCAATTTATGTGGAAATTTTATTTTGTGTACATCATGAAGCAATGCAATGAAATATATATTTACATAATATTATTTGATAAAATAATAAAGATATCACATTTTTTCCCCAAAACTTTAGTAACATGCATCTCAGAAACAACTTTCTATAACAACATCCTAACAAGTCTGTGACCCTTTACATCAAAACAAATGATGAAAGAAAAACATCATGTATAGTTTTACACCTACTAAAATGCTTGTTTTGTATTCATGAGACTATTTAAAAGTAAACATTCAGTCAAACAGGACATAGAATTAAACAGTATTTGAAAATCAGACTTAACCTGTTTTGTTGACAATATGTGGAGGAGTAATACTTTCTTACACACTTTTGACAATTTTTCATACATGATTAAATTCATGGAGTTTATTTGAATTGTTTAATTTCAGAGTTTTTCACAAACGGTTTGATTTCTAGTCCCTAAAGAAACATTTAAATCGTAAAATGTCAGTCCTTTCCTCCTGAAATGAACCAAAAATTGATATTTTCACCATCTAGTTGTTAATGTAAATAATTTTGTGTCGTTCCACTGCTTCAATGTCTCTTTCCAACTGTTTCATTTCTGCTTCCATTCTCTCCTTTCTGTTTTTCTTTGGGGCTGTGTCTGTCACCACGGACAATCCTTGGTACTGGTCGTGGATCTCCTCCCAGTTACACTTCAAGCCGTTCAAGATTTCCTGACGCTCTTGCGCTGTTAGCTGCTTCATGGCCCCTCTTCTGAAATGCTCGGCCACATAGGCATCATACTCTTCCTGTGCCCTCCTCATTTCTTCTTGTCTCCTGGTCAGGTACTGAGGTGTACAGCCATAGTCCTGAAAAAAAAAGAAACATAAATGATAAAGTCAATCTTTGGCCAGTTTTTGAAACAGCATGGGGCTTGCTAAAGTCAGGTAATTGCATAATGCTTGACAATAATCAAACAGAAAGTTAGCTGCTACTTGCTTTAACCCATTACTCCATAAATACACCTTTTAATGCCATGAATTTATTCTCTCATTGAAGACATTGATTTCACTTTATACAGTTAGGAATATAAGAAATATTTTCTATGTTCTAGGAGATCGTAGCTGAAAGTAAAGCAGAATGTGCCTTAAGGAACAGAAACTATTTCTTGTGGTATACATTCATGGCTGTATGAAGTGGAACTATTGTCTTTAGTGGAGGAATAAAGTTAAGGCGTAAAAGGGAGTCTTTAAGGGGAGAAGGGTTAAGGATCAGGTTCTACACTGCAAATTATATACTTCAATTGATTAATTACCAGCATAAAATGGGTTAACGGCTGAAATTGCAGCTTATTACCTATAGGAGCCTTTGGATCTGGATCTTCACTGTTTGCATAGGACAAGTGTACTCTTCACAGGTACACTGTTTCAGTCCTTTCCTAAGGCAATGTATGGGCCAATTTCCAAGGCATAAAAGTATCAATGTTCCCCAATGCTTGAAAAAATAACTTGTTTTGCCTTGAAGTTGTTGAATTTGATGTGTAAATTTCCCCCAAAAGGTCCATTTTCAATGAGAAATTCCCCCATTTAAAGGTCCTGACACACTTCCCAAAACCTTGAAAAATAGGATGCTGTTTGCATTTAGGATACATGACTATGGTTCTAAGGGTACTACATATGGTTACTTAGGGCTTGTATAAGCTGCTACCTGTTCTAAAGACTACAATGTATCGTCTTTTCTGTGTTTGCTAACATGTTTTACTGTACCTTCTTCTGAGTATATATTGGTTCCAATCCAGATGGGTCTAAGAAATTCTTGTCACCCTTCTTTGTATCTACATATATCTTCTCGGGCCTTCTTGGAACTGATGTGATCGTATTAACAGCATTGGTAGTTATGAAGTTCTTTGTAGTCTTTAAACCCATCAGAGGTTTGTCATCGCTCTTAGGAACCTCTGGCTTTTTTCTGTCTTCATCAGGATAATGGAAAGATAGCTCTGTAATAAAAGGTCACATCATTTGTTTATGTTCATGTAAGAATATCAACCTCTTCACTGCCTTAACCAGAATACTGTACTAATGAGTTTAGTTTGAAACAGTTTGGATCTTAACCTATTTTGTAACCCAATAGCCTGTCTCTTGTTTTGAAGACAGCTGACCACTTAAAGCAGATTGAAAGTAAAGCAGAATGTGCATTCTGCCTTACTTTCAACCTACTTTAAGTTATTATCTGCTAGAATATAGAACATATTTATTATGCTTCTTATTTATAGTAGTATAAATTGGAACTTT
The DNA here is from genome assembly GCA_922989275.2 of Gari tellinella. Lineage (NCBI taxonomy): Eukaryota > Metazoa > Mollusca > Bivalvia > Cardiida > Psammobiidae > Gari > Gari tellinella. The sequence goes on along the minus strand of OV277869.1, from coordinate 45,691,911 downwards.
TTTCTTCAGTAGAGGAATAATTTTAATTAAAGGTGTATTTATGGGGTAATGGGTTAAGCAGATTCAACATAATGTAAACTTTTTGACACTCATTACAATATTACTTCAGTCAATTTACCTAAAAATTTGAATTTGAGATTTTTTTTTCTCAGTCTTTAAGACAGGTGGTTTCTGAATGTAGGCTGAAGGGCAGAAACTCCTTAACCCTTTACCCCATAGCCTGTTTCTGGTATTGAAGATTGGTGACCACTTAAAGCAGGTTGAAAGTCAAGCAGATCAAATGTGCCATAAGGCAAATTCTGCTTTACCTTCAGCCTGCTTTAAGCTGTCATCTGCAAGAATACAGAGAATACTTCTTATGCTGCATATTCATGACTGCATGTTTAAATAAGAACCATTTTCTTCATTGGATGAATAAATTAGAGGCATAGAAAGACATATTTACGGGGTAATGGGTTTAGGAAAGTTCTGCTTATTTAAACCCTGCTTTAAGCAACCACCAGTCAGAATATAGGTAAATTTTTCTATGTTTTGTCCCAGTGGTATTTTCATTAGATAACTGAGGTTGCTAATAATGGTTGTCCAAATTGACTAATTACCCCATAACCTGTATCTTTTAACTCATACACCCCTGAAACTTTTAAAGGACAATTTCAAAATATGTCTAGTCCATTTTTGACAATATATTTCAAAATGACAAACAGTGTAGACCCTGATCATATTTCAAAATGACAAACAGTGTAAACCTAGATTAGAGGGCTCATTAAGGAGCCCACTGATCAGGGTCTACACTGTTTGCATGGGATAAGTGTGATTCTCACATGTATGTTGTTTGTAAATGACGAGGTATACTCGTTGTTAGGGTTGAATGTGTTAACCCATTACCCCTTAAAAACGCCTTTTTACACCTCTTACTTATTCCTCCACTGAAGAAAAAAGTTCCAGTTTATACAGCAAAGAATATGTACCAAAAGAAATATTTTCCATATCCTAGAAGATGGTAGCTTAAAGCAGGCTGAAAGTAAAGCAGAATGTGCCTTATTAGGCACACTGCTTTACTTTCAACCTGCTTTAAGTGGTCACCTGTTTTCGAAGCAAGAAATAGGCTAAGAGGTAATGGGTTAAAGAAGATATGTGACCACTTAAAGACGATTTCGGTAGTTAGTTATGCGCAGCTTTTTAGCGCAGAGTACTCTCTACAAAGGAAACTATTGGACCGGTATTCTGGATGACGCTCATTTCGGACGACTGATTTTGACTCCGTACTTCTCAGCCATTTAGAGTATGTAGCATATGCTGTGAGTGGTTGCTAAGGTAACAAGGTATCATTCTCGTGTTAAAACTGAATGTTTACAATTTATCTGAGATATAAACAGTATTTTCCTAGAAAATGCTATGAATTTGTCATTGTTTAGTCACCCAAATACATTGATTTTAGGGGGAAACCATATTTTCACGTTGCCATGGCAACCGGATACGGGAAATAAATGTTCGATATATTTTTTTCCATTCCATGTACAGAGGTACATATGGTATCAGTTTCATGCAAATCGGTTTCCATACTGCATGTATCTATAATTGTCATAAAATCACAACTATTTTTCAGGGCAGAGCACCACCCCTAGGTCATAAAACGAGTTATTACTTGAAAACGAAGCTTGCAACCCATACATTTTGTTTTTATTTCATGTTAAGGATACTCTAAAGCACATAATGGGAAATTTTGAAAAGAAATTCTTGGATAAGTTTTTAAGAAATTTACGAAATAGCGCCGATGTCACAATTTTTTGTACTGTAACACATGTAAAATGCAAAACAACACCCTTATATTTATGTCATGGTAAAAACTCAAAAATAAAGTTAGTAATCCCCTGTTTTCTTGTTTTATTTGAATTCAGCATACATGTACTTTGAACAACAAAATGTGAAAAAATCAAAAAAAATCTTGGAAGGAAACTAACTGTAGAAATCGTCTTTAAAGCAGGTTAAAAGTATAGCAGAAGGCACCTTTTAGAGTTATTATCATACAATAATTTAATCATCATTTGACCTCAACATAAATAAATAATTATATTATATACCTGTCTCAAATGCACTCATATGATAAACCCAAACTTTAAAAATATATATATATATAAACAAGAACGGTGTCACAGTAAGTGACAAATGCCCCCAAGGTGTTTTGTCACTGCAATGTATTCATTTGGCTGTAAAATAAAAATAATACAGCAGGTTTTGTACTTCTTCAAATTTTGTTTTTATTCATTTGAAAATGTTTAAACTATGAAAAACAAACAGTCTGGCAAATCTAAACGACAGTAACCTTTGTTGAACATGACCCAGGCTGTACCTAGCTCAGAGCTTTTTGAGTTGAGTATATATACACATTCCAAATATAAAGTATACCTATCACATATACCTTTGTCGGACATGACCAAAGTTGTACTGAGCTCAAAGGCTTCTTGAGGTGAGAACACATCCCAAATATAAAGTCTCTATCCTATGTAGTTACAAAGTTATGGTCACCGTCAAAGTTGTGTACAGACAGACAGATCAAAACAATATGAATCCGACTAAGTTGTACTGGGCATAAAAATGCTGTGGTATGTTTTCGACTTACTATCAGGAAGATTTGGCTCCTTTGAATGTTTCTTTAAGAAATTTTCTGTGGTCGGAACAGGTACTTTAGCCTGACCCATGGTCCTGTGATCCGCCCTGTTGGCATGGTAATCATCTTTGACAGGGGCTCGGAATTTTGACACATACCTATAAAATATAAATACATAATGATATGTTATCATACCGGTAATGTTAAGACTGAAACAAATGACAAAATATTAAATTTCAATAGCATGATACAAGATAATCATTTAGGTATGCTGCCTGGACATGTTTATCTTAATTAAACCTTTCTTCTATAGCTGTCGTGTAAAAGCCTTTATAGGATTCTACGACGTATTGATACAGATACAGAGCCAGTTAGTCACTAAATCAAATCTCTTACAGTGAAGCACCAGTATCTTATTTAGTGGTGAAAATTGGTTGCAAAATCATGATTGATCATTGGTTGCTCTAAATCATCGATATTGTAATCGATTATGAGACCTACTAGTCTTGAATTAAAAGTCGTAACACAAAACCTAGCGCTCTGAATTTTTTTCTTCTCACCAAGTAGATTCCTAACAAAACAACTTGCTGTTGTGCCATCATGGCCATGTGCAGGATATCATAATGAGAAAAAAGTTTGAAATACTTCCCTTTTCCCACTATTATGGATGTTATGGTCATAAAAAAGTCCCTTCTATGCCATGATGTTATCCATTTTAAATTGTCCGATGTTGTCTGCTTTAATTTCTCAAATTTGAATTTTAGGTACTTTGATTGAATATTGAAATGAGTGAAAAACAGTTCAGAACTTCAGATACTGATGATGATGTGTTATATGGCCTCTGATCAGGATCAAAACTGTTTGCATTAAACTATCTTACTTGGGGTAAGGCAGTGAAGGAGTCAGTGTTTTACTGTCAAATTGCTTGAGGCAGCCACCTTGCATTAACACCTAATGAATAACACAACTAATTTTATCTATGACTTGAACTCTATTCATATCCCTCACTTTCCTGATAATGCTTATTACCAGGCTCAACCTATGTTCACTATTTCTACTAACAATTCCGACATGCACCTTTTCCTGCCTATAACACTTCTGAGAGGGTTTGCAGTATCAAGAGATAGATAGATAGTTGTCTAAATAGAGATGTTTACTGTATTAGCTGCAATACCGTATCTGTATTATTAATGACTATACATGTAGTTGACTACCGACCAATCTGTTAGACTAAAGGTATATTATTATTAGAATTAGAGATACATTATCACGCCCAATACTAAAAGACAGAACAGTCGGAACGGAACAGAACAGAATGTATGATACGGAATTAAGGCGGAATGAGTCAAAGGTAGAAAAAGCGGAACATAAAAACGGAACAGAATGAAAAAACGGAACAGACGGAATGAGTCAAAGGTAAAAAAGCGGAACAGACGGAAAAGATATGTCATTAAAACGGAACAGTCTTAAGTCCACGAATCCCACGGAACACCGCACGTTACTGTACGTCAAACTAACGTCACTTTCTTTTGTTGCAACGTCACAACGCCGTTGCTAGGTTAAGGTTACCTCAACTATATTACATATAGAATGGATATGTAAAAATAGTCAACAAACAACACGTAATTTCAACTTATTTCTCAACCATTCTTTAGAACCAAACCATCTGTAATAAATGATTTGGAAAAGAGAACAGAGGTGGAGAAAGCCCACAAAGTTTATTAAAGAGCTGTTTGCGAAAACACAACAGGGCACGAAGCCGTTTCAAAGCCAAGAAATCTGAAGCAACTGCAGAATATAAGGGCCATTAAACAAGAGGACATCAGATTATCTAAAGACGCAATCTATAACACGCACGAAATTGCGTATGAAGGACAATTTGTACGTATTCATTGAAAAAGCACCTATCTCAATTCAGAACAAATGTTGAAGAGTTTGAGTCTAGATCACTGGTATGTCACCCAAAAGATATAGTAGCTTCAATCAGGAGCACAGAAATTAAAGCAATTAATCACGAAACAAGATCGGAAACTGCTACAAATACCAGAGTTCTAAGAGCAAAGCAAATAGTTGCCCAGGATAGTATATGATTTTCGGCAAAGCTAGGTGTGTTTACTATCGTCGATCACAGCTTCTCGCATACCGTTAGATTGTATCCAAAAGAATCCTGCTCATGTCCGATAGCCAAGAACTGCTTGCACATATTAATTATTAGCGGTAAAGCTTGGGCTGCGAATGAAGATAGATACAGACGAGTGTGGAATACAGAATACTCGAGTTATTCGAAAAAACTTTAGAGGAAATAAACAAAAATCCGGGCGAAAACGACCACGACCTGGAGATTCGGAACCAGAAGAGGTTGAGCGAAAGAAACGATCGGAACAACAAGAATCCGCGGAACAGCGAGAATCTGCGGAACATCAAGAATCCGCGGAACAACAAGAACCCGCGGAACACCAAGAATCCGCGGAACAACAAGAACCCGCGAAACACCAAGAATCCGCGGATTTCGAAAGGAAAACATATGTTAAAGCGCAACATTTTACATATACAGTTGGAGATTTTTTACCTTTTTTAAGCATAGTCGACCTCAATGAGTTATTGTTAAATAAACCAAAATAAATCAAATTTAGAGGAGTTGGCTTTCTTATAGTAGTTTCCATGCACTGTTCCGTCTTTTAGTACTTTTTCTAATCAGTGTTCCGTCTTTTAGTACATTCCTATCCAGTGTTCCTTCTTTTAGTAGATTTAGTCAAGTGTTCCGTCTTTTAGTACATTCCTATCCAGTGTTCCGTCTTTTAGTACATTCCTATCCAGTGTTCCTTCTTTTAGTAGATTTAGTCAAGTGTTCCGTCTTTTAGTACATTCCTATCCAGTGTTCCGTCTTTTAGTAGATTTAGTCAAGTGTTCCGTCTTTTAGTACATTCCTATCCAGTGTTCCGTCTTTTAGCAGATTTAGTCAAGTGTTCCGTCTTTTAGTACTTTCTATCATGTGTTCCGTCTTTTAGCAGTTTTGGTCAAGTGTTCCGTCTTTTAGCAATTTTAGTCATCTGTTCCGTTTTTTCTCATGTTCCGTCATTTAGTATTTATTCTAATTTAGTGTTCCGTTCCTTTCCGTCCCGATCCGTGTTTTAGTAGTGACTATTATCACAGCTATGGGTATTATTAGCAGATACACAGTCAGTGCAAGAAAGTCAGGAAAGTATCTATATATATAGAACCCGTGGTTCGATTCCCGGCCGCGGCGGCTGATTTTTCATAACGTCTTTTTCCGATATATATATACATGTATATATCTATAACGAGTATACTTGTCATTTACAAACAAAGTATTTGTAAGGATTACATTTGTCTCATGCAAACAGTGTATACCCTGATCAGAGGGTAGTGAGTTCCAAACCGGGATGGTACGTTTTAAGCAAGTCCACTTGATCACAGCTCGGGTTTATGACCAAATTTACAACACTTCTGTTGTATTAAGTTTGCTACATGTATGTTCAGCAACGATGATCCTAGCCATAGTTGAAACCTTTGTGTGACTGTTCTTGTTAGAGTCTGTAAGGCCACAACAGGGCATTTCCATGGGAGAAAGGGTCAATATGATATCTAACATCGAGATACAGGGATCTACGAATTTGATAAAGACTTGCTGTTAATGAGTTAATAGAGGATCCTCACTACTAAGACCGAAGAACACTCTTAGGAGCCCTAGATAATTTCGTTATTGAATCAAAACGATTTGATATTTAAGACTGTTCAACCTTGTAAATGTGCACACAAAAAGTTTCAAAATTACCTGCGAGTTATATTTACAAAGTTGTACCAGAGAGAAAATATACCAGAGAGATAGTCAGGCCAATTGGGGCCTTAGCTGCAAGACTACAAGACATATCTCACTGATAGTGCAATGACGTTTGTCATTCCAACATGTGTGCTAGTTACATAAATTACGTTTGTTATTTTTATTACATTGAAGTAAATTTCTTTTACCATTTTAAGAACTGAAATACACTAGCATGACAAGTAATGCAGGAACCGGAAGCAAGTGCAAGCCACGAAAATGAGTCTGACGAAGAGGACCAACCAGGACCTGTGTCAGAAAACAACACTAAGTAACGCTAAGTAAAATGACTGAAGCTGAAATGTCAACTTCACAAAAACAATAAGGATCCTTTACATACCTTGGTTCTTTTTGCTGTCTAACCGCCTCATGAGGGATTAAGCTGTAAATGCTTCCGTGTGTTTCCATCATTTTAGGCTAATGACTTAGATAGCCTATATAAATTTTCCACATTAACCGACCCCGACAAAACAGATGAAAAGAAAACGTAAACTTAGTAACAGTAACCAGGAAGTTCGTCACTTAGCTTCGATTGACATCCGGTTGTGGCTAAATGCGGGACTAAATAGAGATGTAAAAAATAGTCAACAAACAACACGTAATTTCAACTTATTTCATCTTTATAAAAAAATCGACGTTTCGGCTTACGCCTTCATCATGATAAAAATTTTTTTTGGACTAAATAGAGAAAATAAGTTGTTTTCGGGAAAATAATTTTTTTTATTTAAAAAAAAAAAAACATTTAAAAAAAAATAAGAATAAAAAAATATATTCAATCTGAATCACTAAAAACTATTTTATGTAATTTAAAGCAGGTACACGGAAAAGCGACTCGACTTAGTAGCCCCATAAGGTAAAACCCGGCTCAATTTTGTTTCGGAACCAGAGCGTTTCGGTCCCAAATGTTAATCATTGGTCGTTTTGGACCAATTAAGATTTTTTCGGTACCCTGTTTCGATTTCACCAAATCACTTTTATTCTCACGACAAAGTTGAAACACAAGACGTGTTTATTTCCTTTTAATTACCAAGAAGTGTATACATACAGTCATGCACAGGTACTTGACACATGTTTAAAAAAAATCTTTTTTTTCTTTTCTATACCGTAATAGAGGTCTAGTAAAATTATTATTATTTCTTTAATATGAGAGAGAAAAAGGGGGAGATAGAGAGAGAGAGGGGGAGAGAGAGAAGGGAGGGACAGACAGACGGACGGACGGAGGGAGGGATGGACGGAGGGAGGGAGAGGAAGAAAGAGGAGAGGAAGGAGGGAGGAAGGAGGGAGGAAGGAGGGAGGGAGAGAGAGAAGGGAGGCAGGGAGGGGGAGAGAGAAAGGGAGAGAGAGAGGAGAGATGGAGGGGAGAGATAGAAAGAGAGAGAGAGTGGGGAGAGAGATGGAGATAGAGAGAGAGAGAGAGATCAAACAAAAATATGTTTTAATAAATAATTAAGGTATCATAAATTTATCATTTATGTATCACTGTTTAGTAGCAAATTCTAGTGGTCCATTGGTAGTACAATTAATGTACCACTAATGGACCACTCTTCTGTTCCACATGTAAAAGTGGTACATTAGTAATCCATTATACTTAAACTTTTAGATAGTGATCTATTAGTGCTTCGTTACACTTCCAAATCTCAGATAATGACCTATTAGTGGTTCTTTACACTTCACATTCTCAAATAGTGTTTCATAAGTGATCCATTCCCCAGAGAAAATGTATGTAAGATAACAGCGTGAACTTGCCGAGATCTCAACTGAGCATGGTGGGATGTGAGATCTCAACCAATATCTGACTTATACACCTGTGATTCATGTGATATCTCATGTGTCAGGTGAGATCTCACAAAATTAATGAATGTGTGAATCATGTGAGATCTTGCATGTCAAGTGAGATCTCACATACAATTTGATATCCCACCTTTGTTAGGCATGATCTCACTTGAATATAAAATTTTCAGAGTAGATTTAAAAAAATTAGATAAAATTATAAAAATGAGATTTCATTTTTTGCTTTCAATGTTAAAATATTCAAAGGAAATCTGAAATATAGTTTTTCAAAGTTTGATAAATTTTAGACACAAGAAAGTAAACAAAGTAAAATCAAGGGAATATAACCCTCAATTTTTCTCTTATAATTTCTTGTATCTTCTTAGCGTTACGGAGTTCACACATTGTGTAAGCGTCAAGTTTGCTGGAACATTGAAACACATAGAAAGATAGATAGACCTAATACTCCCATTTCATCCAAATGTATTGTAACCTAAGGACTTATATATATTCTGTGCAAATTAAATCAAAGTCCATTTAAAATTGTTGCTGCTACAATTTTAAACATTGTTAGATGTGGCATTTTCAACACATCAAGGGCAGATATCTCTTGATCAAAATTTCCCCTATTATCAAACTCCCGTGAGAGCCTGTGGCCATTTAAGAAATGAATTGATTTTTTTCGGTGTTCAAGCCAAATGAACGACAGAAAATTATCGGCAAATACCATGAATCTGTTCATTTCTCATATTTACATTATTTTATCTTTATATTTGTTATGAAAAAAATTCAAACTTTCAGTTATTAAAGGAGAAATTGGGTTTAAAAAGAGAAAAGTACATCGAAGAAATAAACTTAAATGAACAGCTTAACTCCGCCCCCTGTAACCAAATTACTTTTAGCTACCACATTACGGAAAGGAAATAGTTCTCCCATTTATTGTGCTGATATATTCACGAAAAAGGATGGAAATTAAAAATCGAATCGGAATATACCTATTCTTAATCGAATTAAACCTAAAAGAATACATGTCAATTCAGTTAAAAGTTCGCATAAATTACGTAGAATCTCGTTCGGCATTTACCTCCCTTTAATGATTTATGCTGTTTTTTCCTTTGTTTCAGCTGATATCGATGATTGTACTGATTAAAATGACAGAAACAACTTCTATCAAAGGCAATTTAATCAAAAGTAACAACAGTTTATCTTTATAAATAAAATTATATATATTACCTTTTCATTGGTAAGAACTTTGATATTTAAATAAAAACGCCCGAGTGTTTTAGCTGACTATGTCAGAATCATATTCCAGTGGTTACAGACACAGGGACTACCGATTCGAGTGCCCGCTGCACAAAATAAAATAACCAGCTTCTATTTCCTCAGTCTTTGATGGACTACCCCCCCCCCCCCCCCCCCCTTGTCCTCAGTTGGCGTGAAAGTAACTAGAGGAGTAAAGTGTGCTTAGCTTAGTCACTAATCTCAAGTTGTCTAGAGAGGACCTGACTCGAGGATTTTTTCAATGGGTTTTACTAACCAAACTAACAAATTCAAGATTACGGGCCTCACATGAGACGCTTGGATGAGTATATCCCTAGACAAGATATCAGTAACAGCACAACTAGCACAGGGCTGCATGCTTTTATACCTGGTTTGGTGTTACCACCTAAAGTAGGTCAGAAATTTTCTTTAAGTAGATCTAGTATTTAGTATGTATCTTGAATTCGGGTTAATATATGCATGTAGATCTATTAGATCTTGATTCCGGGCATGTCAAAGAATCGGTTGTTACTTCAGCAGTGGAATATTCATGCTTATCCTTGCACCTCAACCCAAATCTAAAGTAACCAATTTCGGTGTCATCACCATGATAGGATAACTCAATATAGAGTGACGTTAATCCTGTTTATAAATCTAGCCAAATCTGACCTGATTGAGATTGACGCATAATATATCTGTAGATGTACATCGTATTCGAGCTCCTTTTGTATCCTGTTTAGTACTAAGAGAAGGTTTCGAAAGTCCGTTTCTACTTGTAGTTTGTGTAGTGGCGCAGCATTTATTACCCCCCTTTAATGTTTTTTTTTCAGCATCAGCAGTAATAGCTTTCTTAAATGTACACTCAATGTAGATCTAGTACATTTTCCATATATTTTATAACTAAAAATTGTTCAAATCTATTGCACTAATTTCCGATAAATTCGCAAAACTAAAGCCTGTATTATCGTAAATATCAGAATTATATTACATATTTTAGATTCACATAAAAATGCGCCAACGCTCAGGGTCACAAATTAGTGACCGCTAATTGTTATACTTGTAAATGCAAACAAAGGAGCGACTGTAGACCAGTTACACACTCAGAATTCATAAAACGAGTGAGAATCTTATCTCGAGCATCATTGTTATTATTATTATTATACCCGATTTATATAGCGCTCTTTTCACACAGGAGATGTGCGTTCAAAAGCGCTTCACATGATATTATATAAATGTACCTACAAAGCGAGAAAGACAAATAACTACATTCACAATAAAAATGATACAATATTGAGATGCATGGAAACATGGAATTTCTTCCAATATTCTTCCATTGTTGTGATAAAAATAAATTCGTAGCAGACGGACAAAGTTTCGGAGCGCTTCCTACTGCATTTTGTTTCACAATGAGTGTAAATAATTGATATCAATATGAATATAAAATCTATATATATTGGTATTTAGTGTTTAAAAAAAGATTGGGAAATAAACTAGATTCTATCTAGGTCAAATACAACGTGGATTTCTAATTTTATAGTAGCGAAGATTAATGTGCAGCGACTTAACCCTAATTAAGCTCCGCCTTCTAAGGTTTGAGTGTCTATATGAAATGAACACCGAATTTTACAATGGAAAGAGATAGGGCCAATGTAAATATATACAGTTGGTCCAGGGTTATTCTAAATTCATTCAAATTTGTAAATCCTAGAATGTATAGAATATTGAATTAGGACTTATTCTAGTTTATCTGAAAACACCAAATGTAGGTAACTCCTGATTCAAAATTAAAATAGTGATGCCAGAGTTATGGCCTTTCCATATGACACTGCCTCTCATCAAACTAATTATAATTTGTATATGGAATTTCAGTTTACTAGAATCAGTAGAACTGGAGTTATCTCCAGTATAAGAAAATAATTATGATGAAGGGAAATAACTCCAATAATACTGATGCCAGAGTAATGGCACCATGAATGGCATTTCCTCTCATCCAACTCATATACGGAATTTCATTTCACTAGAGAAGTATAGTTATCTTCAGGAAAAGAAAATATGAGAAAGGGAAATAACTCCAACAAATTTGATGCCAGAGTTATGACCCTTTTCAGTGGCCCTTTCTCTATCCAACTCTTTTTATATATTTAATTTCATAGCATCTTTAGAACTGGAGTACTGGAGTTATCCTCGTAGGAAGAAACTATGACAAAGGGGAATAGCTCAAAACATGTTGATGCCAGAGTTATAACCCTTTTAAATGGCATTTTCTCTCATCAAACTGTGTTCATATATTTGAAATTTCATTTCATTAGTATCAGTAGAACTTGATTTATCTTCAGGCTAAGAACAAATGACAAAGGGAAATAACTCCCTAAATATTGATACCAGAGTTATGACCATTGCAAATGGCACTTCCTCTGATCAAGTTCTTTCCAAACATGAAATTTCATTTCCCTAGTATCAGTAGAATTGGAGATATCTTCTGGACAAAAAGTGTGACAGACAGAATATCAGTAATATGTGCTATAATTGTAAGTTTCATAACAAGACTGCCTGACGGCCCTGATATCACTCACCTGTTGTACTGAAGCCTGATAGCTTTACCTTTCTGTTTCACCTGTTTTATCTAAATCCATTCAAATTTGTAGTATAGCATGTAAACAATTTTAGAATACAACCTCATAATTCTAGTATAGTAGAGTACATCAAGGGCAGGTAACTTAAGAGCCTAAATAATACTGAAATGAAGCCTTTTCTAGCATTTCAAAGTATATCAAGGGCAGATAACTATTGCCACATTTATTAGATTTCAACAATAACTGCACTCCTTTGAGAACTTATAGCTATATACTTTGTGTGCAAGTATAATCAAAATCCATTGAAAACTGTAGTTGCAAGAGTGTAAACGCTGTTAGATATGACATTTTTAGCAATTCAAGGGCAGATAACTCTTGATCTATTGGTCCAATTTCAACCATAATTGCACTTATTTGAACTCTAATGGTAATATACAATTTGAGCAAGTTTGAGAAAGCTTGAATAAAAAATTGTGGCCTCTAGAGTGCAACACTGTTAAATATGGCATTTTCAGCAATTCAAAGGTAGATAACTCTTGACCTATTGGCCTGATTTCAACCATAATCGAACTCAATCCAAATCTCATGGTAATATACAATCTTGGTAAGTGTGAGAAATATTTATAAATAGTGTTGCCTCTTGAGTGTCAACACTGTTAAATATGGCATTTTCAGCAATTCAAAGGAAGATAACTGTTGACTTATTAGTCCGATTACAACCATAATCATACTCATCAAAACTCTTATGGTAATATACAACATGAGCAAGTTTGAGAAAGATTGGACAAATATTGTGGTCTCTAGATTGTAAACACTAAAATTGTTGACGACGGACGACACACACGCATGATGCACACAGCACAACGGACGCCGGACATTCAAGAATTGCAAAAGCTCACCCTGAGCTAGCTCAGGTGAGCTAAAAACAGTGAATATTATACATACACCCAGGACACCTGCTATACACAGTCACCGAGGTCACAGATTTAAAGATTTCTGTTTATCTATACCTTAAAATGTGAATGTGGCAAAATGTAAAGACTCCAAACCACAGTTCAAACTCCTGAAAACAGGTTTATTGTAAGTTACATTAATACAATTTTATCATTAGCATAATATATTTTAGATATTTACAGGACACAACCTAAAACATGTGGTACCACACCCACTAGTAGTTTACTATGACACAAGTATTATTACACATGATTTGTATGCCTTTTGCAAGCAAAGTACTAATGCCAGTTTAGAAAACAGTTCAAAGTTATTCTGTTACTTGACCTTGTTAGTTTTTTACTTAGCTTTGTATTAATTTGGAAATATGATGTTGTTTTAATGTCACCTACTTCAGATCACTTCTAGATTTATTAAGCACAGTGAGCCATTAGTTCTACATTGATAGTGATACATTATGATTTATTAAAGCACAGTGAGCCATTAGTACTACATTGAAAGTGAAACATTAGTGATTTATTAACAGGTGGCTCATTCATTAGTAATCAATTGATAGTGAGCCACCATTAGCTCATTTGCATGTCATTTGTATGACTGTAATCGCTTACTAATAAAGCACTATGGTACATTAGTGATTTGTTGTAGTATTTTATTCCCTCCTTTTTTTGTTTGGGTCGATTGAGATGTCACGAGAGTTTACCAGATGCAACAGACCGGAACCATTTTAAGAAAATACTTAAATTTCTTCTCAAACAAAAGCCCTAAATCTCTCACCTGGAACAATTGATGTAAATGTAGCATATCTAATGGAAAGCTGAGAAATTATGGCAATATATGATTGTGCCTATTGCCGAGTAGATGATACTATGTTCCAAATACCTAAGCTAAGGGTATAAGTAAACAACAAGCAGTGAACCATAAAGTTTAATGCAGTCCACTTTTGGGGGGAGTCAGCATGCTTTCAGCATACCAACAGCTTAGTTAGATGGACTGCAGAAATACAAACACCCCTAAATCATGGAAAGAACCAAGTTGTAAAGTACATTTACGGTTCACTGATTGTTGTTTACCTATACTGTAGTTTATCTAGGTTTCATTGAAACAAGAGAGCCAGAATGGCCCTTGATTGCTCACCTGACCATGGTGACACTAAGCTGGGTCAAGTGATTTCAAACAAGAAGATTTTTGAAGTTTTCATTGAAAAAATCTATTTTTAGCTCAGGTGACCCAGATATACAACAGACCGGAACCAATTCAACAATATTTACATGTGAAGGAACTCCAGAAGTTACACTATGCCAAATATCAAAGCTCTGGTCATTTTGTTTTCTGAGTAAAATATGTTTGAACATTTCACTATGTAACTCCATTTAAAACGGTGACCCCATGGCGGGGCCAATTTTGACCCCAAGGGCAAAATTTGAACAATTTTGATATAGGACCTGTAGACGATGCTATGTGCAAAATATCTAAGCTCAGTGTATTATGGTTTCAGACAAGAAGACTTTGAAGTTTTCATTGGAAAAAATCTATTTTTAGTTCCAGTGACCCAGATATGCAACAGACTGGAACCAATTCAACAATATATGTGAAGGACCTCTGGAAGTTACACCATGCCGAATATCAAAGCTCTGGCCGTACTAGTTTCAGAGAAAAAGATGTTTGAACATTTCACTATATAACGCTATGTAAAACGGTGACCCCCAGGGCGGGGCCAATTTTGACCCCAGGGGCAAAAATTTGAACAACTTTAATATAGGACCTGTAGACGATGCTATGTGCAAAATATCTAAACTCAGTGTATTATGGTTTCAGACAAGATTTTTGAAGATTTCACTGAAAAAATATATTTTTAGCTCCAGTGACCCAGATATGAAACAGACCGGAACCAATTCAACAATATATGTGAAGGACCTCTGGAAGTTACACCATGCTGAATATCAATGCTCTGGCCATATTGGATTCAGAGAAAAAGATGTTTGAACATTTCACAATATAACTCTTTGTAAAATGGTGACCCCAGGGGCAGGGCCAATTTTGACCCCAGGGGCAAAATTTGAACAATCTTTGATAGAGGACCTATAGATGATGATATGTGCCAAATATCTTATCTCTGGCCCTTGTGGTTTTTGACAAGAAAATTTTATAAGATTTACTTATTTTTTCTCTTTGGTTGCCATGGCATCCAGAGTTCTGCATTGTTTCAAATTCTTTGAACAAATTTGAAAGAGCTTGACCCAAGGAACATTCCTGTGAAGTTTGGTTGCAATCAGGTGTAACGTGCAAACCGAGTGACCCAGCAACAACAAACCCCGTCGGTGCAAAGCTTAAGCTCACACCAAGAGATGTTTGTTGCGCTATATTATTGAATCTACTTCCCAACATACAACGGTTTGGGAAGCCTCATTTGCATATACCAACATACTACGTACGTTACATAACTCTCCCCTTCGAGAAGTCTCGTCCCGAGACTTGGACCCTGGGAGAACCGTGGGCAAGGCAACTCCGGTCTGGCAGGTGTCATTATCCCACCGCTGCCACCATTTGTATCGTGCAAACCGAGAGACCCAGCAACAACAAACCCCGTTGGTGCAAAGCTTAAGCTCACACCAAGAGATGTTTGTTGCGCTATATTATTGAATCTACTTCCCAACATACAACTGTTTAGGAAGCCTCATTTGCATATACCAACGTACTACGTACGTTACACAGGCAAGTAGTTTTGAAGAAGATGTTTTTAGAAATTGTTGGCGCACAACGCACGACGACGGTCGCCGGACATTGACTGACCGCAAAAGCTCACCTTGATCACTTTGTGCTCAGGCAGGGGCGTAGCCAGCGATATGCACGTACGCACGTGCGTAACATCAGTTTGAAAAATGAAAAATGAAACATGGCCAAAAATGGCATAAAAAACGAAGGCTAAGGGGGGTTAGACCTTAAAGTCTAAAATGAAGATTTCAAACACACTTCAGAGCTCACCATTTCAGTTCTAATTTCCATTTTTTCCCCCGGGGGAGAACCCCCGGACCCCTCCAGCATAGCATTGATCAATTTCAAGTTTTAGAAAACCAATAACTTAGTAACTACAAAAATGGCAGCTCAAACCTACGGTGCTACATGTAATCTGCTACATGTACCTCTCGTGCGTCTAAACATTGAGTCAAATAGTTATATAATGTTATGTCTTATATAACGAACCTTTGAAGAAAATTGTATGGATCACATAGTTTGTATTTAGTGCCCAAAATCCCCCACCAACAATTTTTCATAGTTCATATACATAAGGATCGAACGTACAATGTATACCTAAATCGTCTAAAAGTCGAAAGTTCTTTGAAATATATAGGTTAGTCACATTGATCGTATTCAGTGTCCAAAATCCCTACAAACACACTTCAGAACTCACCATTTCAGTTCTTATTTCGATATTTTCTTCCGGGGGATGACCCCCGGACCCCACTTTCATCGGTCACGTTCAAGTTTCAGAAAATAAAGAACTTAGTTACTAGAAAGTTGTCACAAAATTAGTCACAAAATAAGGTTGTGTCTAATAAAACAGAGCCTTCAAAGCAATTGTATGGTTCACGTTGATCGTATTCAGTGTCCCTATTCTCTCCAAAAACACTTCAGAGCTCTCCATTTCAGTTATTGTTTCCATATTTCTCCCCGGGGGAGGACCCCCGGACTAGGACTACCCCGGACCCCCACTTGCATTTTTCAAGTTCGAGTTTTGGAAACTCAGGATCTTAACAATTACAAATTTAAATCAGCATCATGAAAAAAAAATACGCTGCTTCATGCACCTCTCGTGCGGCAAAGTCAAATTATTATAGCGGAAAAAAATTCAAAAAATGTTAATCACTAAATTTATTGTTATGTTATAACGGAGCTTTGAACACAATTGTATGGTTCACGTTGATCGTATTCAGTGCTCCAGATCCCTCTAAACACACTTCAGAGCTCACCATTTCAGTTCTTATTTCCATTTTTCTCCCGGGGGAGGACCCCCGAACCCCCACTTGCATTTTTCAAGTTCGAGTTTCGGAAACTCAGGATCTCAACAACTACAAATTTAAGTCGACATCATAAAAGACTACAGTGCTTCTTTTATATACCACTCGTGTGGCTAAAAGTCAAATTGTTTTAGCAGAAAAAAACGCTAATCACAAAATTTAATTATATGTTGGACACATTTGTATAGTTCTCATAGATCGTATTCAGTGCTCCAAATCCCTCTAAACACACTTCAGAGCTCACCATTTTACTTCTAATTTACTTTTTTCTCCCGGGGGAGGCCCCCGGACCCCCACCATCAGGGGGGGTTCCCCCTTCCCGCACCCTCCCCCTGCTGTGCGTAACATTAGTTCATGCCTGGCTACGCCGCTGTCAGGTGAGCTAAAAATCTATTTTTAGCTCCTGTAACCTAGTTATGCACTGAAGCCACTTAAACAATATTGGTAAAGTACCTCCAGAAGTTTCACCATGCCAAGTATCAAAGTTCTGGCCATATTAGTTTCAGAGAAGATGTTTGAAGTTTCACTATATAACGTTACTCTATGTAAATTTGTGACCCCCAGGGCAGGGTTATTTTTAAAATTAAAATTATTTGTAAATTCCAACTGCATAACATCAATGTTTGACCCCCAATGAAGCTTCACACAAAATTTCAGCTATTAAGCTTTAAAACAACCCGTCCAAAAAACTTTAACCTTGGTCCACGCTCACGCTCAAGCCGGGGGTATTGCATTAGCTCTGCTGTTCCACGAACAGGCGAGCTAAAAATGCATATTTATGGGGTAATGGGTTAAACTGCATATAAACTAATATCTCAGTGGAAATCAAAATATAACAAAAGCAAACCATGTTTATGAAAAAGTTTCTTTTATTTAATTGAAATATGTGCATTTTTCTATGACCTATCATTGAAGATACAATATACCATTCGAGATAGAAAGAGACATGTATCGAGGATCTGATATAAGTATTCTTTTGAGATAAACTTTCATCAACCCATTTACCCCTGCAATTTTAACAGACAATTTCGATTTTTCAATTAAATCTTGTCCATTTTTTGACTATTTAGAGTTGATAATATACAGTAGAACCTCTCTATTACGACCACTACAAAGAAGGCTAATTGTCTGTATAAATGACAGGTGACAGCTTAAAGCAATGCTAAAGGTAAACAGAAAGCTCCTGTGGGAGCTTTCTGTTTCACTTTCACATTGTTTTAATTAGTCACCTGTCTTAAATGGCTAATATTTGAAACAATATAGTGGTCGTAATAATAATAATAATATAGTACTGTAATATAAAATGTATTGTAAAAATGACAAACAGTGCATACCCTGATCAGAGGGATACAACAGCCTTTTAATCGAGGTTTACACTGTTTGCATAGGACAGGGGTACTCATCTCAGGTACACTGTTTGCAAATGGAGAGTATACTTGTCACTAGGGTTGAATGTGATAAACAAGTCTGACAAATCATTTAGGAAGCACATGCTCAGCTAAATTATATCTTAGACAAGTTGAATACAGTAAAACCTCTCTCTTACGACCACTAAATTGTGTAAGTTATCAGGTGTTTAAGTCACTACTTAAAGAAAGGTGAATGTAAAACAGAAAGCTCCTTTAGGAGCTTTTTGTTTTACATTCACCTTGCTTCAAGCAGTCACTTGTCTTGTATGCAGTCAATTATCCTTCTTTTTAGTGGTTGTAATACTAAGGTATTACTGGTACATAATTGTTTATCTCATTCAACAATGAGTTTTAGATTGTTTTTATCATGTACATGTGGACAAACCTGATCGTTGACAAATCAAAAACAAGAATCCTAGCCTTTATCAATGGTCACAATGTTGGTAGATCTGTTTTACACGACAAAATAAAAATAGAAACATAGTACCATAGTTATACTCTCATCAAAACTATTGAGTATACAATGTACATGTAGGAAGTAATCCTGTGTTACTCCACTGAACCCAAGTCAGAAAAGTATATTCGTCCTTTACAAACAGCGTACCTGTAAAAAGAGCATTTGTCCTCTGCAAAAAGTGTTGTTTTTTTTATAATCAACCATAAAATTTAAAGATGATCTAGACTTAATTCGAAGCAAGAATTGTCCATTTTAAGTTTCAGGGGTGAATAAGCTAACTCAAAATCTATAGAATAGACAATTTCAGTTTTTAATTAAGTCTATTCTCTTTTTGACAATTTAGGTTTGATTCTTTTTGCAATAGAATGCAAAAAGTCAACCAGTAAAGACCTTGATCAGAGGGATTGGATAAGGCCCTCTGGGTCCAAGGTTAAAAAGCTTTTCAGTTGAGTCTAAACTCTAAAGTCGTTCTCAAGCATTTGATTGGTCAGATTTCTCTGACCAATCTTATGCTTCAGAACACACTCAGACTCAGCTCAAACGCTTTATAACCTTTGACCCAGATCTCAGTCTACCCTGTTTGTGTAGGACAAGTGTACTCTCCACAGGTACACTTTTACAAATGACATGATATACCGGTCACCAAGGGTTAATAGGTTAACCCTTTCCTCCCTAAAAGCTCAAATGGACAATTCTAGTTTTCAATGTAGTCTAGTCCATTTTTTACTATCAAGGGTTGATTTTTACAAAATATTTCAAAATTACAAACAGTGTAGACCCTGATCAGAGGGCTCCTTAAGGAGCCCTCTGATCAGGGTATACACTTTTTGCATGGGACAAGTGTACTCCCCACAGGTACACTGTTTGCAAATGATGCCTATATGCATGACTAGGGTTCAAAGACTTAAGCAGGAGTCTCTAGAGATGATGATTTGGCAGTTTAACATAAATCTAACAGGTTTGAAGTGACAATTTAATTCAAAGGTACTTAACCTTTACTCCATGGATACCCCTTTTCACGCATTCCATTAATTCCTCTACTGAAGAAAATAGTTCCATTCTATATTGATTTGCAACAAAAGAAAAATGTCCTATATCTTACAAGATGGGAAGCAGAATGCGCTTCAGGCACATCCTGCTTTACTTTCAACCTGCTTTAAGTGGCCACCTGTCTTCAAAACGAAGAAATGGGCTATGGAGTATAGAATTACATGTATATCTTTTCGCAAGTCACCCCTTGATAAAGATTTTAAAATGTTTAAAATACTCTCCTTATCTTGAGTTCTGCATACACAAAAATATTTTTTATTGTGATAAAATACTTGAAAGAACTATTACTCATGATTCAGACTTAAATAAACCAATTAAACGCAGTACTATAAAATGCTAATTTCAATAATCAAAATGTTGATGAAGTTGAACGAAATTGGTAAGACCTGTTGAACTGTTCAATGACAATTATTATTATTATTATTATTATACCAGATTTATATAGCGCTCTTTTCACACAGGGGTTGTGCGTTCAAAAGCGCTTCACATGAAGTTACACAATGTTTAATCCTATACTCAATATATATGCCTACAGAAGGTAAAGAATTAAGTAAAGCAGAATGTGCCTTAAGGTGCATTTGGCTTTACTTTCAGCATGCTTTATGTTACCATCTACTAGGATAAAGAAAATTTTGACTACTCTGCCTTTTCATGACTTTATAAAGTGGAACTATTTTCTTCAGTGTAGGAATAAATTAAAGGTGTATTTATGGAGTAACACGGTTTAATCCATTACCCCATAGCCTGTTTCTAATATTGAAGATAGGTGACAACTTAAAGCAGGTTAAAAGTAAAGCAGCCTGCTTTAAGCCTATATCTGCTAGGATATATCTGCTTTAAGCCTATATCTGCTAGGATATAGAAAGCATTTCTGATGACACATATTCAAGACTGTATAAATTGGAACTTTTTTCTTCTTTGGAAGAACAAATTAATTGCGCTAAAAGGCGCTTCCATGGGGTAATGGGTTAACACAGCTTTGATTGAATGGTATTTTATTTACCAGCTAAGACTTTTGAAATGTATCTGGAGCATTATGTGGTGTAAATACATTGAAACATGAGGTAGAATCAATGAAAATTAATGATTGTATGATTGTACATGTATGAGTATATTTTACCTACAGAATACAGTTTAACCGCTCTATAACCACCACATATCAGACTCTATAACTCTATCAGACCACCTCTATAACCACCAATGTCATTTTTTTTATGTTTAACCCATTTATACCAAGTGGATTCTTCCATGTTTATATATTGGAATAGTCCATTTTTTATCAAAGGGATGCCTGGTCAAAATTTTCTTTTTCATTTTGTTTGATACAAATGTATTAAATTCCTATCAGCAAACAGTGTAGACTCTGATCAGACGCCGCGTAATGCGGTGTCTGATCAGAGTCTACACTGTTTGCCTATGTCCCATATATGGAATCGTGGGCACAAATGGGTTAAGGCAAATGGCTGCTTGAATTAAGGTGAAAGGAAAACAGAAAGCGCCTGTAAGAACTTTCTGTTCCTTTTACATTGGTTTAAGCTGCCAGCTATCTTTTAAACAATCATATAAACTTCCTATTAGGGTTTGTAATAGAGTGATTTTACTGTATAATTGTAAAAGCAATTGTCACCAGTAACACTGGGGTCCAGAGAAGATTGTTTCTCCTTTATGTCTCTTCAAATATCTATGGTGTGACTGCTCATTTGGAGATACAGTCAAACTTCGATATCTCGAAACTCACCTAACTCGAACTCACCGATATTTCTATACATTAATTACATTTTTATATGTTAGGTTAAGTTAAACATAACCGTAGTTCAAAGTTAAAACGTGGCTAAGCCACGTTTTAACTTTGAACTACGGGTATGTTCCACATAACTGAGTTCGAGATATCAAAGTTTGACTGTAATTCTAATAAGTAGTCACATTGTAGTGTTTGATTGAGAAATAATGATGTAATGTATTGAAATATTCACCGTTTGGTGATCTCTGGGTCCGTAATTATAAAGTGATTGCGATACGTCTAAGATTGTTATCAAGCTTTTGATTGTTTAGATTTTAAGCATTCGGTAAAAATCTGACCAATTAAAAGCTTGAAAACAATCTCAGGAGTCAACTCAAATGCTTTTTACGCACTGGGCCTGATTTTGTAATTTGCTTTAAAAACTTGAAAATCAAAATACCAGAAGCAAACATATTCAATGCATCTGGTTTTATTATTCATGTATGTTAAAAACATAGAAACATCTATATTATTCTTATTACATTTTGCTTGTGGAGTAACCAGAGTGGATTTCTAATGTGTGATGTCGATTGTTTGCAGTTTGCTAGAGCCTGTAGCATGTTCAATTACCACTGTTTGTTGTTTAGGTTACGCTTAAACTAATATTTTTTTATTGCAAACAGTTACGCTTAAACTTTTTTTTTTTTTACTGCAAACAGTTTGGAGACTGATCAGACGTCGGGTCACCGGCCTCAGATCAGGCTCCAAACTGTTTGCCACTCAAATCAAACTGGCAGTCGGAATTGTCAAAAGGCTGTTTTTTACCATATTTCATTGCAATGCGTTTGCGTTTGAATGAAAGAATTCCATTTTTTCCACTGTATTTCAGACAGGTAGCAAACTCGCAATCGATGGCCATCGATTTCTTTACTGAACTCATCACTGTTTTCTTGTGATATTTCTACAGCCAACCATTAAGTACCTACTGCAGCCAATCAGAAGAAGGCTAAATATCAATCTTTCATATAGGCTACAACTTAAAGCAGGACAAAATTAAATCTGAAAGCTCCTATTGGAGCTCTGGTATACTTGTGATTCATCAGCCATCTGCTTTGCTTCTGCAAGCAGTGTTCAATTAGCACAAGTTTTTACTGTTATTTGCTTAACCTATTCATCCCTAGTGACAAACAGTACAGACTCTGATCAGAGGGCTTTGATCAACCCTGAAAATTTTTATGGGGTAATCCCAGTTTCCAATTAGGTATAGTGTCGAACTTCGATATCTCGAAATCAGTTAAATCGAACATACCCGTATTGCAAAGTTAAACGTGGCTTAGCCAAGTTTTAACTTTGAAATATGTGTATGTTTGACCTAACCAAGCATGAAATAATGCAGAATATGTGTCGAACTATCATAGTTCAAGTTAAGCAAGTTTGAGATATCGAAGTTTGACTGTAGCTCACTTTTTGTCAACTAAGGGATGGCTTTTTTGTGTGCAAATAGTGCATTATGAAAACCAGAGCAAATCAGAGCATATAATCTGGGTCTACACTGTTTGCATTTATAAGGCAAGTGTACTCTTCGTAGGTACACTGTTTGTATAGGATGAGTACACAAGTCACTAGGGTTCAATGAACTAAACTGTGTTAATATCAAATGAATGGATGGTTAATAATTAAATGATTAAATAAATTAAAAAATAATAATGATTCCTGCTGTGTGAATATTGCACAAAACAATTATGTATCAAATTAAAACGCTAAATACGCAGCTGCAAAAGAAGTTTTGATTTTTTTAAAAAAGCAAAAAATACAGTAGACTGTAGTTTTGAAAATGCACATATAAAACTGCAAATATATCTTTGGTATAGTTTGTAAATGCTATTCATAATATGAAAGTAAGAAATAAAACACATAAAAAATCATAGGAAAACAAAATCAAAGAAAACATTTAATATCTTGTGGTTTATAAATGCTCCTATAAAGCAATTTCACAAATAAGGAAAACTGCTAATTACAATAAAACCTCTCTATTATGGCCACTAAAAAGAGGGTTAATTGGTTGTTTAACCCTTTCCTCCCTGAAACCTCAATGGACAATTCTAGTTTTCAATTTATTCTAGTCCATTTGAACTTTAAGGTTTGATTTTTACAACATATGTGTCAAAATGACAAACAGTGTAGACCCTGATCAGAGGGCTCCTTAAGGAACCCTCTGATCTCAGGGTCTACACTGTTTGCCTAGGACAAGTATACTCCTCACAGGAACACTATTTGCAAATGGCACATATATGCGTGACAAGGGTTCAAAGATTTAAAGACAGGTGACAGCTTAAAGCAAGGTGACAGTAAAACAGAAAGCTCCTAAATTAGCTTTCTGTTGTACTGTTACCTTGCTATACGCACTTGATAATTAACACCATTTAGTGGCCGTAGTAGAGAGGTTTACCTCTCATATTTACTGAGAAATGAAACTCTGAGTGTTGAATTAGGCCTGCTATTGGTCTGATATATCTGTTCCTGAACATTATTGCCTTCCTCTAAGACACTCCAATTTCTAATTTAGTCTAGTCCTACTTAGACTAGGGTTGCTTAAGTCAAAGTATTGCGATATGACAAGCAGTGCAGACCCTGATCAGAGAGCTCCTTCATGAGCCATCTGATCTGGGTCTTCACTGTTTGCATAGGACAAGTGTACTCTTCACAGGTATACAATGTTTAAAATGGACATGTATATTTGTGATTAGGGTTCAAAGGGTTTATTCACATAATGCACAACCACATTTTTGGCATAGGACTTGAACATAATCTCTAACACTTAGTTTCTTAGAAACTGGAAGCCAAACAGAAGAGACTAGTGTGAGAGATACTTTGTTAAGTCTCAAGTCTGAGTAGGGGTTTATGAATTCAAAACCTGATTTTAAAACCTGAAACTGAATATAATTATAGAGCATCTAGATAGAAAACCAGTAATTTCTCAATTTACACTTCTTTCCATTTAATGAAAACTTACAATATTATACTTCAATCATAATCCATTGTCTTAAACAGTTACAGTATTTCAAAGTGTCCACCATTTTCACCATGAATCTAAGAACACTTTTCACAACCACAGGATACTGTTTAACCCATTACCCCATAGCCTAGTCTTAGGTTTTGAAGACTGGTGATCGACCGCTTAAATCAAGTTGAAAGTAAAGCACATTCTGCTTTACATTGAGCCTGCCCTAAGCAATCATCTGCTAAGATAAGGAGACATTTCCTACTACAGATTCATAACTATATAAAATGGAACTACAGTAGAACTTCTCTATTACGACCACTAAAAAAAGGCTAGTTGTCTATATAAAAGACAGGTCACAGTTTAAAGCAATGTGAAAGTGAAACAGAAAGCTCCTGTAGGAGCATTCTGTTTCACTTTCACATTGCTTTAAGCAGTCACCTGTCCTAAACGACTTATATTTGACACAATTTAGTGGTCGCAATAGAGAGGTTCTACTGTATTTTCTTATGCATAGGAATGAATTAAATACTTAAATCGCAAATCTATGGAGTCAAGGGTTAAATACAATCTTTAATAAATGTAATCTTACTGTATTCTTTCTCTAATCACATACATCTTGTTTTCAGAGTATTCTGATGTGGACAAGGAAGGACTAACAATATTCCAGATAAGAGGGCGTAAAATGAAAGGATTCCAACATTTTCTCCTTCATGTCTGCACTAAACCCTATGGTGTGACTACTAATTAGAATCACCTCTTTGAGTCAACTCTAATGAGTAGTCACACAATCGGGTTTGGTGCAAATATTACGATTTTGGTTTTTGAAGTACTCCCCTTACCTGGAGTCCTGTTTCAGAGCATTCTGTTGTGAACGAGGAAAGACTACATTATGGCTCCATTTTGACTAAAATGTTACACAACACTGAGATATCATGAACAACAGGTACAGACCCATGCATTAATACTACAATTAATAAATAGCACATCGATTAAATATCAAACCAAAGTATATTCAAGCTATCAACCCACTGAGCCCCAGAAATGAGTATACTCAGCATTTACAAACGATGTACCTGTGAAGAGTGAACTAGTCCTATGCAAACAATGTAGACCCAGTTTCAGGGCTGACTGAATTACCGTAATCCACTCACCCCTTGAGCTACAGTACACAAAATGGACAAGTGCAGTTTCCAATTTATGTCTAGTCCATTTTTCAATATTTAGGAGATCGTTGATTTTACAGAAAGTTACAAAATGACAAACAGTATAGACTGTTTGCATAGGACATGCTTACTCTATATATGTACACTGTTTATGAAAGATGCATACCAGTATATGTGGCTCTAGGGTTCAATGGGTAACCCGGCAACTCAATAGAAGACAATATTGCTTGCCTTAACCCTTTCCCCCATGGACGTGCCTTTTAGCGCATTTGATTTATTCCTCCGCTGATGAAAATAGTTCAAATTTATACATGGCATAAATATGTATCATAAGAAATGTTTTCTATATTCTAGAAGATGATAGCTTAAAGCAGGCTGAAAGTAAAGCAGAATGTGCCTAGGCACATTCTGCTTTACTTTCAACCTGCTATAAGCGGTAACCTATCTTCAAAGCTAGAAATAGGCTATTGGGGAAGGGTTAAATACAGGACTGATGATTGCTTAATGCAGAATAAAAATAATGTGGAAACCTTTTTTGGGAGATTATGCGATATTCTGCATTATTCCTATCCTACATTAGGCAGTCAACTGTCTTTATAGAATAGAATCTATGCCATCTATCTTTTAAAATCTCTATTCTAATACTACTCTTTTTTGGAGTCCTTTATGATGTAAAACGTACATCAACACATAGACTTTAGTTATCCCGTTAATTCACAAATACACCCTTTTATGCCTTCTACACTAAGAAATGTAGTCCTTATTTAAGTAGTTCTTAACATAAAACACAGTATCTTTTCAAGGTGGTAGATTCAAGCATTCTGCTTTACTTTCAACCTGGTTTAATCTACCACTTTTTTCAAACCTAGAAACAGGCAATGGGGTATTTAAAAGGTTATACAGTCAGGTATGCTTAGGATAGGAGACGAAGTGGTTCGATGATAATTTACATGCAATACAATAGCAATATATAGTGATGCAAAGATATTTATAATATGTACAAAAATAGCTCATACATTCTTAAAACGAATGACTGGTTCAAATTTACACATGACTTGCAATTTACAGATGAAGCGTATGGTGATTAAAGCTTAAATAGTTAGGTCTATTATGACATGAGCTATGGCACGTGCTGAGAAAAATGGGGTTCTCAAAACAATGCAAACAGTGTAGACGTTACCAATCTATGCACTGTAAAATAACAGTGCATTATTATTGTAGGGGACGTTATTATTTCAGAAAGAAGATGTACATTTGTGCTAAAACAGTTATCTAAAATGCAAACAAATGCAAACAGTTTGGAGCCAGATCAGATGCCAGGTAACCTGGCATCTGATTTGACTCCAAACTGTTTGACACTCAGAATAAATTGATCATCTATGTATAGGTAGAGGTGTCCTATGACCCTTCTGTGGAGGGAAGCATTCAAGACTGACATTTCAGAGCTTTAGATAAGAGGAGTACATGTATTTCAAAAACTAAAATCTTTATTTCTGCATTAAACCCTATGGTGTCACTACTCATTAGAATCGTCTCGAAGAGACGATTCTAATGAGTAGTAACATCATAGGATTTTGTGGTGTAATGAGTAAAATAAATTCGGATTTGTTCCATTTACTCCCTCTTATCTGGAGCCCTGATACTTCAACTTTTACTCTACTGTAAACATGAGCCTGCTTTTTTTTCTTATACCTTAAACAACAATAAATCTGTGTCTCCAGTGATTGCAATGTCTGATCGCCCATTTCACTCTAGACTTGGCTGATTTAATATCAATATAGTGAGTTAAATAACTATAATTATGGCATTGTATATAATTATATCTGCTGACTTGAGTTCAAGTTAAAGTCTTAAAAACAACCATAACGTGATAGGCAATGCTTTTGGTTGTATCATTTAACACTTTTAACACCATGGATCTGTTTAAAATGTACTTATTACATTTGCAAACAGTGTAGACCCAGATCAGAGGGCTCCTATAGGAGCCCTCTGATCTGGGTCTACACCATTTGCTAATTTATACCAGTATTTATTGAACTTCCCAGAATTCCAAGTAGACTGGTTCATGTTTTGGTAACTAAAAAGATCCACAAGAGAAATTAATAACCCACAAGAGTTACTTAGTGTTGAAAGAGTTATATTAGTTGTACTATAATGTATTACTTACAGCAACACAATACTGGTAATAAATACAGTCAACCCTGTGTTTAGCAACCAGCAACTTGTTAGCTCCTAAAACTTCGAATGGACAATTCCAGTTTCCAATGATCGAGTCTAGACAAGTTTTGAATATTGATTGTTGTATTTTTTCTTTAAAAAAAGACAAACAGTGCAGCCCCTAACCAAAGGCTTCTTCAGGAGCCCTCTGATCTGGCTTTACACAGTTTGCATAGAACAAAATCAATGTACTCTTCACAGGTACACTTTTGTAAAGGACCAGTATACTAAAATTGTAGCTAGGGTTTACTGGGGCTAAAACAATGAATTATTATATATACGAATACTTTCATATAGTAATATGACACTAGACCTATAAAAGTATTATAGCCCATTATCATGTAGATAAAGTATTCATCAACTATATAATAATATAGCTTATATTATATTTAAACTAATTCTTTATATCACTTACTATTGTTTAACACAGGTATGACTGTACTGATAATGAGAATAAAGAGGAGATAGTATAATTATAAATATACAGTTAAGCCTCTCTATTACGACTACTTAACCCTTTCCTCCCTGAAACTTTAAATGGACAATTCCAGTTTCCATTTAAGTCTAGTCCATTTCTGACTTTTAAGGGTTGTTTTTGTCAATGTTTGGCATTATGACAAACAGTGAAGACCCTGATGAAAGGAGCCCTCTGATCTGGGTCTTCACTGTTTGCATAGGACAAGTGTACTGTTCACATGTACACGGTTTGAAAAGGACGCATATATGCAGGACTAGGGTTCAAAGGGTTAATTGTGTTAACTATTTGGTACTTATGACAGATGACTGCTTAAATCAAGGTGACAGTAAAACAGAAAGCTCCTGTAGGAGCTTTCTGTTTTACTGTCACCTTGCTTTAAGATGTCACCTGTCTTTTGTTCAACCAATTAGCCTTCTTTTAAAGGTTGTAAAAAAGCAGCTTTACTGTTTATATAAAATTATTCTAGATTTGTTTCCAAACAGAAACACACCTTAAACATAGGTCTGACTCTATATCTATGTTGAACTTAGCTCGATTCTAAAAAAATCGGTCAGGCCAATCAAACAGAAAAAGGTTGTCATAAATTTGTTACCATATTCAAAAAAATTTAAAAGTCACAAACAAGATAATTTAATAAAAAGTGTGCACACTTGGGATAATATACAAAAATAATAATACAATGTGGTCACATAAATATACATGTACATACAGTAAAAACCTCTCTATTACGACCAAAAAAAAAGGCTAATTGATTGTTTAACTCTTTCCTCCCTGAAACTTTAAATGGAAAATTCCAGTTTCCATTTTAGTCTAGTCCATTTCTGACTTTTAAGGGTTGTTTTTGTCAATGTTTGGCATTGTGACAAACAGTGAAGAACCTGATCAGAGGGCTCCTTTCGGAGCCCTCTGATCAGGGTCTTCACTGTTTGCATAGGACAAGTGTACTATTCACATGTACACTGTTTGAAAAGCACGCCTATATGCGGGACTAGGGTTCAAAAAGTTAAAAGACAGGTGACAGTTTAAAGCAAAGTGACAGTAAAACAGCTTTCTGTTTGACTGTCACTTTGCTTTAACCCATAACCCCATATCCTATTGCTACTATTGAAGATTGGTGATGGCTTTAAGCAGGTTGAAAGTAAAGCAGAATTTGCCTCAAGGTGCATTCTGTTTTACTGTCAGCCTGCTTTTAAACTACAATATGTTAGGATATAGAATATAACTATTTTAATACATCTTCATGAATATATAAATTGGAACTATATTCTTCAGTGAAGGAATAAACTAGAACGGCTATCACTAAAGGTGATAAATACCCCCACTATTCAGCACTCTGTCACACTCTGCAGATGTTTTCAATAAGGTTTTACAATAAGGTCAAAGGTGTAAGCCAAGGTCAAAATGACTTAAAAATGGTATATCCAGAGTAACATTTATGCCAAGTATCAAGTAAATCAGGTTGAAAGTGAAGGAGGAGTTCAAAGTACAAGATTTTGCCTGCCAATTTTAAGACCAATTTGAAAGCCAAAGGTCAAGGTCACAGAGATTTGAAATGTGTGTCTTGCACATCTACTACTCTTGAGTAACATTTATGCCAAGAATCAAGTGAATCAGGTTGAAAGTGAAGGAGGAGTTCAAAGTACAAGATTTTGGCTGCCAATTTCAAGGACAAAGGTCACGGTCAAGGTCACAGAGAGTTGAAATTTGTGCCTTGCACATCTACTACTCCTGAGTAACATTTATGCCAAGAATCAAGTGAATCAGGTTGAAAGTGAAGGAGGAGTTCAAAGTACAAGATTTTGGCTGCCAATTTCAAGGACAAAGGTCACGGTCAAGGTCACAGAGAGTTGAAATTTGTGTCTTGCACATCTACTACTCCTGAGTAACATTTATGCCAAGAATCAAGTGAATCAGGTTGAAAGTGAAGGAGGAGTACAAAGTACAAGATTTTGGCTGCCAATTTCAAGGACAAAGGTCACGGTCAAGGTCACAGAGACCTGAAATTTGTGTCTTGCACATCTACTACTCCTGAGTAACATTTATGGCAAGTATCAAGTGAATCGGGTTGAAGTGAAGGAGGAGTTCAAAGTACAAGATTTTGCCTGCCGATTTCAATACCAATTTCGAGGCCAAAGATCAAGGTCAAGGTCACAGATACCTGAAATTTGTTTCTTGCACATCTACAACTCCTGAGTAACATTTATGCCAAGTATCAAATGAATCAGGTTGAAACTGAAGGAGGAGTTGAATGTACAAGATTTTGCCTGCCAATTTCAAGACTAATATCACGGCCAAAGGTCAAGGTCAAGGTCACAGAGACCTGAAATTTGTTTCTTGCACATCTACTACTCATGAGTAACATTTATGCCAAGTATCAAGTGAATCGGGTAGAAAGTGAAGGAGGAGTTCAAAGTACAAGATTTTGCCTGCCAATTTCAATACCAATTTCAAGGCTAAAGGTCAAGGTCAAGGTCATAGAGACCTGAAATTTTGTGTCTTGCACATCTACTACACCTGATTAACATTTATGCCAAGTATCAAATGAATCGGGTTGAAACTGAAGGAGGAGTTGAAAGTACAAGATTTTGCAGACAGACCGAACAATTTCAAGGCTAAAGGTCAAGGTCATAGAGACCTAAAATTTGTGTCTTGCACATCTACTACACCTGAGTACCATTATGCCAAGTATCAAGTGAATCAGGTTGAAACTGAAGGAGGAGTTGAAAGTACAAGATTTTGCAGACAGACCGACGACCGCCCGACTGACGGCCCACCAACCAACCGACCGACAGGCTGATTCCAGTATACCCCACTCAAACTCTGTTTGTAGGGGTATAATTAATGGGTTAAGCTATCACCTGTTGTATATATCTAATCATTAAGACAATTTAGTGGTCGTAATAGAGAGGTTTTACTGTAGTACTAATTATCAATAGAGCTATAATGACATATTGTTGGTACATTTTGTTCTGAAGTCAAAACTGGTAAGGTTTTTGCAAGTTCCAGTCTTGTAGCTCTGCGACTTGACATTAATCATAAAGTTACATCATATTTGATATAAAATTCAGGATTCCAGATAAGAAGGAGTAAAATCAAGTTTTCCAACATGTTCCCCTTCATGTCTGCATTCACTCCATCTGTTTAAAATACCCACTACATTTGCAAACAGTGTAGACCCAGATCAGAGGGTTCCTATAGGAGCCCTCTGATCTGGGTCTCCATTGTTTGCTAATTTAGACCAATATCAATAAAAATTCCCAGAATTCCAAATAGACTGGTTCATGTTTTGGTAATTAAAATGATCCACAAGGACCTTAGATAACCCACAAGAGTTACTTAGTGTTGAGAGTTAAACTGCATTGTGTAACTCCTCAGTAGTACACCATAGGGTTTGGTGCAGACGTAAAAAAAATCATTTTCGAAATACTCCCCTTATCTTGAGCCCTAATATATGTCTATATCTGCACCAGACAATAATCTGTTTTGTAGCAGACGACATTTTCATGACATGACAATTATCTCTAAAACCTAAAATATATTGTATATAGAACAAATTGTATTTGTACAGTGACTTTCATACTTCCAATTGAAGTATTACCATTTTAATCTAAAACTAAAATGTTCACATTGTTTATAGTTTGTATTGGGTCACTAGGGTGCCAAGGGGGGTAACTTGTTTCTTTAAGACTTTGTTCTTCTGACAGAGTTGTCTTCCCTGTTTATCTGACTTTCACACAGTAATGCTGTCTCAATTCTCTTGTTTACAACATAACAAATGCCATCCGATAGACATTCACATAGTCTTTCCGATAAGACTTTTATTCCCTCATTCATTCACAAACCAATTTGGATTTATTTCACTCACTATATACAAGCTTTTGAACTTTATGCCATCTCACTGTTATGCCATCTCACCATTATGCCCATAGGCGGTTAACCCTTTCCCACATAGCATATCTCTTGTATTGAATATAGGTGTCCACTTAAAGCAGGTTGAAAGTAAAGCAGAATGCGCTTTAAGCGCATTCTGCTTTACTTTCAGCCTGCTTTAAGCTATCATCTGCTAGAATATAGAAAATATTTTGTATTATACATATTTATGAATGTATAAATTGGAACTATTTTCTTCAGGGCAAGAATAAACTGAATGCGCTAAAAGGCGCTTCTATGGGGGAAAGGGTTAATAACTCATTCACCCCTAAACATTCGATTGCAAAATTTCATTTTCAAATTAGGCTTTTTTTTACTATTAAGGGTGGTTTTTTCTCAATAAATTGCTTAAATTACAAACAGTGCAGACCCTGATCAGAGGGCTCCTTTAGAGCCTTCTGATTAGGGTCTTCACTGTCTACATAGGACAAGTGTACTCTTTACAGGTACACTGTTTGTAAATGACAAATATACTTGTGACTAGGGTTCAATGTGTTAAGATGGGTCTCTTCTCTTATATAAAAACCACAGCCCCAAGTGAAAACACAAAAAGTTGTCATCCAACAAAATAATTAACTTCCACACCTGATTAAATCCCTTCAGTTGTTTTCCTGTAGCTCTTCACAACATGTAAGTATAAATATTTTCACAAACAACATTCGTGCATCACTAATATTCAGTCTCCAGGACAGTGGTCACACAGCTTGCACCTTGTATCCATTTTCCTCCACATTAAGTGTCTAAGGAGGATGCCTTCATTTGTTTAACTTTTTCCTCCCTGAAACTTCAAATGGACATTTCCAGTTCCCTATTTAGTTTATGCCATTTTTTTTTTACTATTTAGGGTTGTTTTATGTCAATGTATTGCTTTATGACAAACAGTGTGCACCCTGATCAGAGGGCTCCTATAGGAGCCCTCTGATCTGGGTGTTCACTGTGTGCATATGACAAGTGTACTATTTACAGGTACACTGTTTTTAAAGGACAAGTTACTTGTATATGCGTGACTAATGTTCAAGGGTTAAATACATTTCTACCCTGTCTTGATAAATTCACTCAAAAGATGAATCATTGAAAGTGTAAAATAAAGGTGAGCACTTAAAGTAAAATGAAAACAAGCAGAAAGCTCCAATAGGAGCTTTCTTTTTTTCTTTCATCTTGCTCTAAACATTCCTCTGCTAAAAGAAGTATGATATATGCTTTTATGCATTTACATTATTTGCACTTGTAATTCTGGAGGAAAGTGTTGACACGCTGATCCCTAGTGGTGAGAATACTCCTCATTTACAAACAATATACAGTGTTCCCTCTCTACAAGGCCCTCCTTACAACGACTCCCTCTTTACAACGACTCTTGCCGCTGTCCCCAAAACAAGACAATTATATGTCTAATACTTTCACTTCTGCAATATCGTCTGCTTAAAACTGTCGTCTGCTGTTTTTCTCAAAGTTACATATTCGACATTTTGACTTAATGGTGAGTGACAAACAGCTTGAATCCAGATCAGACGCCGCGTTACGCGGCGTCTGATCTGGATTCAAGCTATTTGCAATGTTAGCAAATTTCCCTCTCTATAACGACTCCCTCCGAGCAATGCACAGAATCTTTGTCTCCCATTGGGTGTCGTTGTAGAGAGGGAGCGCTGTACCTGTAAAGAGTTAAATTGTCTTATGCAAACAGTGTAGACCCAGATCAGAGGGCTCCTAAAAAAGCTTTCTAATCTGAGTCTTCACTGTTTGTCATTTTGCAATTTATTGCAGAAAACAACCCTATAAAATCATAACTGGAACAGACTAAATTGGAGATTGGCATTGTCCATTAAAAGTTTCAGGGGGCAACTGAGTTAAACCTATGCACCACTAGTCATTGTAAATTGCTTTCTTCTTTATTGGAAGTTCATATAAAGTCTGTCAATACAGTGCACTGTTTCCCAGATGTTATACACTGTCAAAATAACTCTCATATCTGCCGGGCACCAACTCTGTATCCTTGATGTCTTCCTCCCCTGGACCCTGGCGTCATAGTCATACAGACGTTGACTTGTACTGAGAATCTTCCTCCTTCTGACAGCAAAGAGCTATCGCTATGGCAACAAGACCAGCTAAAAGAATTCCACCCGCTACAGAGCCTACAATAATGTACACAGTCCACACACTTATGGAGCTTTTAGCCCCACTTGCTTTTGCTGTTTCATTTTTGGCACCTTGCTGGTCTTTTTCTGAGTAAGTTCCATCTTCATAAGAACTATCCATATTGTCATCATAATCATGCCTTGTTGGTTCAAACATATCTGTGTTGGTGTTAAAGTTGTCATCAGGGAAGCCATTGTTGTAGTTGTACAAGTCAGGATTGAAGTCTAAGTCCGAATTGAAGTCTGAAATAACAAAAACAAAATATATACAAGTCAGGAAACAGAATATACAAGTAGGGATTGAAGTCTAAGTCGGAATTGAAGTCTGAAATAACGAAAACAAAATATACAAGTCAGGAAACAGAACATTCAAGTCAGGATTGAAGTCTAAAATAACGAAAACAAAATATACAAGTCAGGAAACAGAATATACAAGTCGAGATTGAAGTCTAAAGTTGGGATTGAAGTCTGAAATAACAACAAGAGCGTGTCCCAGTTACACGAATGCCCCCGATGATACAGGGAGGGGAATCCTGACTATCAAACGTAAAAGTTAGAGAGCTGAAACTGTAGTGGAGCGCCATTTTGAGGACTTCAAGGGCCATTACTCCAAAGGGCCTAGCATAAATTGGTGCCGCTGGTTATCCAAATTGGTCTCCATTTTATGTCAACAAACATTTTCAGAAAGTTTGGTGATGATCAGATGAAAAGCAATGTGTTTGTGAAACACAAATGCCCCCATCATGTTCTGTAATGTAATGCTTATTTGCAAAAGTAGGTCAAAAGTCATGGTCGTAGGGTAAATGAAACATTGGCATGGTTGGAGAAGTCTTAACACAAGAAACCTATAAAGTATGGAAGCTCTAGGCCTACTGGTTCAAATGTTATAGGCGTATAAAGATTTATACAAATAAAGGTCAAAGGTCAAGGTCACAAGGGCAAAAACGTAGGTATGGTTGGAAAGGTCTTGACACAAGAAATATATACACAAAATATGAAAGCCGTAGGCCTACTGGTGCAAATGTTATAGCCATTTAAAGATTTCAACAAAAGTAGGTCAAATGTCAAGGTCACAAGGTCAAAAAGTTTTGTATGGTTAGAAAGGGAAAACACATGTCAAGTATAAAAGGCCAAGGTGCAAAAATGCAAAAGTTCTATCCAAGGTTAAGGGTTTTGGTTAAAGTTTGATTAAATAGGTCAAAGATCGAGGTCAAGGTCACATGGTCAAAGATGTTGGTATGGTTGGAAAGGTCTTGACACAAGAAATATACATACAAAATATTAAAGCCCTGGGCCAACTGGTGCAAATGTTATAGCCATTTAAAGATTTTTACAAAAGTAGGTCAAATGTCAAGGTCACAAGGTCAAAAAGTTTTGTATGGTTGGAAAGGTCTTGCCATGAAGAATACACATGCCAAGTATAAAAGGCCCAGGTTCAAAAATGCAAAAGTTATAGCCAATGTTAATGTTTTTGGTTAAAAATTGATTAAATAGGTCAACGGTCAAGGTCAAGGTCACATGGTCAAAGATGTTGGTATGGTAGGAAAGGTCTTGACACAAAACATATACATACAACATATTAAATCCCTATGCTAAATGGTGCAAATGTTATAGCAATTTAAAGATTTTTACAAAAGAAGGTCAAATGTCAAGGTCAAGGTCAAAAAGTTTTTAATGGTTGGAAAGGTCTTGCCATGAGGAATACACATGCCAAGTATAAAATGCCCAGGTGCAAAAATGCAAAAGTTATAGCCAAGGTTAAGGTTTTTGGTTAAAGTTTGATTAAATAGGTCAAAGGTCAAGGTCAAGGTTGCATGCTCAAAGATGTTGGTATGGTTGGAAAGGTCTTGACACAAGAAATATACATACAAAATATGAAAGCCCTGGGCCTACTGATTCAAATGTTATAGCCATATAAAGATTTTTACAAAAGTAGGTCAAATTTCAAGGTCAAGGTCACAAGGTCAAAAAGTTTTATATGGTTGGAAAGGTCTTGCCATGAGGAATACACATGCAAAGTATAAAAGGCCCAGGTTTAAAAATGCAAAAGTTATAGCCAAGGTTAAGGTTTTTGGTTAAAGTTTGATTAAATAGGTCAAAGGTCAAGGTCAAGGTCGCATGGTCAAAGATGTTGGTATGGTTGAAAAGGTCTTGACACAAGAAATATACATACAAAATATGAAAGCCCTGGGCCTACTGGTTCAAATGTTATAGCCATTTAAAGATTTTTACAAAAGTAGGTCAAATTTCAAGGTCAAGGTCACAATGTCAAAAAGTTTTATATGGTTGGAAAGGTCTTGCCATGAGGAATACACATGCAAAGTATAAAAGGCCCAGGTGTAAAAATGCAAAAGTTATAGCCAAGGTTAAGGTTTTTGGTTAAAGTTTGATTTAATAGGTCAAAGGTCAAGGTCACATGGTCAAAGATGTTGGTATGGTTGGAAAGGTCTTGACAAAAGAAATATACATACAACATATGAAAGCCCTGGGCCTACTGGTGCAAATGTTATAGCCATTTAAAGATTTTTACAAAAGTAGGTCAAATGTCAAGGTCAAGGTCACAAGGTCAAAAAGGTTTGTATGGATGGAAAGGTCTTGATACAGGGAAGACACATGCCAAGTATAAAAGGTCCAGGTACAAAAATGCAAGAGTTATAGCCAAGGTTAAGGTTTTTGGCACAGACAGACGGACGGACGGACGGACAAACCAACAGACATGACAAAAACTATATGCCCCCGAATCGTAGATTCTGGGGGCATAAAAATAGAATATACACGTCAGCAATGATGTCTAAAGTCGGGATTGAAGTCTGAAATAACAAAAACAAATTAATTATACAAGTCAGGAAACAGATTATACCAGTCAGGAAACAGATTATACAAGTCAGAAATGAAGACTAAGTTGGGATTGAGGTCTGAAATAACAAAAACAGAATATACAAGTCAGGAATGAGTTTTAAGTTAGAATTGAAGTCTGAACTAACAAATACAAAAAATGCAAGTCAGGAATGAATTCTAAGTCAGAAGTGAAGTCTGAAATAACAAAAATAGGATATATACAAGTCAGCAATGAAGTCTGAAATAACAAAAATTGGATATATACAAGTCAGCAAAGAAGTCTAAGTCGGGATTGAAGTCTGAAATAACAAAAATAGAATATACAAATCAGCATTGAAGTCTGAAAGAATTATTGAATATCAATAAGAATAAGCTTAATCCACTACCCCATAAATATGCTTTTTTACACCTTTTGTTTTATTCCTCCACTGAAGAAAACAGGTGGTTGCTGGAAACAGAAGAGATATATAGGAAAACTTGTTTAGGAAAACTATATCCTTTGCACTACATGTTATGACAATGGAGGAAAGTGACAGAACACATCTTACCAGTGTTGTATGGGTTGTATGGATCTTTGGAATCATAGTGTCCAATTGTGTTCACTTCATTATCATACAAGTCTGGTTTACGATCCTTGTCTCTGTTCTTATTCTTTTTCTTATCCTTCTTCTTATTCTTCTTATTTTTGTTCTTCTTCTTCTTATCCTTCTTCTTCTTTCTTTGTTTTTCTGTGGTGGGTGGTATCCTCATAAATGTTGTTGTTGTAGAAGGAGTGGTGGTTGCTACAAAAGTCAAAGAAAACATTATTATCAGTGTATATTAACCCTTACTTAGCCTGCCAAATAAATTGTCGTCTGCTATTTTGTATAAATTGGATCTATTTTTTTCAATGAAAGAAGGCATTTAAATTTTAAGGTGTACAAATGCATATCTATGGAGTAAATGGTTAACCCTTAGCCTGCCACTCACGACTATAGCTCCATATGCAAACAGCTTGGATCCGGATGAGACGCCGAGTAACTCGGCGTCTCATCCGGATCCAAGCTGTTTGACACTCGGACAACATTTTCAGCAATTTTCAGCAACTTTGAAGCACTTTGAAACTTGAAGCAGACGAGAAATATAGCAGACTACAATTTATTTGGCGGGCTAAGGGTTAATGCAGGGTCATATTGATATCTATAACTAAGATGTTACTGTTGTCCTGTACTAACCCAAAGAACCGGTACTGCTTTTATTCATTCATCTACATTATTTAGTCATGGATATGTATCACAAAAGAATTTCTTTCTACATCCTGGAATATGGTAGCTTAACGCATTACCCCATAAATACGCCATTTAACGCATTTAATTTATTCCTCTACTGAATGAAATAGATCCAATTCATTTGTCATGAATATGCACCACAAGGAATATTTTCTATATTCTAGCAGATTCTAGCTTAAAGTAGGCTGAAAGTAAAGCAGAATGCTCCTTAAGGGATTCTGCTTTACTTTCAATCTGCAAAAGTAGTCGCCTATCTTCCAAACTAGAAACAAGCTATTGGGTAATGGGATAAAGGAGACTGGAAGCAAAGCAGAATGTGCCTCTAGGCACATTCTGCGCTTTACTTTCAACCTGCTTAAAGTGGTTATCTATAACTTCAAAACTAGGAACAGGCTATGGGATAAAACAATTACTTGTACTCCGAGCTCTGTATACTTCTTTGTAGAAAGAATTGCAACCAATATGAATAAATGTTTGGGACCAAGAAATGCATTGGGGTTACAGGAAGTTTAACTTCATAAACAGTTGAACTTTGATAACTCGAACTCGCTTAACTCGAACCATCCAATAGTTTGACACATGAACTACATTATTTCATGCTCGTTTATGTCCAACATACCCGTATTTCAAAGTTAAAACGTGGCTAAGCCATGTTTTAACTTTGAAATATGGGTATGTTCGAACTAAGGAGAGTTCCTAGAATTAAATTTTTACTGTACTTACAAGTAATAGTAGTTGTAGTTGGAGTAGTCGTAGTTGTAGTAGTACTCGTTGTTGTAGAAGTTGTGGTTGTAGTAGTGGGTGTGGTGGTAGTTGTGGTGGTGGTTGTTGTCGTCGTTAGCTCATTCACAATGAGATACATGTGGTGGTATTTGGAGCCGAATTGGTTGCCAAGGAGACAGGTGTATTGTCCCTCGTCTTCCTTCCTTACATCATGGATCATCAAGATCTCAGGGTTCTGATTTTCTTTATCTTGCAAATTCTTCAAAAGATTGGAATATAAAGATATACTAGTCATGATTATTAATATGAGGATTCACTTCTGGTGTTTATAGTTCAATCCATTACTTCATTAAGACAGCTTTTTACGTCGCTTATTACTTCTACATTAAGAAATGTAGTTCCCAATTACGCCGCTTATTACTTCTACATTAAGAAATGTAGTTCCCAATTAAATCGCATATTACTTCTACATTAAGAAATGTAGTTCCCAATTACGCCGCTTATTACTTCTACATTAAGAAATGTACAGTAGTTCCCAATTAGGAAGGTCTTAGCATAAAGCACAGAAGGCATTTCCAGTATCTTTCCAGATGGTAACTTAAGGCAGGTTGCAAGTAAAGCAGAATGCTTTTTCGGGAGCATTCTGCTT
This sequence comes from Gari tellinella, assembly GCA_922989275.2. Lineage (NCBI taxonomy): Eukaryota > Metazoa > Mollusca > Bivalvia > Cardiida > Psammobiidae > Gari > Gari tellinella. Next base: position 45,651,854 of record OV277869.1, on the reverse strand, counting down.
TACTTTCAACCTGCTTTAAAGAATGGCCATCTGTCCTCAAAACTAGGAACATGCTATGAGGTAATGGGTTATACAGTCAAACTTCTATATCTCGACCTCGTTTAACTTGAACTATCCGATAGTTCGACTTATGAACTGCATTATTTCATGCTCGATTAAGTCGAACATACCTGTATTTCAAAGTTAAAAGCTGGCTTAACCACGTTTTAACTCCGACTTCGAGATATCGAAGTTAGACTGTATATCTTTTGGGTCAAGGTAAACTGACACGGTTATTAGGAAATGTTCGAGTTCATTTGAAAATATACGAGTGTAGGGCTAAATACCGTATGGCTGGGCCTGGCTATGTTATCCTCTGTGTGCTCTATTCTCATCCACTGTATTCTGGCCGAGGGATCATTGGTCACTATGCAGTAAAACCTTGCATCTTCCCCTTCATCCACGGTTTGGTTGGAAGATACATTAGCTTCCAATGGCCATATTTTTTCTGAAAAAATATACATGTATATCTATGTATATAACAAAATACAGTCAAATCTGTATTAAGAAAACATTAACCCATTACCCCATAGCCTGTTTCTACTTTTCAAGATATGTGACCACTTAAAGCAGGTTGAAAGTTAACAGAATGCATCTTAAAGGCATATTCTACTTTACTTTCAGCCTGCTTTAAGCTATTTTCAGCTAGTATGCGGAAAATATTTCTAATGATTTTATTTGTGACAGTATAAATTGGAACTTTTTGCTTCAGTAGAGGAATATTTAAAGGCCTAAAAAGGCGTATTTATGGGGTAATGGGTTAAAATCATTGGGCAAAGTCATGTGAAAGCCTAATTAATGCAGGGCTCTTATAGGAGCTTTCTGCATCACTTCTGTCCTGCATTAACCCTTTGAACCCTAGTCCCGCATATTGGCGTCCTTTGCAAACAGTGTACATGTGAATAGTACACTTGTCCTATGCAAACAGTGAAGACCCAGATCAGAGGGCTCCTAGGAGCCCTCTGATCAGGGTCTTCCCTGTTTGTCATAATGCCAAATATTGACAAAAACAAACCTTAAAAGTCATAAATAGACTAGACTTGAATGGAAACTGGATATTGTCCATTTAAAGTTTCAGGGAGGAAAGAGTTAACCCTTTACCCAATAGCCTGTTTCTAGTTTTGAAGATAGGTGGTTACTTAAAGCAGGTTGAAAGAAAAGCAGAATGTGCCTTAAGGCACATTTTGCTTTACTTTCAGCCTGCTTTAAGCTTTTATCTGCAAAGAAACTAAAAATAATTGTTATGAATTATAGTCATGACTGTATAAATTGGAACTATTTTCTTCAGCGGAAGAATAAATTAAATGCGTTAAAAGTCGCTTCTATTGGGGAAAGGGTTAAGCGATCAACTCGTTTTAACCCATTACTACTAGTCTACATAAATATGCCATTTTACCCCTTTAATTTATGTATTGACTGAATAAAATAATTCAATTTAATACAGTTATTAATTTGCTCTTTAAGAAATAATTTCTATAACTAGTAGACTGAATCTTAAAGCAGAATGAAAGTAAAGCAGAATATGCCTTAATGCACATTCTGCTATTATTTCAACCTGCTATAAGTGATCACCTGTCTTTAAAACTAAAATGGATTATGTGGTAATGAGTTAATTAAGAAAGTATTATTTCATATGGACATACAGAAGACACTGTATACAGTTAATCTTGTATTATAGAACAACTCAATAGCAGATCCATGGGTAGTCTAAACTGTATTCAGTTCACTCTTTGTTTGGGTAGTCTAAACTGTATTTAGTTCGTGCAGTTTCTTTGGGTAGTCTAAACCGTATTCACTTCACAGTATCTTTATTGGAAATATTCAGTTGCTCTTATAAAAGCCATGAACATCTATTGAAAAGATGTATTGATAGACAGGGCTCCAGATAAGGGGAGTATTTCAAAAACTAAAATCTTTATTTCTGCTTTAAACCCTATTAGGGTGTCACTACTCATTAGAATCATCTCGAAGAGACAATTCTAATGAGTAGTAACACCATAGGATTAGTGCTAAAATGAGTGAGAAAATGTTGGATTTGCTTAGTTTACGCCCTCTTATCTGGAGCCCTTGATAGTTATATACATGTACTGTGATGTCTACAACACTTAATAAACGTCTGTCTGGCTAGACATCTATTGTGACATGAACTTCAGATTACATAATATCTATCTCTCTTTCTCTCTTAAATTTGCCTTATATCTATCATCTCAGAAACAAAGTCTGTTTTCTTGCCAGTATATTTGTTTCTTTGTCCTATACATGTATTTCTTGACTCTTTTCTAATATTTTTACCTCTACAGGTTTTAGCAAGATAAATGTGTTCAAATACTTTTCATACTTTTGCTACATGCATATTACAATACTGTCTATCTGACAGTTATATCTGTCTGTCTGTCTGTTAGCAGGGCTTTTTCCCATCATTTTGGGAAAATTACCAATTACTCTTGAAATGGGAATTTTCGTGACAAATTGCTAAAATTTTCAGAATTTTGCATGTAAAAAATGAAACAAATTGAATCATTGTTTCAATTTATTTGACAAGGAACACTATAAAATTATACAGATGTGTATAGTGTTCCTGATAAGCCTAATTCATGATTTGTGCCTTGCTTTAACAAGATAGCTTAGGATTTTTTTTTCTTCAGGCAATAGAGTGTATTTTGCTGAAAATTTGGGTTAAAAATATTTTTTTGGCAATTAGGAACATAGCCCGGTAATGGCTATACATTTGGCCCAAAAAAAGCCCTGGTTGGAGTGATGGCTGTCCAGGGCTGCCATTTCTCCGGATTTTTCCGACATCTTCGTATTCTTATCCTTGCAGATGGTAGCTTAAAGCAGGCTGAAAGTAAAGCAGAATGTGCCTTAAGGCACATTCTGCTTTACATTCAACCTGCTTTAAGTAATGAATGAATGAATAAATGAATGAATATATGTATGTAATACATTTATGGAGGGTCTCATGGGAGATTAGTCGTTTGACTAAATGAGACACCCTCGTTAAATAAAGTCATTCATTCATTATCACGCTTGAAAAATAATAAATTTTGAAATCTTAGGATTTTTCAAGATCAACTTATGGCAGCCCTGGCTGTCTGTCAGTGATGTCTGTGACTGTCTGTAATGTCCTTCTGTCTGTTTGATGGAAAACTAAGACAATAATACTGTGTTTGTATTACTTTTCTCTACCTATCTTTATCTCAAGACATCTTACCTACGACTCTCACTTCAAAGGTGAATTCCAGATCGGGTTCTTCACCATTCTTCACTAGACATGTGTAGTTGCCTCGGTCACTTGGTTCTATCGGGTTAAACTTGATGTTCGAGCCTTTTACCCTTATCTTAAATGATAAAGAGAAAGAAGAGATATGAGAATTACATTCATTACTGCATTCATAATACCTTATACAAGAGGGCCTGAAGGCCCTGATATCGCTCATCATTTGTAATGAAGCCCGATAGCTTTACCTTTGAATTTCTCCTGTTTCATTCTAAATCCATTCAAATTTGTAGTATAGCATGTAAACAGCATTGGAATACGACCTATAACTCTAGTATAGTAGAGTACATCAAGGGCAGATAACTAGAGCCTAAATAATACTGAAACAAAGCCTTTCCTAGCATTTCAAAGTATATCAAGGGCATATAACTCTTGCCACAATTATTAGATTTCAACAATAATTACACTCCTTCGAGAACTTATAGCTATATACATTGTGTGCAAGTATATTTGAAATCCATTGAAAACTGTAGTTGCAAGAGTGTAAACACTGTTAGATATGACATTTTCAGCAATTCAAGGGTAGATAACTCTCGACCTATTAGTCTGATTTCAATCATAATCGAAATCATCTGAACTCTTATAGTCATATACAATCTGAGCAAGTTTGAGATAGATTGGATTAAAAGTGTGGCCTCTAGAGTGTAAACTGTTAAATATGGTATTTTCAGCAATTCAAAGGTACATAACTCTTGGTCTATTGGTCAGATTTCAACCATAATCAAACTCTTCCGAACTCTTATAGTAGTATACAATCTGGGCAAGTTTAAGATAGATTGGATAAATATTGTGGCCTCTAAAGTGTAAACAAGTTGTTAAATATGGCATTTTCAGCAATTCAAAGGTAAATAACTCTTGATCTATTTGTCCGATTTCAACCATAATCAAACTCATCCGAACTCTTATGGTAATAAACAATCTGAGTAAGTTTGAGAAAGATTGGATAAATATTGTGGCCTGTAGTGTGTAAACACTAAAATTGTTGACGACGAATGACTAACGACCAAAGACCGACGCCGGACATTCAAGGATTGCAAAAGCTCACCCTGAGCTAGCTCAGGTGAGCTAGCTCAGGTGAGCTAAAAATACAAAATTTAACCTATTACCCAATAGCCTGATTCTAGTTTAAACAAGAGCCGCATGCGGCCCTAAATCGCTCACCTGGTACCCATGATTACGGTCATGTAAATGGACCAGTAATGATTACGTTTTCACTTATTCACCCCGCCCACATTTGGCCATGTTGTTTGAGCTAGGAAGATTATTTGAAGAAAACTGGCAAAGTGTCACCCATGAATCATTATTTGTGTAAAATTATTCTTATATCAGACCAATAGTTTCAGAGAAATTGTTTTGGAAAGTTTTTCTATACAGAAGTCACATATATAAGGAAAACTTGCCCCACCCACTGGCGGCCATGTTTTTTAAGATAACGAAAGGATTTTAAGAAATCTGGTAGAGGGTCATCAATTGACCATTTGTTTAAAATTATTTTGAATTTGGACCAGTAGTTTCAGAAGTTTTTACTAAACAGTAACATAAGGACAAGAGCCGCATGCGGCCCTAAATCGCTCACCTGAGGAACTATTGTGTTATACTCAATGCAAACTGAAGTTTGTTCTTGCATGTATGTAGACTGTGGCATAAAGAAATAGCTCAGAATCCGTTTGTCATTATTACCATTTGAGCAAAAAGGTAAAATATACAGAAATTATATAAATAGTCCTAATAAAGGGTCACCTAAATAATATTCTTTCAAAATATTATTGAATTCTGGCAAGTGGTTTCAGAGAAATTGAATTTTTAAAGGATTTCTGGTAGAAATCTATGTAAAACTGATAAGCCCCGGGGCGGGTCCATTTTTGACACAGGGGTCATGATTTGAAAACTCTTGATAGAGGATCATAAAGCAAAGCTAGATGACAAATATCAAAGGTCTGGGCCTTACCGTTACAGAGAAGAAGATTTTTAAAGGTTTACCTATATAAGTCTATGTAAAACTGATAAGTCCCCGGGCGGGGCCATTTTTGACCTGGGGGTCATGATTTGAACAATCTTGGTAGAGGACTATAAGGCCAAGAAACATGTCAAATATAAAAGGTCTGGGTCACAGGAGAAGATTTTTTAAGGTTTTTCCCATATACAAGTCTATGTAAACTGATAAGCCCCCGGGGCGGGGCCATTTTTGACACGGGGGTCATGATTTGAATAATCCTGGTAGAGGACAATAGCGCAAAGCTACACGTCAAATTTAAAAGGTCTGGTCCTTACGATTTCAGAGAAGAAGATTTTTTAAAGTTTTCCTATATAAGTCTATGTAAAACTGATAAGCCCCTGGGCGGGGCCATTTTTGACCCGAGGGTCATGATTTGAACAATCTTGGAAGAGGACCATAAGGCACAGTTACATGTAAAATATCAAAGGCCTGGACCTTACTGTTTTAGAGAAGAAGATTTTTTAAGGTTTTTCCCATATACAAGTCTATGTAAACTGATAAACCCCGGGGCAGGGCCATTTTTAACACGGGGGTGATGATTTGAACAATCATGGTAGAGAACAAGAGCGCAAAGCTACATGTCAAATGTAAAAGGTCTGGGCCTTACGGTTGCACAGAAGAAGATTTTTAAAGGTTCTGTATAAAACTGATAAGCCCAGGGGTCAAGATTTGTTCAATTTTGGCAGAGGACCAAAAGGCAAAGCTACATATAAAATATAAAAGATCTAGGTCTTACGGTTTCAGGAGTAGAGTTTAAAAGCTTTTCCTATGTAAAACTGATAAGCCCAGGGGCGGGGCCATTTTTTACCCGGGGGTCATTATTTGAACAATCTTAGTAAAGGTTCATGACATCATGCTTCATATCAAATTTGATTGTCCTAGCACTTACGGTTATTGACAAGAAGATTTTAAAAGTTTTGACTTTGGTTGTCAATATAATGTAATGTAAATGCCAAAAATGACCACGCCCTCTGGCGGCCGTGTTTTTTGACGGATCAAAAATCTTTAAACAATTTTGAAATTATATTAGATGAGAAACATTTTGGTGAAAACCAAATTGAAATCGGACCAGTCGTTCTTGAGAAGAAGATTTTTTAAGATATTGCGTAAGCCCGATAGCCCCACCCACTTTTTTTTTAACAATTTATGAAGCTCACAACTACTGTATGTATCTGACCAAGTTTGGACAAAATTGGGCCATTGGTTTCAGAGAAGAAGTTATTTGAAACAAATTGTGAACAGACGACACCAACACGGACACGGACACCAACACCAACACCGACACCGACGTACGACGAACAGCGACCGATCACAATAGCTCACCTTGAGCACTTTGTGCTCAGGTGAGCTAAAAACGTGCCCCACCCACTGGGCGCCATGTTTTTTAAGATATCAAAATAATTTTCAGAAACCTGGTAGAGGGTCACCCATGGATCATTTGCATAAAATTACTTTCAAATCTGACAAGAAGATTTTTTAAAGTTTTCACTATATAGCCATATAAGGAAAATCTACCCCACCCACTAGCGGCCATGTTTTTTAAGATAGGAAAATTATTTTAAGAAATCTGATAGAAGGTCAACAATGGCACATTTGGGTACTGTTATTTTCGATTCGGACCTATAGTTTTTTTTTGACAGGAAGATTTTTAAAGTTTTTTCAATTGGTTGCCATTGCAACCACAATTTCGATTGGATGACCTATATTTGAAGAAATCTGAGAGAGTACCTTACAAGGAACAATCCTATGAAGTTTTGATGAAATTGGCCCAGTGGTTTCCAAGAAGAAGATCTTTGAAGAAAAAGTTTGACGACGGACGACGGATGGACGACGACGGACACAGGGCGATCACAATAGCTCACCTTGGCACTTTGTGGCAGGTGAGCTAAAAATAGGTGATCGCTTAAAGCAGGTTGAAAGTAAAGCAGAATGCACCTTATGGCACATTCTGCTTTACTTTCAGCCTGTTTTTAGCTACCATCTACTAGAATATAGAAAGAAGTTCTTATCATACAAAATAAGCAATCAGTGCAAATGACCTTTACATGTTTATTCAATTTGATAAAGCATTTATAGTACTTCAATGTTTAACCCTTTACCTTGTAGAAGCGCCTTATAGCGCATTCCGTTTAATCCTCCGCGGAAGAAAATAATTCCAATTTATACAGTCATGAATATGGATCAGAAGGAATATTTTTTTATTCTAGCAGGTTGTAGCTTAAAGCAGGCTGAAAGTAAAGCAGAATGCGCATTAGGGCGCATTCTGCTTTACTTTCAACCTTATTTAAGTAGTCACCTATTTTCAAAACTAGAAACAGGTTATGGGGTAAAGGGTTAAGACAGGTGGCTGCTGAAAACAGGATGAAAGATAAGCAAAAAGATCTTAAAGAAGATTTTTGCTTTACATTCACTTTCCTCTAAACTACCACCTGAATTTAAAACTGCCTGTGAATCCTCATTTGCATGCATTTTATAAATATAAATCCAGTACATGTACAGAGAAATGGTGCCCTATGACAATTAGATGAAGTTATGGTGCATTCTGCTTTACATTCAAACTGCTTTCAGTGGTCACCAATCTTCATATCTACAAACAAGCTATGGAGTAAACTGTTAAATGCAGAAGTACAACATATGTGATATCATTTAGATACTTAGCTGATTTGCTTGGATAGTTATAGGGGAAAGGGTTAATATAAGCCAAGCAATATTGAAAGTGATCTAAGTTGAAATTGTTGAAACAACTAGAGCTAGCCTTCTGTTTGTAAGTGGCAAAAACTCGCTGACAATTTATTTGAGATGAAATTAATTTCAACTGGCTCTAGGGGAGAAGAATTAAATGTGAAACCAACTAAAATCTTAACCAATCTGGTTACTTAGCAACTTCATCGATTCACAAACTTAATAAAGACTTAGTAATGCCACTTTTAAAAGACAAGATACAAGAAATCTCCATGTCCCAAATCTAATCCCTCCTTACAACACTTGTCTTGCATGGATTTAATCCAATATACAGTAAAACTGCATTCAATCCTTAACTCATTCACTCCTGAAACTTTTAAATGGACAATTCCAATTTCAAATTAAGTATAGTCCATTTTTGACTATTTAGGGTTGTTTTTAAGACTATATTTCAAAATGACAAACAGTGTAGGCCCTGATCAGAGGGCTCCTTCTATATATATATTGCTATTCCACACAAGTGTTGCAAATGAATATTCATTTGAAGGTGCCTAAAGCAATATGAAAGTAAAGCAGATATCTCCTGAGGGAGCTTTCTGCTTTACATTGACCTTGCTTTAAGCAGTATCCTGCCCTAAACACAGTTGGATAGAGGGGACATGCAGATACAATGGATGAAAGGATTAACACATTCATCACTGGACAACCAGAGTTTCTAATTAACCCTTTCTCCCATAGAAGCGACTTTTAGCGTATGTAATTTATTCCTCCGCTAAAGAAAATAGTTCCAGTTTATACCCTCATGAACAATTCTGATAACAAATCTTTTATATAGCTTAGCAGATGGTAGTTTAAAGCAGGCTGAAAGCAAAGCAGAATGTGCCTTAAGGCACATTCTGCTTTACTGTCAACCTTCTTTAAGTGATCATCTGTATTTAATGTTATAAACGGGTTATTGGGTAAAGGGTTAAGTCTGGACCATTCTTGACTTATAAGGGTTGTTTGCACAATATATTCCAAGCTTTAAGCTATGTCTGCTAGAATATGAAATATTTCTTATGATACATATTCATGATTGTATAAATTGGAACCATTTTCTGCAGTGGAGGAATAATTTATAGGCATAAAAATGTACAGTAAAACCTCTCTTTTGCGACCATTTAAAGAATGGCTAATTGACTGTATAAAAGATAAAAGACTGGTGACAGCTTAAAGCAATGTGACAGTAAAACAGAAAGCTCCTAAAGGAGCTTTCTGTTTATCTGTCACCTTGCTGTAAGCAGTCATCTGTTGTAAAAACCTAATAATCAACACCATTTAGTTGTCGTATTAGTGTGGCTCTACCATGTATCTATAATCAAAGGAGTTTGGGTTATTCTTACCCTGTCTATCCGAGGAAAGAAAATTTCATCATCTTTCTTCCATTCTACAATAGGTCTAGGCCGACCCTTTGCTGGACATGACAATTTGAGTTCTTCTCCCTCTGTCTTGTTCTTCAGGTAATTGTTTGATAATGCATCCGCTTCCTTCTTCCACACTGGGGCCTTAAGAGCCTCTGTAATAGAAATGAAAATCAAAGACTTAACCCATTACCCCATAAATACGCCTTTTTACACCTATAATTAATTCCTCTACTGAAGAAAATAGTTCCAACTAATTTATACTGTCACGAATAAAAATCATAAGAAATATTTTGTATATTCTAGCAGATAATAGCTTAACTCTTTGAACCCTAGTCCCGCATATAGGCGTCCTTTTCAAATAGAGTACATGTGAAAAGTACATGTGTCTTATGCAAACAGTGAAGACCCAGATCAGAGGGCTCCGAAAGGAGCCCTCTGATCAGGGTCTTCACTGTTTGTCACAATGCCAAACATTGACAAAAATAACCCTTAAAAGTCAGAAATGAACTAGACTAAAATGGAAACTGGAATTGTCCATTTAAAGTTTCAGGGAGGAAAGGGTTAAAGCAGGCTGCAAGTAAATCATAGTGTGCCGTAAGGCACATTCTGCTTTACTTTCAACCTGCTGTAAGTGGTTTTCAAGAAACAGGGTAAAAACTAACTGATCAACTTAAAACTAACTGATCAAATGTCCCATCATCATGGACTAAGAAACTCTCCCAACTAATGGGCACTATGTATCATCTGAACTGTAACATTGGCTAATCAAATAAGGAGAGTTTCCCTAAGGAAAGAGTGCACACTCATGTCAGACAGACCCTGTAAGCAAACAGTGCAAACCTCATTGAAAAATCCTGATCAGGGTCTTTAGTGTTAACCCATTACCCCATAGCCTGTTTCCAGTACTGAAGAGGGTTGACCACTTAAAGCAGGTTCAAAGTAAAGCAGAATGTGCCTTCAGGTACATTCTGCTTTACTTTCAGCTTGCTTTAAGCTTCCATCTGCTAGAATATAGAAAATATTTTTCACAAGCTTATTAATGACTGTATAAATTAGAACTATTTTGTTCAGAAGAGGAATAAATTAGAGGCGTAAAAAGGTATATTTATGGGGTAATGGGTTAACAAAAAGCATCAATGTAGGCTAATAAGAGGGGTTGAGTGCATTTCCTTGTTACAAGATCTGCTACACAAGCCACAGCATGGCTTTCAGTTCGAATGCAGAGCAAACAAATACTCTAACTCTTAACCCCAACTCTGCCATTATGTAATCAGTTTTAAACTACTGAGTCTGCTTTTATTCCTCAAATTTAAATTCTACTTTTTTTTTACTTAAGAAATATAAAATTTATTGTCAAACAGTTTGGATCCTGATCAGATGCCGCGTAACGCGGCATCTGATCAGGATCCAAACTGTTTGCAAATAACCATTGTACTTGAGCAAGGCAATAAGGGGGCTAACTTCCATCTGTCATCAAAATTCAAACAGCTTAGAGCTCAGCTTCCTAGAATTGGCACAAAGACATACCAAAATTGATGAAAATAAAAGCCATGCCTCCCCGCCATCAAAATGCAAGACACATGTCAGGAATTCTGTGCACAGTTGTTGAGGGATCAAGACCAGCTGTGTTTGTTTCTGCCATTCGAATTAACTGGTTCAAAAAAATTCTGATCAGGTTACAAAGATTTCCCTACATCCTTTATCATGTAAGGCACAGTCTAACCCTTGCCTCATAAGAAGCACTTCTCAGAGGACCTTTAAGCCATTTCCCCATAAGCATTTTTATGCCTTGAATTTATTCCTCCATTCAAGAAAGTTGTTCCACTTTAGACAGCCATGAATATGCACCATAAGAAATAGTTCCTACATATAGCCTAGCAAACTGTCAAACTTAAAGCAGGCTAAAAGTAAAGCAGAATGTGCCTTAAACCTTTACTCCATAGCCTCTTTCCAGCATTTAAAATACATGTAGGTGCCCACTTAAAGCAGATTGAAAGTAAAGCAGAATGTGACTTAAGGCACATTCTGCTTTACTTTCAGCCTGCATTAAACTACCATCTAATAGAATAAAGAAATTACTTCTTAGGATACATAATTTTTCATGACTGTTTAACCTGGAAATATTTTCTTCAGGGTATGAATAAATTAAATGCGAAAATATGCGTATCTATGAAATAAAGGGTCAAGGTGCATTCTGCTTTACTCTCAACCTGCTTTAAGTGATAACCTTTCTCCAATACTAGAAACAAGCTATGTCGTAATGGGTCAACCCCTTCTAAGACAGAAATGCCCTAAAGTGCCCCTTCCATCTCTTCAACATAAGTGCCCTAATTGAAAAGTCATTAATTGAATGGAGTACAGGTAACAGCCAAAAGCAAAATGCAGGAAAGGAGCTTTCTACTTTACTTTCATCTTGCTTTAGACAGTCACCTGCCTTTATACCCTATACTCCATAAACTGTTTCTAGTTTTGAAGACAGCTGACAACTTCAAGCAGGTTGAAAGTATTTTAAGCGGAATGCACCTTTAGCTGATTAAGGGCTACTCTTTTTGCATAGAAAAAGACTTGTCATAGGTACACTGAGTATACTCTTCACTAGGGTTGAATGTTTCAAACATCTCCCCGCCCATTAGCCTGTTTGTAGCATTGAAGAAAGGTGACTTCTTAAACAGGTTGAAAGTTAAAAGCAGAATGTGCATTAAGGCGCATTCTGCTTAACCTCCAGCCTGCCTTAACCCATTACCCCATAGCCTGTTTCAAATATTATTATATTATTATTATACCAGATTTATATATAGCGCAGGGGTTGTGCGTTCAAAAGCGCTTTACATGAAATAACATAAATGTACCTACAAATCAAAAAAAGACAAAATAACTACAATTAGATCTGAAATAAAACATGATTTAACATATAAGAGACAGTCCCCAAAACGGCGATCACATTACCCCCATCAATCAGCAATGAACCGACCGGCTAAAGATAGCTGACTGATATAAATAATGGTAAATTATTATATATAGGTTACCAGTTAAAGCAGGTTGAAAGTAAAGCAGAATGTGCCTTAAGGCACATTCTGCTTTACTTTCAGCCTGCTTTAAGCTACCACCAACTAGAATATAGAAAATATTTCTTATTATACATATTAATGATTGAATAAATTGGAATTATTTTCTTAAGTGGAGGAATAAATGAAAGTCGTAAAAAGTCGTATTTATGGGGTAATGGGTTAAGCTACAATCTGCTAGGATACAGAACATTTTCTTACGATCCATATTTGTGAATGGTTAAAACAAACTATAATTATGCTTTAGTAGAATTATCATATAACCGATTACCCCAGAAATATGCCTTTTTATGCCTTTAATTTATTCTGCCACTGAAGAAAATAATTCCCCTTTATAAAGTCAAGAATATGTATCGCAAGAAATATGTTCTACATTCTAGTAGACCATGGTAGCTAATAAAGCAGGTTGAGTAAAGAGCAGAATGTGCCTTAAGGCCTGCTTTAATATGTCAACTTTCTTCAAATCTAGAAACAGGCTAATAGGGAGAAAGGGTTGACACATTCAACTCTAGTGATATTCTGCTTTACTTTAAACCTGCTTAAAGTGGCCATGTGTATTCAAAACTAGAAACAACCTATTGGGTAATGGGTTAACCCATTACCCCATAGCCTGTTTCTAGTTTTGAAAATAGGTGACCACTTAAAGCAGGTTGAAAGTAAAGCAGAATGTGCCTACAGGCACATTCAGTTTTACTTTCAGTCTGCTTTAAGCTAATATCTGCTAGGATATAGAAAATATTTCTTTCCTATATATTAATGAAGGCATTATTTGGAACTATTCTCTTAAGTTGAGGAATAAATCAAAAGCGTAAAAAGGCGTATTTATGTGGTAATGGATTCAAGGCGTAAATAGGCGTATTTATGTGACAGCTGTACACAGGTTTGCCTGTATATCCGTTTGATTTCCCATTGAATCAGCTACTGTTGATTATCTGCCAAACTCTTCTATATCAGTTTCTAACAATTTATGTAACTTGTCAGTAGGCCAGAAGATTACTTCATATCATAAACATAAACTTGGAACATGATCCACTGTCTCAGTACCCTACATGTCTCATTTGCAGCTTCTGTGTTATACTTGTGTTGAATGAGAATTAATCAAAATATGTATGTGCATTCAAAACGAGGGCGCCAGATACTGTAAAACAGGCATTTTTCGCATCATGAATATTTCAATATTTTGCGTAATGCGATTTTGTATCAATTCGGGACATCATGCAATATTTCTAGCAGGTGGTAGCTTAAAGAAGGCTGAAAGTAAAGCAGAATGTGCCTTACGGCACATTCTGCTTTACTTACAACCTGCTTTAAGATGTCACCTATTTTCAAAACTAGAGACATTCACGAATTAACGTGTAAATTAAACTCATAATAAAACCTGTTTTACAGTAAGAGGGAGAAGACTGATTAAATCTGACATAAACTGTAGGTGTCAACGGGATAACACACCTTCAACACCTAGATGGGACTTTAACCGACTACCCCATAAATATGCCTTTTTACACCTATAAATAATTCATCCACTCAAGACAATAGTTCCAATTTATACAGTGATGAATAAGTATTGAAGAGAACATTCTCATCAGGAGTGCATGACAGCAAACGGGTTTAAAGCAAAAATCAAAATTTTTTTGAAATACCCCCTTTATCTTGAGCCCTGCTTAACCCATTACTCCATAAATATTGATACATTTTTATGCCTCTGATTATTAACTTCTTATAAAAATAGCTCTCACCAAGGAAACACTGACAGTAAACTTTAAAGATGGCAGCTAAAAAGCAGATTGGAAGTAAAGGAGCATTCTGCTTTACTTCAACCTGTTTTTAAACAACCAGATGCTAGAATATAGAAAATACTTCTTAAGGGCTTATTCATGAATGTATTAAAAATAACTAATTTTTTCATTAACCCTTAGCCTGCCACTCACGACTATAGCGCCATATGCAAACAGCTTGGATCCGGATGAGACGCCGAGTAACTCGGCGTCTCATCCTGATCCAAGCTGTTTGACACTCGGACAACATTTTCAGCAATTTTGAGCAACTTTGAAGCACTTTGAAACTTGAAGCAGATGAGAAATATAGCAGATAACAATTTATTTGGCAGGCTAAGGGTTAAATGAATGAATTGAAGGCGTAAAAAAGTGTGTTTATAAAGTAATGGGTTAAAGACTGATGAAGAAGACTATAGTCTAAAGTACAATACAAACTACCATAATTCTAATGATTTACTTGACAAGACCATTACAACAGCTGAAAACAACATTGGGGGATTGCATTTGATGGAAATCCCTTGTTCCAAAGCTGTCATCTCACCAAGGAAGCACTACATATTAGTTATGACCCTTGAAACAGGAAGTACTTAGAAAACAGACTGGTTCTGGGATATTTCTTGCAGGTTTATAACCCTACTTAAAAGTTTAAAGGCACATTCTGCTCATTTGGTGTAATTGTAAAGGAACCCTTTCCATAGCTGTACCTTTACCCCATAGCTTGTTTTAGTTTTGAAGACAGGTGACAACTTAAAGCAGGTTGAAAGTGAAGCGGAATGCACTGTTAAGGTGCATCCTGCTTTACTTTCAGCCTGCTTTAACCCTTTGAACCCTAGTCCCGCATATAGGCGTCCTTTTCAAACAGTGAACATGTGAAAAGTACACTTGTCCTATGCAAACAGTGAAGACCCAGATCAGAGGGCTCCGAAAGGAGCCCTCTGATCAGGGTCTTTTCTGTTTGTCATAATGCCAAACATTGACAAAAACAACCCTTTAAAGTCATAAATGGACTAGACTTAGATGGAAACTGGCATTATTCATTGAAAGTTGTAGGGAGGAAAGAGTTAAGCTATCATCTGCAAGGATAAAGAAAATATTTCACATGATGTATATTCTAGTCTGTGTAAAAAGGAACTATTTTCTTCAGTGGAGGAATGAATTAAATTGAAATTACCCGTATTTCTTAAATCGAATTTCAATAATTCAATCTTGCTGAAGTCGAACAACAAGTATTTCAAAGTGAAAACGTTACTTTGAAGTATGTGTAAGTTTAACTTGAGCCAATTTGAATTACTGCGGCTTGACTGTATATCATTCGAACTTAATCATGTTCTATACAGTCGAACTTCGATATCTCCAATTCGGTTTAATCGAACGTACCCGTATTTCAAAGTTAAAACGTGGCTTAGCCACGTTTAAACTTTGAAATATGGGTATGTTCGACCTCACCGAGCATGAAACAAGGCAGCTCATGTGTCGAACTATCTGATAGTTTGAGTTAAGCGAGTTCGAGATATCGAAGTTCGACTGTATACTGCTTGACTATCATGATTTTCTTAACCAATTTCTCCATATATGTCCTCATACGCCTATAATTTGTTCCTGCACTGAAGAAAATTATAAGGTCTACATTCTACAGACATGAATATGTTGATGTACCAAACAAATTTATTTTTTTATATCCTAGCAGATGGTAGTTTAAAGCAGGCCAAAAGTAAAGCAGAATGTGCCATATGGTGTATCATGTTTTACTCTTGACCTGCTTTAAATGGTCACCTGGTGCCTTCCAAACCAGAAACAAGTCATGGGGTAATGGGTTAATTTAAGATAGATTAGAAATAAATTTTGAGTACTTTTGCCAGCAACATGCAACTACATGTAAAGCAGACACTATTGTAGACAACGAAGGGTTGAGTATTGGAAATATAGCTGCCTTATATGTGTGGCTATGATGCAGAGCTACAGATAAGAGACTGAGAGAGTAAACTGAACAAATTCAAAATGTTCTCACTCATTTCAGCACCAAATCCTATGGTGTTACTACTCATTAGAATCGTCTCAAAGAGACGATTTTAATGAGTAGTGACGCCATAGGGTTTAATGCAAAAATAAAGATTTTAGTGTTTGAAATACTCCCCTTATCTGGAGCCCTGATGATGTAATGCAAAATGACTATTAGTTCCCAGGAATATATGTGAAATGTGACTCCCCAACATTTACTGTAAATTCTGTCAGACAGACACATAAATACTGCAGCATAAAGCCCTTTCCCTTGTTAGTAGATGACACAAAATCAATTATCTTAACTTTTAGAAACTGAACGGGTGACTGTTTGAAAACATACAAAATATTTTGTAACAACCCTGACTATAATCAGAACCCAAAGTACAAAAGAAAACAAATTATCTCAATTTTTTTTTACTTTACGAATAACCAGAGGCATATTGAGTTTGCGGCATCTCCTGAAGAAGACTCTCACTGTATACCATAAATCCTAGGGGCATTGCAAAGTTCCAAATTTAACACTTTCAATACCATGGACCTGTTAAAAATATACTCATAACATTTGCAAATTGCGTAGACCCAAATCAAAGGGCTTCTATAGGAGCACTCTGATCTGGGTATAAATTGTTTGCTAATTTTTACCAGTATTTACTAAACTACCAAGAAATCCAAGTAGACTGGTTAATGTTTAGATAACTAAATGGATCCACAAGGACACGAAATAACCACCAAGAGATACTTAGTGTTGAAAGAGGGGGGTGCACCGTTTAAATGAGGGTATACAGTTAGTCTTGGCTTTAAGACAGACAGAATTTAGCAGGGTTCCAGATAATGGGGAGTAAACTGAATAAATCCAGCATTTTCTCAATTATTTCAGCACCAAACCCTATGATGTTACTACTCATTAGAATTGTCTCTTCGAGACAATTCTAATGAGTAGTGACACCATAAGGTTTAAAGCAGAAATAAAGATTTTAATTTTTGAAATACTCCCCTTATCTGGAACCCTGTTTTAGTATAAATTTTGAAAAACATGTACTCCCTTGTCTATACCTATGTATTATATGGCTCACTTTCCACCTGTTACAACCATACATCAAAGATTTCATTTACTAAACTTAAAGTACAATGTTGCTACAGGGCTTTTTTTATACTAACAGCTGCCTGCTTTTATAGTCCACAGTAGTTTACAGCCTATACGTGTAGAACAAAGTTCATTGCCACTTAACCCATTAATTCTGAGAGTCTTTTAAAAAAGTACATTGTGAAATAGTGCAAATGCAGATGCAGTAGAACCTCTCTATTACGACCACTAAGTTGTGTCAAATATTAATCGTTTAAGACAGGTGACTGCTTAAAGAAATGTGCTTTAAGCTGTCACCTGTCCTTTATACGGACAATTAGCCTTCTATTTAGTGGTCGTAATAGAGGGGGTTCTACAGATATATCCCATCTTATTAGAAAGTCTGGGGCCTGTTTCATCAAACTTCAAAACTTGCCAAAAGTCGAAACTTAAGAATGTATTTAATTTCTGATTTCTCTTTCTAATCCTATCTTGTGATATCTCTTTGGAATCTTCTTTACAAAACGATTCCAAAGAGATGTCACAAGACAGGATTAGATTGAGAAATAAATAATAATTGCGACTTTTATTATCTTACGAAAACATTTGTCATACGAAGTTTTAAGAAATGGGCACCAGGATTGTCTGCAATACCAATATGAGTCATGTCATGAGAAAACCTGCCTCATTGCATTGCAAACAGTGTAGATCAAGGCCAGCCACTGCTTCAAAGAAACAGCAGCTGGTCTTAATTGATTTACACTGTTTGACACCCCCCAGTCGTTTTCATACCCATAAATGTTTGATCCAGGGTTTGAGCGGTCATGAATATGAAGCATAAGATATATTTTCTAGATCCTAGCAGTGGTCACTTGTCTTAAACACTACAAACAGGCTATTGGGGTAATTTGTAAACTTGCATCAATGGATTTAAACACTTGCTTTCACAAACGAACATTAGGAATGCCTAATGCCAAAACCCTGACCCAGGGAAAGAAAACAACACTGTATTTCTAGCAGACTTGACCAATGCATTCTCAGCCCTATGTGCCTACATGTATTTATCACTTGTCGGCAACCAAAAGGTCCACAACAATTCTCAGTAACTCTTCAGTCATTAAAAGCACACTTCTCTTGCCTAATACCACTTGATTTTATGTCACCATAAAATACAATCTTCAGTTACCCTGGTAACCATGGCCTCAGATGCTGGTTGGTTTTAAGAGACGTTAATATTTCTCTTGGCTGAGTTATGATCTGGTCATATGTATCTGCAACAGGGGGCCCGTTTCATAAACTTTGTACAACAAAAACGGCCGTAAGTCAAAAGTTTAAAATACATTTAATTTCTGATTTCTCTATCTAATCCTATCTTGTGACATGTCTTTGGAATCGTCTTGAAAAGACGATTCCAAAGAGATATCACAAAACAAGATTAGATGGAGAAATAAATAATGATTGAGACTTTTATAATCCGACTTATGACAACATTTATCAAACCAAGTTTTATGGGCCCAAGATGACCAATAGTTCCAAAGATGTCCTTGGTTTGCAATGGTGTACCAGGTAAGAACAGGTAATCCTACCTCTATAGCTAAAACCTATAAAGCATTATTTTGAAAACATTTGAGAAATAGTTTTCAATTTTGCATCTTAATACAATATCTTTTGATTTAAAAGCAAGTTGTTTTAACCCCTAGTGACCCATATGTGTCATTATAAACATTGTACCTGTAAAAAGTACACTTATCCTATGCAAACAGTGTTAACTCAATCTGTACTGGCAATGTTCCCAGCCTAACAACATACAGTATCCAGACATAATATTTACAAGTTCAGTATCCTGCCTTTCCTGCTTTCCTATATACATACCAGCTACAAGTTCTAAACATCTTTGTAAAATTGTATATAGAAAAATTCCAAGACAAAGCATACTTACTCTGTGATGAAATCTGTGATACATATAATGTTGTGATGATGGTAAATGCCAAGAAGGAATGTACACCCATCGCCATCCTTGAGGTATACTATGTGGAAATTGATGTCCAATATAACGCTTTACATTGGAGACATGTATGTGGCTTCAACCTGAAAGTATAAATAAATTATTTTAACATCATTAACATTTAATATTTTCATTGCTGTCCCAATTAACATCTTTAACCCTTTCCCCATAGAAGCGCCTTTTAGCGAATATGATTCATTCCTCCGCTGAAGAAATTAGTTCCAATTTAATCAGTCATGAATATATATCATAGGGAATATTTTCTTTATTTTAGCACATGATATCTTAAAGCAGGTTGAAGGCGCACTCTGCTTTACTTTCAACCTGCTTTAAGTAGTCACCTATCTTCAATATTATAAATAGGTTATCAGGTAAAGGGTTAACAATATTAATATCTTTCCACAACTATTTTCACCTTAACCTCTGTAACTACCTGATACCTTTCCAAAACTGTCCCAATTAATGACTTTGACAACCTGAATACCTTCCCATAAGTGTCGCAATTAACATCTTTGACAACTAGAACTGAATACTTTTCCATAGCTGTCCCAATTAACATCTATGCCCACCTGAATACCTTTCCATAGCTGCTGTCCCAATTAACATCTTTAACAACATGAATACCTTTCCTTAGCTGTCCCAATTAACATCTTTAACAACCAGAATATCTTTCCATAGCTGTCCAAATTAACATCTTTGACAACCCAAATATACCTTTCAATAGCTGTATTACCGGTACCTTTCAATAGCCGTCCTATTTGGCATATTTGACAAACTGAGCACCTCTCCATAGCCATTCTAATTTAAACCTGTTGAACATGATGTGCATATCCAAATGATGTGCATATCCAATTTGAATCTTCTCGTCCAAACCCTATAATATTGTGAACCTTCAAGACAACCTAATGTGTATCATATAACATAGGGTTTAGTTTTCAGTAATGAAGACAGATGATTACTAAGGCAGACTGAAATTAAGCAAAATGCTCCTTAAGGAGCGTTCTGCTTTACTTTCAGTCTGCTTTAAGCTATAATCAGGTAAGGTATAAGAAATAGTTCTTATGGGGCATATTCAGAACTGTTTAAAGTAGAACTATTTTCTTTAGAAGAGGAAGAAGTTTAAAGGCATTAAAAGGCTTATCAATGGGGTATTGGGTTAAATGCATTGGTCTTCTATCATTACAGGATTATTGGTACCTACAGTTTTTATTAGATACAGAAAATCTCTACAGACCCTTTGGATCAAGATATGCTTCATCAATGTCATTTATAGGCAATTTAGTGTACGGTAAAACCTCTCTATTACGACGACTAAATTGTGTTAAGATGTAGGGGTTTAGGACAGATGACTTCTTAAAGCAAGGTGACAGTAAAACAGAAAGCTCCTTTGGGAGCTTTCTGTTTTACTATCACCTTGCTTAATCTGTAACCTGTCTTTTATTCAATCAATTAGCCTTTGTTTTAATGGTCCTAACAGGGAGGTTTTAGTGTACAGTCAAACTTGTATTTCATGACCATTGAAGGAAGAAATTGTGGCAATCTTTCAGGATATATGGCTGCTCAATGCAGAACAAAAGTAATACAGAAAGCTGCTATAATTTTTTTGAATCATTGTTGCCCTGTATTAAGCTGCCACCTGTCAAGACAAAAAAAGCCTCTAAACCCGAAATTTATGTTGTTCCCCACACATATCCGGTTTAGAGGGGTTTCCCCGTATATCTTTTTCTGTTTCATGGTCGGCTTATACTAATTTGATTGTGCTCAAATCAGTAGCAAAAATATGTCACTTTTCTTAATTCTTCTTCCCTTTTATTTTCTTTTAAATTCTACCTCCTAATCTAATTATTTTGTACAAACCCCTCACCATGAGTAATAAGTACTGTCAGTGAATAAAGCAAGAAGATACAAACAAACATAACTTTATGAGTGTGTACTTAATTATAGAAGAATTATTGCAAAAGATAGTGTCGTCTATAAAATTATTTTAAGGATTAACCCTTAGCCTGCCACTCAAGACTATAGCTCCATATGCAAACAGCTTGGATCCGGATGAGACGCCGAGTAACTCGGCGTCTCATCCGGATCCAAGCTGTTTGACACTCGGACAACATTTTCAGCAATTTTGAGCAACTTTGAAACACTTTGAAACTTGAAGCAGACGAGAAATATAGCAGACAACAATTTATTTGGCGGGCTAAGGGTTAACATCATTCTGTTTCAAACATTTCACCCTTCAAAACCATAAACCAAAATACCATGTATCTAAATGAACCCCCATCCCATCCCCTTCTAGCTAGTTTCTAGTGTCCAAGACAGTTGGTTGCTTATAGCAGGCTGAAAGTAAAGCAAAACAACTCCTATAAGAGCTTTCTCTTTTATGTTCAGCCTTCTTTAAGCATCCACCTGTGAGAATGCAGAAAATCTTTTAGTGGATCTTAACTCTTTCAACATGATAGACTTGTTTAAAATATACTCAATTCATTTGCAAATAGTGTAGACCCAGAACAAAGTGCTCTTATAGGAGCTCTCTGATTTGGGTCTACCATGTTTGCTAATTGATACTAGTATTTATTAAACTACCCAGATTTCCAAGTAGATTGGTTTATATTCTAATAACTAAAACAATTCACAAGTGAACCTGATAACCCACAAGAGATACTTAGTGTTGAAAGAGTTAATCCTAGGACAGAGTAGAAGCATTAAACGTTTTTCTATGAGGGATTGGTAAAGTACGTGTCAAAAGACATTTCTACAGGAAAAAGGGTATGAACGGAATACTGGACCTTCAAAATTATAGCCGACAACGCTTTCAGCAGATTGAAGTTACTCAGTACTGAAGATATTCTGTTGTTAAAGGGAGATTACCGATACTTACTCTTTTGCTCAGAAAAAATGGGACAAAACTTGAAATAAAAGCACTCAAAAACAAACAAAAAGAGCAACCACACCAATAAAAACATTTCCAAACATTTGTACAAGTGGAGAGTGAAGGACCACATAATGTGAAACTTGAACATTTCACACAAATACTTATGAGTGTTTTGTTTTAAGCTGCAAGTCTACACTTTTTATCATAGCTCACAAAACTCCTTAGACATGGCTCTTGATACAAGAGCCCCATGGGGCATATTTCGCTCACCTGAGAAAATAGCTGAAAATAATTTAGGTCAAGGACTGACCTAGATATGCAACAGACCGGAACAATTTGAACAAATTATGTAAAGTATATTTAAAAGTGTCACCATACCGAATATAAAAGCTCTGGCCATATTAGTGTCAGAGAAGAAGACGTTTGAAATTTTCTATATATAACTCTATGTAAAACTGTGACCCCAGGGGCGGGCCAATTTTGACCCCAGGTGCATAATTTGAACAAACTTGATAGAGGACCTGTAGGCGATGATATGTGCCAAATATCTAAGCTCTGGCCCTTGTAGTTTCAGAAAAGAAGATATTTTTAAGTTATAATTGAAAAAAAATCTATTTTTAGCTCCTGTGACCTACTTATGCAACCCACCAGAACCATTTGAACAATTTTGGTATAGGACATCGAGAAGTGTCACCATGCCAAATATCAAAGCTCTGGCCATATTAGTTTCAGAGAAGAAGACATTTGAAAATTTCACTATATAACTCTATGTAAAACTGTGACCCCCTGGGGCGGGGCCAATTTCGACCCCAGGGGCATAATTTGAACAAACTAGATAGAGGACCTGTAGGCGACTCTATGTGTCAAATATCTAAGCTCTGGCCTTTGTAGTTTCAGACAAGAAGATTTTTTAAGTTTTCAATGAAAAAAATATATTTTTAGCTCCTGTGACCTAGTTATGCAACCGACCAGAACCATTTGAACAATTTTGGTATAGGACATCTAGAAGTGTCACCATGCCAAATATCAATGCTCTGGCCACATTAGTTTCAGAGAAGAAGACGTTTGAAAATTTCACTATATAAGTCTTTGTAAATCTGTGACCCCCGGGGCGGGGCCAATTTTGACCCCAGGGGCATAATTTGAACAAACTTGATAGAGGACCAGTAGATGATTGTGCCAAATAAGAAGATTTTTTAAGATTTCCTTATTTTTTCACTTTGGTTGCCATGGCAACCAGAGTTCTGCATTGTTTTTAATTCTTTGAACAAATTTGAAAGAGCTTGACCCAAGGAACATTTCTGTAAAGTTTGGTTGAATTCTGTCAAGTGGTATAGGAGGAGATGTCATTTGAAGCAATTGTTAACGACGACGGACGACTAACGACGGACGACGACGACGCCGGACACAGGGCCATCCCAATAGCTCACCTTGAGCCTTTGGCTCAGGTGAGCTAAAAAGGGTGTTAACTCAATATTTCCTACATTTTCTGCAGGAATATCTCAATTAAACCCTATGTTATAACTACTCATTAGAATTGTCTCTTTGACACGATTTTTATGAGTAGGTACAACTTACAACATAGGGTTTAGTGGAAACATAAGGATTTTAGTTTCAGATACTCTTGTTATCTGAATTTATTTACAGTCAACCTGTTATGTGCTTTGCAAAATGAATAATTCTTTCATTGAATGCTAAATACATGATTATTTACTCAAACTAAACTTGACACTTTTTTATCCTTATTAATTTTGTAGATAAACAAATTTTGATAAACAGTTTGCATCCTGTGATGGACAGATGAACCCTTTTGCCTTTTTCTAGTTTTGAAGAGAAGTGACCACTAGTCTTAAAGCAGGTTGAAAGTATAGCAGAATGTGCCTTAACTCTTTGAAGGCCTCCCTGAAACTTTAAATGGACAATTCCAGTTTCCATTTAAGTCTAATCCATTTCTGACTTTTAAGGGTTGTTTTTGTCAATGTTTGGCATTATGACAAACAGTGAAGACCCTGATCAGAGGGCTCCTAGGAGCCATCTGATCTGGGTCTTCACTGTTTGCATAGGACAAGTATACTATTCACATGTACACTGTTTGCAAAGGACGCCAATATGTGGGACTAGGGCTCAAAGGGTTACGGCACATTCTGCTTTACTTTCAGCCTGCTTTAAGCTACGAGCTGCTAGCTAGGATTTAGAAAATACTTTTAATGATATATAATCATGACTGTATAAAGTGGAACTATTTTCTTCAGTGGAGGGATATATTAGAGGCGTAAAAACACATTTTTATGAGGTAATGGGTTAAAGACTGTGATTGCATCTGCTTCTGAAATTCTTCCAAGCCATAGAAATGACTGTAACTATAGCCGACATCATTATGCAAATACATGACAAACTGATATATAAAAGCTTTGTCATTTACATATTTAAAGCATCAAGTAAATTTCTCATGGAATTCTGTCACATGAATCTATCTTTACAGAATACAGTTTTAAAGGCTCTTAAGCCCTTTGCCCAACAGATCCATAATTTACCCCTATTAGTAAATAAGATTTTTTTTTCGCCTAGCGGTATTGTTTCACCGATTTAATTTTCAAACATTTCCTGAAACAAAACTTTAACTAGAGATGCTGCTCATAATTACTAAATGCTGCGGCCATAAAGAATAATTATATAACAGCAGTCAAAACTTTACTATGAGGAAGCATGTATGCAAACAAAGCCAGTTGACAGCTAAATGCAGGATGAAAATAATACAAAGAACAAACTTTCA
Organism: Gari tellinella; assembly: GCA_922989275.2. Classification (NCBI taxonomy): domain Eukaryota; kingdom Metazoa; phylum Mollusca; class Bivalvia; order Cardiida; family Psammobiidae; genus Gari; species Gari tellinella. Next base: position 45,626,906 of record OV277869.1, on the reverse strand, counting down.
GGAAAAGGGTTATCCCTTTCAGCACCAAACTAATTGTGAGGTTTTACCCTTAATCATCGCTATATCGTTGTCATAATTCAATAGGGTTAACTATAAGAAATATCAATATGCTTGCAGGGCTCCAGATAAGAGGGGGTAAATTGAACAAATCCAAATCTTTCTTACTGATTTTACCACCAATGATGCTTGTCAAACATCTTTGATCCATATCAGACGCTGCATCATGCAGCGGCTGATCAAGATCCAAACTATTTGCGAATTTGGCTTTATGCGACTTCGCCGATGGAAGTGTTAAACAACTTACATTGTACATGTACTTACAAAGCTTCTTCACTAAACCGTGGCAAAACACAGCTTTTCTGTAATTTGAAGCTGAGCTGCCACAAATTGCGATATATTTGACAATTACTGCCCTAGACCTTGACAAATTGCTGTTTATTTGACATATCCTGGGCCATTGATCATGTAGAAAATATACCTCCAGAAAATAAGAGTGTTCTAAACACTAAAATCCTTGTTTCTCCACCAAACTCTATGTTGTGACTTATTACAGTAAAGCTCTTTTTATTGAATCATTTACTCATTATCCCCTAAGACTTCCAATGGAAAATTCAAGTTTGCAATAAAGACCGGTCCATTTTAGACTATTTTGGGTTGTTTATGGTAATAAATTGCAAAATGCCAAACAGTGAAGTCCCTGTTCAGAGGGCTCCTGCAGGAGCCCTCTGATCAGGGACTTCACTGTTTGCATAGGACAAGTGTACTCTTCACATGTACACATTTGGTTATGCATATATATGCGCCCCTAGGGCTCAATGAGTTAATAGTTTTTCCGGTTGCATTGTTTTTAGTTTTGAAGACAGGTTACCACTTAATACAGATTGAAAGTAAAGCAGAATGTACCTTAACCCATTACCTCATAGCATGTAACAATGTTTCCAGTTTTGAAGACAGATTACCACTTAATACAGGTTGAAAGTAAAGCAGAATGCGCCTTAACCAAATACCTCATAGCATGTAACAATGTTTCCAGTTTTGAAGACAGATTACCACTTAATACAGGTTGAAAGTAAAGCAGAATGCGCCTTAACCAAATACCTCATAGCAACCTTCTAGCTTTGATGACAGGTTACCACTTTACGCAGGGTGAAAGTAAAGCAGAAAGCACATTACGGCACAATCTACTGTACTTTCAGCCCATTTTAAGTTGCCCTCTGCTAGAACATAGAAAATGTTTCTTATGGTGGCATATTCATGACTGTTTTACAAAGAGTAACTATTTTCTTTAGCCAAGGAATGAAATTTTGGTCTTGCAAGGTGTAACAGAAGCCATGGCAGCCTTTAGCGGTTAATGAGATTTTAATAAGTGCAGCTTGTATCTGGTGAATATAAATCAAGCAAGGTGGAACATTTTAAAGTGAGCAAGAATTGCCAGTAATTAGTTGAGCACATCTCTACACAGAGCCAGGAGGGCATTACTCTCTGAGTGACTTTTTTATGGAGAAATATCTCTATACCTCTGACATTCTACAAGACCTTAACCCTTTCCCCCATTATTACACCTTTTGTCGCCTATTATTTATTCCTCCACTGTAGAAAATAGCTCCTTTTAATACAGCCATGACCATGTACCATAATAAATATTTTCTTTATCCTAGGAGATTATGGCTTAAAGAAGGCTGAAAGTAAAGCAGAATGCGCCTTAAGGCGCATTCTGCTTTACTTTCAACCTGCATGCTTTAAGTGCTCACCTGTCTTCAAAACTAGAAACAGGCTATGGGGCAATGGGTTAAGGTATCTCTAACTACATAAACTGGTACAGTAAAACCTTTCTATTATGACCACTAAATTGTGTTAATTAACAGACATTTAAGGCATGTGACTGCTTTAAACAAGGTCAATGTTAAACAGAAAGCTCCTTTATTTCTATATTATAGCTGATGGTAGCTTAAAACAGGCTGAAATTAAAGCAGAATGCATCTCAAGATGCATTCTGCTTTACTTTCAACCTTCTTAAAGTAGTGACTCATCTTCAAAACTAGAAACAGGTTATGAACTAAAAGGTTATATTTCCATCCCTTTCAACATGTAGAACAACTTTCAGCTTTTCCATTATCCAGCTTCTACCATAGAATATACCAAAACTATATATCTAAGCAAATTTGTATGCTTTTTGAGCTGAGTCAATCATTGTACACATGATTATCTCTTTACCCTTTCAAATTTGCATTTATCATGTTATTGTTGTTGTTCATGATAAGGTTTATCTCTTTGAACCTTTCCTCAATTATCCCTAATAGTGCAAATCATCTGATACAGAATACATGCAACATACAGTGAAGGCCTACTATAATAACATAAGCATTTCCAATTAAGGCTGGGGTTTTCACTAATTTATGCCTGAATATAGAGGGGCATTCAACTATACTTTCAACCTGCTTTAACTGGCCACCTTATCTTCAAGTCCCCACACTGAAAGGGTTAACCCTTTACCCTGTGGTGAAACCGCATCGGCCATATGCCGTATATTAGCGGTCCGTGTTTTAGCCTATACCACTGTCCGGAGAACCTCTTTAGCCATCCTATTCCATCAGATGTTATCTCACACTGCTACTATCAAGACGATACCTTGCTCTATTACCGTACAGACGTACTATCTACATACCTGCTTCTACGAAGTTATATCAACGTACATCCGACCATCCCGGTCTTGGAACTACTCATGGTGAGTTTATTTATTACTAATAGTATCGTTTCACTATAACCCCATAGCCTGTTTCTAGTTTGAAGACAAGTGACCACTTTAAGCAGCTTGAAAGAAGACCAGATACATTCTGTTTTACTTTCAGCCTGCGTCAATCTACCATCTGCTAATAGGATAAAGAAAAGAAATAAAAGATTTTTTTTTTTTATTCTACATGTTCATGACTTTATAAATCTGAGTTATTTTCTTCCACTGAAGAATAAATTGAATGTGCTAAAGGGTTAAACATTAACCCTTTACCCCATAGCCCGTTTCTAGTTTTGAAGATTGGTGACCACTTAAAGCAGGTTGAAAGTAAAGCAGAATGCGCCTTTAAGGCGCATTCTGCTTTACTTTCAGCCTGCTTTAAGCAATTATCTGCTATAATTAACAAAATGTTTCTTATTGTTCATTTTCATGACTGTAAAAAATGGAACTATTTTCTTCAGTGGATGAATAAATTCATAGGGGAAAGGGTTAAAGATTAACGAGTACCATGGTGAACCAGGTGCCAGTACTATAACAAATCAGCCTTGAGAATGCTTGGGAAGTGCTCAAACTGTAATTGCCAGCCCTGAACACATCATTACATTAATCTTTATAGAAAACATATTATAAAGCTGAGGAACAGCAGCTTCTCCTAGGCTATAATTAACTCATTCACCCCTTTTACCTTCAACTTTTAATGGATAATTCCAATTTCAAATTACGTCTTAGTCCATTTTTGACTATTTCGGGATGATTTTAACAATTTATTTCCAAATGACAAACAGTAAAGACCTTGATCAGAGGGCTCCTTAAGGAGCCCTCTAATCAGGGTCTACACTGTTTGCATAGGACAAGTGTATTCCTTACAGGCACACTGTTTGTAAATGACAACCATACTCCACGCTAGGGTTGAACGTGTTAAAGACAACTAAATCAAGGTTTGAATCCTCAATCCTGATGACAAAACTGTTAGTTTTTAAAGCACTGGCTGTTTAAACCAAGCTTGGAGTAAAGGAGAGTTTTTTCTTTATTTCACTTCCATCTTTCTTTGAGCACTCGATAGCTAAAAGCAAAATTTAAAGTAAAGCAGGAAGCTGTGATTGAGCCATAGGCAATCAAATATTGGCAATGTTTACCTTAACCCATTACTCCATAGGTGTGCCTTTTCTAAGAAATCACTTCGTTCCTCCACTGAAGAAAATAGTTCCACTTTACACCATCATTGATGTGCACCATAAGAATTATTTCCTATCTCCTAGCAGATGTTGGCTTAATCCATTACTCCATAAAAACAGCTTTTACGCCTCAAATTTATTCCTCCACTGAAGAAAATATTTTCATTTTATAGTCATGGATATGCACAATGAGAAATATTTCCTATATCCTATCCAGTTCCTGAGACAACCGCAGCAGTTGAAAAATAATCTCAGGATCAAGCAAGCGTAGCAGATGAAAGCTTAAAGCAGGCTAAAAGTAAAACAGAATGTGCCTGTAGGCACATTCTGCTTTACTTTCAACCGGCTTTAAGTGGTCACCTGTCTACAATACTGAGAACAAGCTATGTGGGGGTAAAGGGTTAACCTCAGTGCACCCATCTTGTCAAGAGTCCTGGAAGTCCCATCAATACTAAATCAGTACACTGTCAGTACACCTGTGATTTATAGCTATGCTTTCTTAGATAATAATGTCATCACATCAGAAACCAATTAGCAAAGTAGAATACAGTAAAACCTCGCTATTACGACCACTAAAACGAAGGCTAATTGAGTGTATAATAGACAGGTGACAGCTTAAAGCAAGGTTACAGTGAAACAGAAAGCTCCTATAGGAGCTTTCTGTTTCACTGTCACCTTGCTTTAAGCGGTCACCTATCGTAAACACCCTAATAATTAACATAAATTAGTGGTCGTAATAGCGAGGTTTTACTGTACCTGCATAATCTCTTCCAAATGGCTCCGAGTTTGTCTACATTCCCCCCACAGTAACTCCTTACTGTTTCAAGTAACAAACTTATAGATTAATAACTCCCTTGCATGATGCCCAGGTAGCAATAATTGTCGTCTGCTGCTATTCTAAATATAGAATTTTCTAAAATTTCATTTCAAAACAGGGTCACATTGTCAAACAGTTTGGATCCTGATGAGGCGTCCCATTACAAGACATCTCATAAGGATCCAAACTGTTTGCGAAGGTTATCATGGCTACACTGCTGGCATACTAAGAGTTATATTTATAACCTTTACCTCCTTTAGTCTGATCTCAATTCCTCCTGTTAAACAGTCTAGATCCTGATCAGAGGCTAATAAATTTGAATTGAGTTCAGGATTCTATTTCTTCAGCATACATTCTTACGTTTCTTAAATTCAATTATATATAACCACAGGTACTTGACACATACTTTATTATCTATTAACACACCCCCCCCCCCCCCCCCCCCCCCCCCCCTTAAAAAAAATTTTTTTTTTTTTTTACTATACTTCTATTATAGATACAAGGTAAACAGCCCAATTCGACACCTAGTCTTTACTATCCACTTAAACTGATGCTGAAATAGACTCGATCGCCGATATTCTCTTGTGGTATCCTCGGGAAAGGATTAATTTATCAATATCTACTTTTTATTTCATCAAATTCCGTCAAATAACGCCACAGTACGTGAATTATAACGAAAATTTGCATCAAAAAGTTTTCTGTCGTTCTCTTGGTACAGAATTTATTGCCCAAAATAAGGGGTAATCTAGTCAGTTCGCACATTTAACGGCCTTTACGGCTGGAACTTTCACCTAATTTCATTAGAGCAAACGCGTTTGTGTCGGAACATGACCCTCTTCACTATCAGCTATATGAAATATACATGTAATTTGGCATGAAATTGACAAGTGAAAGACTCATTTCATTGTGAATGCCATTTTGAATACTGGAATGAATTGAATGAACGGAGCGATCTCATTGGTCAAAATTAAACAGGTAAAGTTTCTTTTAATTTTGCATTCTATGTAAATTATATAAAACTGATAATATTTCATTTAAAGATGATTTATAATATTTGGTGAAAGTTCCAGTGGCATAGGCCGTTTATTGTGGACAAATAACAGATCACCCCTACATGTACATTCGTTGCTATGTACCATGAAAACGACAGAAAACTTTTTGATGCTTATTTTCGTTATAATTCACATACTGTGGCGTTATTTGACGGAATTTGATGAAATAAAAAGTAGATATTGATAAATTAATCATTTCCCGAGGATACCACAAGAGAATATCGGCGATCGAGTCTATTCTAGCATCAGTTTAAGTGGATAGTAAAGACTAGGTGTCGAATTGCGCTGTTTACCTTGTATCTATAATAGAAGTATAGTAAAAAAAAGTAAAAAAAAAAAAAAAATTTTTTTTTTAAGGGGGGGGGGGGGGGGGGGGGGGGGGGGGGGGTGTTAATAGATAATAAAGTATGTGTCAAGTACCTGTGTTTATAACATTAATTTAAACAAAAATTGCAGACAACAATATTGAAGGAGATTATTATTCTGTATATCCGTAACAAGGTTTGACCCTTTGGTCGCTACTTTTGAAAATATCATCTGCTAAAATTCTAAAGTTTACCTTATATGAATCAGACAATCTGAAAGACAAACAGCTTGGATCCTGATCAGATGTCAAACAAGTATATCCCATTACCCCAAAAATAAGTTTTTTTATGCATTTAATTTTTTCCTCGATTGAAGAAAATAGGTCTAATGTATATACAATCATGAACATGTACCATAAGAAATATTTTCTGTTTCCTAGCATAAGGTAGCTTAAAGCAGGCTGAAAGTAAAGCAGACTGAGCCTTAACTCTTTCCTCCCTGAAACTTAAAATGGACAATTCCAGTTTTGATTTTTGTCTAGTCCATTTCTGACTTTTAAGAGTTGTTTTTGTCAATTTTTGGCATTACTGACAAACAGTGAAGACCCTGATCAGAGGGCTCCTTTCGGAGCCCTCTGATCTGGGCCTTCACTGTTTGCACAGGACAAGTGTACTATTCACATGTACACTGTTTGAAAAGACGCCTGTATGCGGGACTAGGGTTCAAAGAGTAAAGGCGCATTCTGCTTTACTTTCAACCTGCTTTAAGTGGTAACATATAGCTTCCATACTAGAAACAGGTAATGGGGTAAAGGGTTCACTCTGAACTAGATACATATTCATTGAAATAGATGCCAAAGTTGATCTTCAATAACAGATGCCCCAGTGGTTCAATGGGGCTAATTGTTTACACATGATATCCAAACAGCAAATTTGCTCTTCTTATGTAAATATAGCTGGGTTTAACTCTTTGCATGCTGGGTAATTTTCACGTCTGCAACAATGTCATCTGCTGATTTCTTAAAACAGAATTTTCAAAATTTCTTTCAAAACAAGGTCAGAGTGTCAAATAGTTTGGATTCTGATGAGACGTCGCTTTAAGCGGCGTCTCATCAGGATCCAAACTGTTTGCAAAGGTTATCATGGTTTCATCGCTAGCATGCTAAGATTTAACAGAAGAACCAAGCAACTTGTTTACACACAGCCGTTGTTTACAGTTTGGAGTTTCTTAAACAATATTCAACATTGATTTGAAAATCTTATATAAAACAGCAAAGATGCACAGTCAAACTTGTATTAACCCATTAACTCTTTCCTCCCTGAAACTTCAAATGGACAATCCCAGTTTCCATTTAAGTATAGTCCATTTCTGACTTTTAAGGGTTGTTTTTGTCAATGTTTTGCATTATGACAAACTGTGAAGACCCAGATCAGAGGGCTCCGTAAGGAGCCCTCTGATCTGGGTATTCACTGTTTGCATAGGACAAGTGCACTTTTCACATGTATACTGTTTGAAAACGACGCCTAAATGCGGGACTAGGGTTCAAATGGTTAATCCATTACTACACTTTTTCACGCCTCTAATTATTTCTACACTTATTAGTCCCCAACTAGGATGTCCTGAACATAAAACAGATGGAACTGTCCTCTTGTCTTTCCAGATGTTAGCTTAACCCTTTGAACCCTAGTCCCGCATATAGGCGTCCTTTTCAAACAGTATACATGTGATTAGTACACTTGTCCTGTGCAAACAGTGAAGACCCAGATCAGAGGGCTCCAAAAGGAGCCCTCTGACCAGGGTCTTCACTGTTTGTCAGTAATGCCAAACCTTGACAAAAACAACCCTTTAAAGTCAGAAATGGACTAGACTAAAATGGAAACTGGAATTGTCCATTTAAAGTTTCAGGGAGGAAAGAGTTAACCCATTACTCCATAAGAACCCAAAAGTATTTAACTCTTTCAACACTGTATTACTATTGTGGGTTATTTGTTTCCCTGCTGGATCATTTTAGTTACCAAAACATGAACAGACTTCTAGGAATTCTGTGTAATTTGATAAATACTGGTCTAAATTAGAAAACAGTGCAGACTCTGATCAAAGGGTTCCTATAGGAGCCCTACGATCTGGATCTACATTGTTTTCAAAAGTAAGGAGTGTATTTTATACAGGTCCATGGTGCTGTTAGAGTTAAAGACATTAAGTCAGTCCATTCATTGATTCCCCCCTCATTGTTCTCACTAGGTGTGAACATACAGGTAGATCACATGAAATTTGCTCAGGTTAACGGCTCAGCCATCTGAAGTTTTGAATAGAGGCCCTTACATGATAGATCTCAATAGGTTTTTCAATGGGTTTTACTAACCAAGCTATCAAATATTAGGTGCGGGTCTCACATGAGACGCCTGAATGATTCTTTGCCTAGACGCTAGCCGAGTAAGTGCATGGGCTCCATGCTTTGACTCAAACTTTCTAGGTGCTAGGTGTTACCACCCACGCTTGGTCATGTAATGGCTTTAAACAAGCAGTTTATAACACTGGTAGCAGCAGAATGCAGGACCAAAGTAAAGAAGAAAGGTAATATAAAAGCATTCTACTTGACTTTAATTTGTCTGTAATTTTGATAGGTAAATGTGATTACTGGTGATAATAAAGACGAGGGAGTAGTGCCTAATGAATTTGTTCAATAATTAATGCCATTCCTATACTCTCATCACAGTAATCAGAGTTACTTGTGCATGCATTGGAAACTACTAACTGACAGTTTGTAACAGTAGTACAGTGATCACTCCCTACAACGTCCATTTGAACAAGGACTCCCTCCTTACAACAATGCTTGCCCCTTTTCCAAAGACAATTATATTATCTAAGGCTTTCACTGCTACAATATTTTCTGTTTAACCCTTTCAACCCTACAGCCCTCTGTAAAGATTACTGATTACATATGCAAACAGTGTAGACCCTGATCAGAGGGCTCCTATAGGAGCCCTCTGATCAGGGTCTTCACTGTTTGATGTTTCCGTTGATTTTTGTTGCCATACCTAAAAGGTAACCCTAGACTGGTTCAAAAGAATTGTACAAGAAGAGTCCAAAAGGAGTATAAATACCCACAAGAAATATTTAGGTTTGAAAGGGTTCAAATTGTTGTCTGCTGTTTCTCTAAACATAATGGGACATTTTTACAGAAAAAAACCCTCACAATGACAAGTGCCAAACAGCTTCAATCCAGCTCAGACCCTGTGCTATGCAGGATCTGATCTGGATTCAAGCTGTTTGCAAATGAAAGCCAATTTCCCTCCCCATATCAACTCCCTCCAAACAACACACATAATTGTTGTCTCCTGTTGGGTGTCATTGTCAAAAGGGAGCACTGTATTTAACAAATCCAACATTTTCTCATTCATTTCAGCATCAAATTCTATGGTGTCACTACTCGTTAGAATGGTCTCTTGTAGTGACACCATAGGATTTAACCCTTTACCTGATAGCCTATTTCTATTACTTAAGATAGGTGACTACTTAAAGCAGGTTGAAAGTAAAGCAGAATGCGCCTTAGGGCGCATTCTGCTTTACTTTCAGCCTGCTTTAAGCTATCATTTGCTATAATATAGAAAATATTCCCTATAATACATATTCATTACTGATTAAATCGGAACTATTTTCTTCAGCGGATGAATAAATCATATCCGCTAAAAGGCGCTTCTATTGGGGAAAGGGTTAATTCCGAAATAAAGATTTTAGTTTTTGACATACTACCCTTACTTATAGCTCTGTCTGAAGTCTTTAATTGTGATCAGTGCTGAGATTATAAAAGTATATAATGTCTATAGCCCTTTTCTCCTTCATGCCTTCACCAAACCCTATGTTGTGTCTACTCATTAGAATGATCCATATTAGTCACATCATAGGATTTGGTGCAGACCTCAGGAATACGTCCCACTATCTGAAGTCCTTGATTGTAATACAGTCGAACTTCGATATCTCGAACTTTGAACTATGGGTATGTTAGACTTAATCGAACATGAAATAATGTAATTCATGTGTGGAAATATTGGTTAGTTCGAGTTAAGCAAGTTCGAGATATCGAAGTTTGACTGTATTGAGATTTTATTGTATTGTTCAGGGCTCCAGATAAGGGGGGCATTTCAAAAACTAAAATCTTTATTTCTTATTTAAACCCTATCGTGTCACTACTCATTAGAATCCTCTCTTCGAGAGGATTCTAATGAGTAGTAACACCATAGGATTTGATGCTGAAATAAGTGAGAAAATGATGAATTTGTTAGATTTACTCCCTCTTATCTGGAGCCCTGATTGTTCTAACAAGAGGGTTGCATCGTTTGCTCTGGTGAATTTCTTTGATAACACTAATGGACAAAGCAGTGAAAATTCTATCTAATATTTATAACTTACAAATTAACCCTTTCAACACTCAAAACCGGTATAGTCTGAAAAGATCTGCAAACAGTTTGGACCCAGATCAGGCCCCACTAAATGTGTGGCCTGATCTGGGTCCAAATTGTTTGTCATTCAGATTTTGTTTCTGTTTATATAGAAGAGTCAGTTTCGGAATTTTAGCAGACTAGCTTTTCAGCAGATGTTTTGTTTTTCATTGTGAAAAAGAGATCAACCCTTATCATGCTAAATTGTTGTCTGCTTAAAATAAATATACATGACTGTATATTGTCTGCAAAAAAAACAAGGGCCACTATGGCCCTAAATCGCTCACCTGGTAACCATGTAACCATGTACACCGTGTGACCTAGTTTTATGCCGGGCATGACCCTCATTCTAACTTGACCTCGATTTCAATGAGACAAACATTTTGTTCAAGTTTCATGAAGATTCAATGAATTTTGTAGTCTCTAGAGTGTTAATGAGGTTTTTGGATGATTTGACCTAGTGACCTAGTTTTGACAAGACATAAGCCACATTTGAACTTGACCTATATTTCATTGAGGCAAACCTTTTCATCAAGTTTTATAATGATCAAATGAAATTTGTAGTATCTAGAGTGTTAATAAGGTTTTTCTATGATTCGACCTAGTGACCTAGTTTTTGACCGGACATGACCCACATTTTAACTTGACCTAGATTTCATTGAGGCAAACATTTTGATGAAGTTTCATGAAGATCCAATGAAAGTTGTAGTCTCTAGAGTGTTAACAAGGTTTTTCGAAGATTTTACCTAGTGACCTAGTTTTTGACCGGACATGACCCACATTCGAACTTGGCCTAGATTATATTGAGGCAATCATATTGATGAAGTTTTATAAAGATCCAATGAAATTTGTAGCCTCTAGAGTGTTAACAAGGTTTTTCGATAATTTGACCTAGTGACCTAGTTTTTGACCGGACATGACCCACATTCGAACTTGACCTAGATTTCATTAAGGCAAACATTTTGACGAAGTTTCATGAAGATCCAATGAAATCTGTAGTTTCTAGAGTGTTAACAAGGTTTTTCGAAGTTTTGACCTAGTGACCTAGTTTTTGACCGGCCATGACCCACATTCGAACTTGGCCTAGATTTCATTGAGGCAATCATATTGATGAAGTTTCATGAAGATCCAATAAAATTTGTAGCCTCTAGAGTGTTAACAAGGTTTTTCGATAATTTGACCTAGTGACCTAGTTTTTGACCGGACCTGACCCACATTCGAACTTGACCTAGATTTCATTTAGGCAAACATTGTGACCAAGTTTCATCAAGATCCAATGAGATTTGAACCTGCTAGAGTGTTAACAAACAATTGTGAACGGACGGACGGACGGACAGACAACGGACGACGGACATCCAGCGATCCTAAAAGCTCACCTTGGCACTACGTGCCAGGTGAGCTAAAAATCAAAATAAGTTTTAATCGTTTTTTATCTGAAGAATAGCTGAATATGAGTGACAACCAGTATGGATCAAGATCAGATGCCACATTGCACAAATGTTAGGCAAGTCATGCTTAGCATGATTAGGGTTAAGAACAAAAGCAGATGAAGACATGTGATCTCTTAAAGCAGGTTGAAATAAAGCATAACATTATACCTTTGGGTGATTACCTTGTTATGACCTGACCAAATGGGTGATAAGCCATGTGTTTCTCTCTGTGGGGCTCATGCGGGGCTCATGCGGGGCATGAAGCCGATAAAATTATGCTGAGTATGGTTATTACAAACAAATACAAAATATATGGGTTTCTTTAACAAAATACAAACTAAGCTCATAAAATATTAATAATAAGACAATTTAATTAATAAGAGCATCCATGGTGTTTAAAGTATAGTCATTATTTAACCCATTACTCCATAAATATGCCTTTTAACATGTTCATTTTATTCCTCTACTGAAGTAAACAGTTATCCTAGCAGATGGTAGCTAAAAGCAAGCTCAAATTAAAGTAGAATGCTCCTTACTTTCTACCTGCTTTAAGCACCAAATCTGTCTTCAGTATTGTTATTAAGCTATACAAGAGGCAAAGGGTTACATAATTAACCCTTAGCCCGCCAAATAAATTGTCGTCTGCTATATTTCTCGTCTGCTTCAAGTTTCAAAGTGCTTCAAAGTTGCTCAAAATTGCTGAAAATGTTGTCCGAGTGTCAAACAGCTTGGATCCGGATGAGACGCTGAGTTACCTGGCGTCATCCGGATCCAAGCTGTTTGCATATGGAGCTATAGTCGTGAATGGCAGACTAAGGGTTAATAGGTTAGAATTACCTAGCCATTTGTCTTTAACCAATAAACCAAAAGTCTTTTCCTAGTTTTGAAGAATTGGTGACCAGTTAAAGCAGGTTGAAAGTAAAGCAGAATGTGCCTTATGGCACATTCTGCTTTACTTTCAATTTGTTTTAATCGAATATCTGCTAGGATATAGAAAATATTTATTATGGTACATGTTCATGACTTTATAAATTGGAACTTTTCTCTTCAGAGGAAGAATAAATTAAATGCACTAAAAGGTGATTCTCTATGCGGTTAAAGGTTTATAGGACAACATTATGTTGTTTTTAAAATCCTTTTTGCATGGTATGTTGTTGAGCACAGGTTTGACTGTACAACAGGGCTCCAGATAAGGAGAGTATTTCACAAACTAAAATCTTTATTTCTGCATTAAACCCTATGGTGTCACTACTCATTAAAATCTTCTTGATGAGACGATTCTAATGAGTAGTAGCACCATAGGATTTTGTGCTGAAATGAGTGAGAAAATGTTGGATTTGTTCTGTTCATTCCTTCTTATCTGGAGCGCTGGTACAGTATGGTAGAATCACTCTGTCACTGTCAAATAGAAGGGGGGCAGCCAACAATAATTAACCCATTCAACGCGAAAAACATGTCCTCTGCTTTGTGCATACAAATACCGTCTCCTGCAGAAAATTCTTCAAAAACACTCACTCATTCTTCTTACAAATTTTCGCAGAAATATAACCCTAATGACAAACAGTCTGGATCCTGATCAGGCCCCACATGTTGTGGGGCCTGAGACTGTTTGTAAAGGTGGATATATATTCCTTCCCACCACTGGAAGGGTTAAAGAGGACAGAGCGATAATTCTTCATCTATTAGGCTGACCCATCTACTACTCTCACATAAATAACCCTGCCAAATATCTGTATACAGTTCCAACCTCTCTTAACCCATTACCCCATAGCCTGTTTCTAGTTTATGAAGACAGGTGACCACTTAAAGCAAGTTGAAAGTAAAGCAGAATGCGCCTAAAGGCGCATTCTGCTTTACGTTCAGCCTGCTTTAAGCTATTATCTGCTAGGATATAGAAAATATTTCTAATGATACAAATTCATGACTGTATAAATTGGAACTATTTTACTAAGCGCAGGAATAAATTAAAGGCGTAAAAAGGCGTATTTATGGGGTAATGGGTTCTTTTTATACAGTCATAAGTATGTATGTAAATATGTATCAAGAGAAATATGTTCTATATTCCAGCAAATGCTAGCTTAAAGCAGACTGAAAGTAAAGCAGAATGCGCCTTTAGGCACATTCTGCTTTACTTTCAGCCTGCTATAAGTGGTCACCTGTTTAGAAACAGGCTATGGGGTAATGGGTTAAGGTAGTATGCCTCTAATGTAATAGGGACAATGTCTGGTCAATATCAGTACTCTTCATACAGCAATCAGCCATTCTCGTGCACAACATTGACCCAATGGAGGCAGTGACCATGCAAGCAAGCCGTTCTTGCCAAGAAAACATACATAACTAAAGTAAATAATGAAAGATACCAGTCTTGTTACCAAATATTCAATTAGGATGGCCAAACAGTATGGGTTAGAAACTTTTTGCAATCATTAATAAAAACAAGAGGGCCATGGCCCTAAATTCGCTCACCTGAGGACATTGAAGTTTGTACCTAAGTTGACTGGGCAAGACAACATTTTAATATACATGTAGCTATAAATGGAGTTATCTTCCGGACAAGAAAACATGACAAAAGTGAATTTTGTTGCCAAGCTGATGACCCTTATCCATGACACATCCTCTTATCAAGCTATTTCCATTTCCGGTAAATGATAATTATTTCACTAGCGTCAGCAGAACTTGAGTTATTTTCCTGACAATAAAATATGACAAAGGGGAAAAACAAAATATTGCTGCCCTTGTGCATGGCATTTTCTCTCATCAGTTTCTTTCCATACATAAAATTTCATTACAATAGCATCAGTAGAACTGGAGTTGTCTTCTTGACAAGAAAATATCACAAAGGGAAATAACTAAAACAAGAGCCCCATGGGGCATATGTCGCTCACCTGAGAATAGCTGTACATCAAAATGGAGATAATGATTTAAGTCCAGGACGGGGTCATTTTTTACCCGAGGGGCATAATTTGAACAATCTTGATAGAGGACCTGTAGATGATGCTATGTTCCAAATATCTAAGATCAGGGTACTAGGGTTCTAGACAAGAAGATTTTTTTTAAGTTTCCATTGAAAAAATCTATTTTTAGCTCCTGTGACCTACATATGCAACAGACTGGAACCATTTGAACAAAATAGATAAAGGACATCTAGAAGTAACACCATGCCGAATATCAAAGCTCTGGCTATATTAGCTTCAGAAAAGAAGACGTATGAAAACTGTGACCCCCGGAGTGGGGCTAATTTTGACCCCAGGGGCATAATTTGTACAAACTTGATAGAGGACCTGTAGATGATATGCAATCGACCAGAACCATTTGAACCTTATTGGTATAGGACATCTAAAAGTGTCACCAAGCCAGATATCAAAGCTCTGGCCATATTAGTTTCAGAGGAGAAGACATTTGAAAATTTCACTATATAACTCTATGTTAAACTGTGACCCCCTGGGCGGGGCCAATTTTGACCCCAGGGGCATAGTTTGTAGTTTGATAGAGGACCTGTAGATGATGCTATGTGACAAATGTCTAAGATCTGGCCCTTGTAGTTTCAGACAAGAAGATTTTTTAAGATTTCCTTATTTTTTCACTTGCTTGCCATGGCAACCAGAGTTCTACATTGTTTTTAATTCTTTGAACAATTTTGAAAGAACTTGACCCAAGGAACATTCGTGTAAAGTTTGGTTGAAATCTTTTCAGCGGTATATGAGGAGATGTCATTTGAAGCAATTGTTAAAGACAACAATGACTGTATAAAGTGAAATATTTTCTTCTGTGGAAGAATAAATTAAAGACATAAAAAAGAATATGTATGGGTTAATAGGTTAATAAATATCATTATTTACATTTTCTAAATATAAGAAACTATATGTAAATGAGTGGCAAATAGTTTGGATCCAGATTAGAAGCAGCATTATGTGGCATCTGACCTGGATCCATACTGTTTATGGCCAAGAATTAATTGTGGACTGATAGACAGAAAGATAAACAAACAAACAAAACACAAACAAACAAACAGACAGACCAAAAGTAATATGCCTCGAACTAAGTTGTGCTTGAGCATAAAATAGCAGACATCACTTTCATTTCTGTTATGTATCTCAGTGACCTGAGTTCAGAGCTAGCTATGGGTCAGTTATGCAATTTGAGACGGTCTCAGAGAGAAATGACTATTATTATGCTGAACTGTTGTCTGCTCCAAATGTTTGTATGTGAAATATGTAAAAAATAATAACTTATATTTTCTAAATATAAGAAAATATGTAAATGAGTGGCAAATAGTTTAGATCCAGATTAGATGCAGCATTATGTGGCATCTGACCTGGATCCAAACTGTTTGCAAAAATGTTGCATTTAGTATAAGGGTAGCTTCTTAGCCTGGAAGATACAATGCGTCTGTATAAAACGGATCATTAGAGAGTTTTTACTGTCAGACCTGCATCAAAAAGCACTGATATGGCCAGGGTTGAGTCAAATTTGATCCTAGGGTTTTGATTTTTTACAATTTTGAAAGTGATTTAGTAGAAGATACTATTCATGCAATATCTAAGGTGTGGGAACAGTGGTTTTTTACAAAAAACTTGTTTAAAGTTTTTCACTTTTTTTAAATAAATTTCAATAAGTAGTCCACTTTAAAGTTTCATTTTAACAATTTCTGTAGAGAAGCATCCAAGGAACACCGTGAGCAAATTAGTTTTTTCCTCAGACTCGCGGTTTCAGAGGAGTTGTCGCTTGAAGTAAATTTGAACGGACGAACAGACAGACAGACGGACAGACGGACGACGGACGGCGGGCGATCACAACAGCTCACCTTGAGCCTTCGGCTCAGGTGAGCTAAAAACAATGATGTCAGAGTTATGGCCTTTGCAAATGGCACTTCCTCTCATTAGGCTCTTTCCAAATAGGCAATTTCATTTTACCCATTACCCCATAGCCTGTTTCTAGTTTTGAAAATAGGTGGCCACCTATGGCAGGTTGAAAGTAAAGCAGAATGGGTCTTAATGCACACTTTGCTTTACTTTCAAACTGTTTAAGCTACCATCTACTAGGATATAGAAACTTATTTCGCATCTTACATTTTCATGACTGTTTAAAGGGGAATTATTTTCTTAAGTGGAGGAATAAATCAAAGGCCTAAAAATGCACATTTATGGGGTAATGGGTTAACAAAGGTCAGTATTTATTGGGGGAAAGGGTTGAATCCTGGACAAGAAAAAATGACAAAACATACAGATAACTGTGACAAAACCAATATTAAACATATGTATAAATATGGCATAAGACATAATTACATAACTGTCAGTGGATCACTTCCAGATCCTGTTTCTCTAAGTATGAAGCAGACTGAACCATTTCTAAACTTTAGCAGACAACATGTTCAGTTCTGTTGGCCTGATCACTGAGGTCAAATATTATGCAAGAGTACCGTAGCATTTGCAGCTGCTAGGGGCTTACCCTTACCAGACTGAAATGATGTCTGCTAAATACCTACTGTATGTGAAAAATGTACACTTTTTTTTTTTTTTTTTTTTTTTTTTTGCAAATATTGGCTATTTGCCCATAGTATATTAAGGGTAACTCAGGTAAATACAGTTCTGCTTAAATCAAAAATACTAGTGAAACCTGCCTAGAGCAGCACTTAAACTGTGCAGGGTGGTGTCAAATGTGACCCTAGGGATTTCATTTTAACAAACTATAGAGGGATCCACCAGGAGATTCTACTGTACAAATATCAAAGCTTAGGGCCTAGTAGTTTTGGGCAAGAAGATTTTTAAAGTTTTTTGCTTTTTTGCTTTTTCAAGCAGAGTTTGTGCTTTTTTTCCTTTCATTTGAACAACTTCTGTAGAGAAGCATCCAAGGAACATCATGAGCAGTTTGAACTCTCCCTACAATCGGGCGGGTTCAGAGGAGCTGTCGTTTGAAGTAAATGTGAACGGACAGACGGACGGACGGACAGATGGACAGACGGACAGACGTACTACGGACGGTGAGCGGTCACAATAGCTCACCTTGAGCCTTTGGCTCAGGTGAGCTAATAAAGTCAAAACCTCATTATGAACAATTCTGTAGCGTGTTCAGTAAAGAAATCGATGGCCGTTGATGGCCATCGATTGCGAGTAGGCTAGCGGTCTGAAAT
Source organism: Gari tellinella (assembly GCA_922989275.2). Classification (NCBI taxonomy): domain Eukaryota; kingdom Metazoa; phylum Mollusca; class Bivalvia; order Cardiida; family Psammobiidae; genus Gari; species Gari tellinella. The sequence goes on along the minus strand of OV277869.1, from coordinate 45,608,826 downwards.
ACAGTGGAGAAAACGTAATTCTTTTGTTCAAACATAAACTTATAGCAATGAAATATAGAAAATGACAACATTTTGACAATTCAGACTACCAGTTTTAATCTGAGTGGTAAACAGTTTGGAGCCTGACCAGACGCTGGGTTACTACTTTAGAAAATTAATATCCTATATACAATTCAATCCCTCTACAATTATCACTACCAACAAGACTAATTATTCATTCTCAAGACATGAGCTTGCTTAAAGCAGGAAGTAAATAAAGCAGAAAGCTTCTAAGGACTTTCACCTTGCTTTAAGCAGCTACCTACATAGACTACAAACAATCAACATAATATTGAATGATCTAAAGAGTGTGGTTTTACGGTACATCAAAACTGTATTAAGCTGCTACTGAATGAAGAAGAATGATAATCTTTAAATACACGTGACTATACTTAATGCAGGATAATAGTAATGCAAGAGATTCCTATAGAAGCTTTCTTCATTACTATTGTCCTGCATTAAGCTGTCACCTACCTTAACTCTTTCCTCCCTGAAACTTTAAATGGACAATTCCAGTTTCCAATTTAGTCTAGTCCTTTTCTGACTTTTAAGGGTTGTTTTTGTCAATGTTTTGCATTATGACAAACAGTGAAGACCCTGATCAGAGGGCTCCTTTCGGAGCCCTCTGATCTGGGTCTTCACTGTTTGCACAGGACAAGTAAACTATTCACATGTACACTGTTTGAAAAGGACGCCTATATGCGGGACTAGGGTTCAAAGGGTTAAGCTAACATCTGGAAAGACAAGAGGACAGTTCCATCTGTTTTATGTTCAGGACATCCTAGTTGGGGACTAATAAGTGTAGAAATAATTACTGACTTTTAAGGGTTGTTTTTGTCAATGTTTTGCATTATTACAAACAGTGAAGACCCTGATCAGAGGGCTCCTTTCGGAGCCCTCTGATCTGGGTCTTCACTGTTTGCACAGGACAAGTAAACTATTCACATGTACACTGTTTGAAAATGATGCCTATATGCGGGACTAGGGTTCAAAGGGTTAAGGACTTCATGTACTAATATAATTATATTGTAATGGTAGCTAAATATAGGTTTTACAGTACTTGCCTTGTGATTGCCATGTATGGTGTAATCCAACACTTCCATGAAATCAAATAAAACATGTCAAAATCACTAAACGAACTGGGAAAAGGCGATCTGAATCTCAAGTTTCAACAGTCCACGGTCATCAAACCATAAACTTTACAAACACAAAAACTTCGATTACTTTCTATTAGCAGTGTTTGTAAACATAAGGTTGTTTGCAATTAACCCTTTCCCCATTATATTGTTTGCAGTTTTGAAGACAGCTGACCCCTTAAAGCATTCTGCTATACTTTCAGCATGCTTTAACCCTTTGAACCCTAGTCCCGCATATTGGCGTGCTTTGCAAACATTGTAAATGTGAATAGTACACTTGTCCTATGCAAACAGTGAAGACCCAGATCAGAGGGCTCCTAGGAGCCCTCTGATCAGGGTCTTCATTATTTGTCATAAGGCCAAACATTGACAAATACTACCCTCAAAAGTCAGAAATGGACCAGACTTAAATGGAAACTGGAATTGTCCATTTAAAGTTTCAGGGAGGAAAGAGTTAAGCTACCATCTGCTAAGATAAAGAAAGTATCCCTATGGTACATATTCATGACTGTATAAAGTGGAACTATTTTCCTCAGTGGAGGAATAAATCAAAGGCATAAAAAGACATATTTATGGAATAAGGGGTTAAGTGATCTGCAAATTGACAAAATTGTCTGACATGTGGTGAAGGTTTCTAGTGTACATGTGTTCATTAATTTGCCATATTTGAAATGATTACATAACCCAATTATGCCTATTTATTCTTAACCCTTAGCCTGCCACTCACGCCTTGCTTCATATGCAAACAGCTTGGATCCGGATGAGACGCCGAGTAACTCGGCGTCTCATCCGGATCCAAGCTGTTTGACACTCGGACAACATTTTCAGCAATTTTGAGCAACTTTGAAGCACTTTGAAACTTGAAGCAGACGAGAAATATAGCAGACGACAATTTATTTGGCGGGCTAAGGGTTAATAACACATTCTGTTAAGTTTTATTGTTCCAGGTTGGAATATTCCATAGGTTAGTGGTGCTCCCAATGGGAGACAAAAATGGTGTGGGTTGTTCGGAGGGAGTGGTTATAGGGAGGGAAATTGGCATACATTTGCAAACAGCTTGCACCCAGATCAGATACCACGTAACCCGGGGTTTGATCTGAAATCAATCTGTTTGTCACTCACCATTAAAAACAATTGTCAAAATGTCTGTGATGTCACTTTGAGAAAATCAGCGGACGACAATTTTAAGCAGACAATATTTCAGCAGTACAAGCGTAAGACGTAATTGTCCTGTGAAATGAACTGTGGTAATGGCCGTTAGGAGGGAGTCATTGTTGGGAGGGTCGTTGTAGAGAGGGAGCGCTGTATATATAAAGACATTTGGTCTACTTTGTCCACCTTTACATTTTGCATTTCTTTTGTCCTGCCATTAGCGGCTATCTGTCTGTGGCCTAGTGGAATAGTCACTGTGACTTACATCACTAAGCTTCTCACCGCTGTGGGTGAAAATCCTGGTCAAATTTTACATGTGGAAAAGTCTTCAAATTGTAGATTTGTGCCTAAAACAGTGCATAAAAGGCTTCTGGGGTCTGCCTCCACCTGTAAATTACCTGACGTCTTGATATGACTGAAATGCTGTTAAAAGGGATGTAAAATCATAACAACTCCAGATCTATGAAAAATCTCATACAAGTAGACCAGTATTTATTAAACTACCAAGAATTCCAAGTAGACTGCTTCATGTTTCAGTAACAAAAAGATCCACAAGGGAACGTAATAACCCACAGGATTTACTTAGTGTTTAAAGAGTTGAGCTTAGTCAGGTCGAATTTGGCAGGGCTTATGAGTTTAACCCTTTACCTGATAGCCTATTATACATGACTACTTAAAGCAGGTTGAAAGTGCAGGAGAATGCGCCTTAAGGCGCATTCTGCTGCACTTTCAACCTGCTTTAAGCTATCACATGCTAGAATACATAAAAAATTCCCTATAATAAATATTCATGACTGATTAAATTGGAACTATGTTCTTCAGCGGAGGAATAAATCATATTCGCTAAAAGGCGCTTCTATTGAGGTAAGGGTTAACATGACTCAAGCCTTCCATGTATTTCAACTCCTTCATGATCACTTAGTAGATAAAGTGGGGAGCAATGTTTAGTCTCCAGTTTCTGTCATCAACACAACTCTTCACATGCCAGCATCCAGGGTTACATATATCTAAACACCGAAAAAAATACTGTCTGCACCGAAAACTACCATTCCATGTTGTAACCCTTTACCCTATAGCTTTTTGATAGTATTGAAGATTATACTTAAAGCAGTTTAATTTAGGTAAAGCAGAATGTGTCTAAAATTATTTAACACAAGAACTTTAAGAGAAGTATCAACACGTTTTGAAAAATAAATATTGCTGACATCAACACAATCATGTACCTGTAACAAGGGGCACTATGGCCCTTTATCCCTCACCTGGTACAACATGTAAAAATTGACCTATAGTGACCTAGATTTTGACCCGACATGACCCACATTCAATTGTGGCCTAGATTTTAATGAGGTAAAAATTCTGAACAACTTACATCAAGATCAAATGAGAAATGTACCTTCTAAAGTGTTAACAATGTATTTTCATGATTTGACCTAGAGACCTAATTTTTGACCTGACATGACCCACATTCAAACATGACCTACTGTAGATAGTAATAAATAAGGCAAACATTTTGACCAAGTTTCATGAAGATCTAATGAGATTTGTAGCCTCTAGAGATTTTACAAGGTTCATCTCTGATTTGACCTAGTGACCTTGTTTTTGACCGGAAATTGATGACCCATATTTAATTTTTGATCTAGAAATCAATAAGGTTAACATTTGACCAAGTTTCATGACAATTGGGTGAGATTTGCAGCCTCTAGAGTGTTAACAAGGTTTTTCTATGAGTTGACCTACTGACCTAGTTTTTTACCCGACACAACCCACATTCGAGCTTGACCTAGATTTCATGAAGACAAACATTATCATGAAGTTTTATGAAGATCGAATGCAATTTGTAGCCGCTAGAGTGTTAACGAATAATTGTGGACGGACGGACAGACAAAGGATGCCAGACATCCAGCGATCCTAATAGCTCACCTTGGCACTTTGTACCAGATGAGCTAAAAGGAACTAAAGTAACATGTAACCCTTCACTACATTGGAAAAAGTGCAAATGACCTATATTCAACAGCATTGAATGCTCAAAGGAAGATTAAAGAAAAGAAGAAACCTCCTATAGCATATTTCAGTCCTAAGGTGCTTCAAGCATTGTGTTAACTTCAGTTACCTGTAAAAACCCATGATCAACAGCAATGTTCATTTTTCACAAGATGAGAGTTGTCTAATATATTGCAGTCTTTGATAAGTTTTTCCATCACACTGAAATCCCTTCAGGCTGTGCTGGCTCAGACCTTCGCATTTACTCTTTCAATACTTAACCCTCATCCTGCGACGATATCATCTGCTTCGAAATTGTCGTCTGCAAAAATTAAGAAAATTTAGATTCATACATTTTTAAAGTAAAGAAACCTAAAGACGAGTGTCAAACAGTTTGGATTCAGATCAGACGCCGCGTTACGCGGCGTCTGATCTGAATCTAAACTGTTTGCAAAAATCAACAAAGTCGCGACCAGCAGGCAAAGGGTTAATAAATGTCTCTGCTTTAAAAAATCTGTCTCTGCTTCAAATTAAACAAAAATTACCATACCAATAACTCTGTATACTTTTGAAAATACTCTCCAAGTGAAATGCAGTTTGGATTCTGATCAGATGTAGCATTACGTGATATCTTATCTGTAGAACCCAAACCAATTATTAAACAGAGTTCATATAATTGGCTCCAGCACTTTAAGAATTATTTGATAGAGCCTTTGAGAGATTACCTCAGAACACATGCATGCAAATAGATACACCCTTTCCAATTCCAGTTAATTGTCAGCTGCTTAAATGTCGTCTGCAACAATTGCGGAAATTAAATCCAATTTAAAAATGAATTTCACAGAAACAGAACCTGAGTGGCAAACAGTTTGGATCAAGATCAGGCCCCACATTAGTGGGGCCTGATCTGGATCCAAACTGTTTGCAACAGTTTAATGAACTTGTCTCCCAGAATGCAATGGGGTTAACACCCAGCTTTCAGCCAGCGGGAGCCCATTCCATTACCATGATGGTATCTGCTTCTTGCCATGCAGTTTGGAAAAATAGACGAAAATTACACAAAAACGGCATGCTAGGGTTTTCTATCACTGAATTTCCAAAATCAATCCATGCCTACTTGTAAAGTCTGATACTCAAACACTGTAATGCCCCTGTACTATCCGAATTACGGACGATTCGTCAAAGTGTAAACTCGTCAAAAAGGCAATATATAGTAGTGGCAAAAGACGATTCGTCAAAAAGGATTTTGTGTTGCGGTATATACTAACCTGTTAAATAATTATATATATAGTAATACTTTTTTGTTAAATGTATAGGTTTATATCGGTAAAATTTGTAATTATAGAGAAGTTGATATGGATTTTCTAGCATTTAAAGTTGTAACATAACAATTACTACATGTATATTTAAATATATGTAAGATGAATATTGATGCCGATTTGTCCAAATAAAATTAAACATTTACCATAATAGGGGGACTTTTCAATGTATTATATTGAGTTTACATTTTATTTAGTGTTTAAGCATAACTGATTTACAGAGAAAGTTTTAGCTTAAATCAGGACTAAAGAAATGCAGAAATCAGTCATGCCCTCGCCCATACCACGAATGAATAAGCTTATTCATTCGTTCCCATACATCAGAATATAAATCATGATTGCATACATTAAGCAATATTAACTTCTTTTAGAATATTCCGTGCCTTATCCTTGATAGAATGTGTTATTTAAAATCATTTAAAAAATTGAGTCTGGGTATATATAATATATGGTTTAGACCCTGATCTAATGCTAAAATTAACACAGAAGCAATGCTTTAATAAGAAACGATAGATCTTTAGCGCCACGTGCAGGTGACTTTAATTGGCTGTGCATTGTTGTTTATCTGGTGCGAAAAGTTGATTGGCAATTACTCGACCTGTTATATCTGCACTGGTATTAAACTGTTAAAACAACAAACCGATTGATGCAATCATCATAGGCATACGTACACTGGAATGTATTTTGCTCAGTGATCACACATGTGTCGAACAGTTTGGATACTGATAAAAACTTATATGAAAGCGCGAAGCCTTATGCTCATGGCCTACGCTGTTTGACAGTTAATTTGCACCATAATATTAATATGTAGATTATAAACATTTAATTTGTTAACAGTAAAGACCCGAACCAAAGGGCTCACGACAGTGTTTGATTTCTCTATAGATTAATACATTTTTTGTCATTTTGCACGATTTTACTGTGTACCTTATAGCTGCATGATAGCGCCGAAGCCTTATGTTCAGGGTCTACATTGTTTTAAATGAAAAATAAATACGAAAGACTCGAGCAGGAAACGTAACACAAACAATACACCCACCTCTCAAGTAGAACACACACACACAGTCATACCACAACAAACACACAAACACACGCAATACCATTCCTTCATCTACACACTAAATAGAAAACAACACGCAAGACAAACATAAAGCTAAGTGAATATAGGAGCCCGCCTTGGTACGGTCAGTATCAATCAATAATTAATTATAAATTAATCAACCATTAACAACCACTGGGGGTTAAACCTGGGTTTAGGGGCGCCCAACCTCACTCTTATCTCCTATATTCACATATAAAGACAAACAGTGTACATAAAATATAAACCCTGTTCCAAAACCTTACAATCAAAAAGACCGCCCTTACTGATCGAAAATATTAGAAAAGATCAGTTTATATATTAATACTATCCCTATCTGGAATATCGTTATATTTATTGTATAATTAAATCAATCAGAGACATACAGAGACTCTCTATCTCCTATATTCTCATATAAAGACAAACAGTGTACATAAAATATAACTACTCTCTGTATGTCTCTGAATCAATATACAAAAACCTTTTTGACGAGTTGACTACCCTTTTGTACTATAATTCCTTTTTGACGAGTTGACTACCCCTTTTGTACAATAATTCCTTTTTGACGAGTTTGCACTTTGACGAATTGTCCATCACCCTACTATCCACCCCTTTTCCCTGCTTGTTACATTTTCAATGCTTTTGACAGATGGCTGCTTAAAGGAGACTTTAAATTATGTCCCTTTATCTCATAGATTGTTTTCAATGTTGAAGATAGTTGATTGCATAAAGCTTGACAAGTGACAAACATTTTGAATCCAGATCAGAAACGGCAGCATCTGATCTGGGTTCAAACAATGTGCACTCTAAGGGTAGTAATATTCCCTCCCTATAACAACTCCCTCCAATAACACACACAATATTTGCATCCATTGGATGTTATTGAACAGAGAGAGCACTGTACCTTCCTTATGTCTAAATCAAACCCTGTGATTATGGTAAGTCATCGAAATCACCTCAAATTCAAAGAGACAATTCTAAAGATAAGTCACATCATAACATTGAGTGAAGACATAAAGGAAATAAATGTGTTGAAATTATTTTATTTCCCACTCTTATCTGGAGCCATGCATTGCTTGCCATTATTAAGAGAGAACATTAAGTTGTGTATAATCATTCTAAATAGTGCAGAACCTGATAACATATCAGAAGGACCGTTATCTGGAGATTGAGGCAACACAATATCTCTAAAAGACCTTGAATTGTTTTGCAATTCCTAAAGCTCAAGATAAGAGCAAGTAAACTGAATATTTTCTAACATTTTCTCCTTGAAGTTGATATGTCTGCACAAAAGCCTATGCCATGACTTATTTGATTGTCACAAAGAGACAATTCTGATATTTTATTTTTATTATTTAGTCACATCATACTAAAGTTTAAACTTTATTTCTTTTATATCGATTATGTACAAGCTACATTAATAAATCAGTTTCGATGGCTCAATGGTGGCATATTTGGTCATTTCTGTGGGAGGAAAACCGGAGTGCCCGGAGAAAACCCACATGTTCGGATGGGTGACCAATGTACCCTCTCACATACTGCTCCGACCCAGGATCGAATTCTAGACCGCATTGGTGAGAAGAGGGTGCGCTATCCAAACACCCAATATACTAAGGAATTGGTTGAAACATTATTAAAGGATGTCAGTTACTTTGAAAATTTGATACACACCTCATCTAAAGCTCTCAATAATTCAATATTTGTAGAGGGAAATAATGTCTTGCGCTTTTTGTTCTTTTTAAAGCATTACTCCATAAATACACCTGTTTATGCCTTTAATTCATTCCTACACTAAAGAAAAGAGTTCCATAATACATAGTCATGTAACATAAACAAATATTTTCTATATGCTAGCAGATGGTAGCTTAAAGCAGGCTGAAAGTATAGCAGAATGCTCCTTAAGGCCCATTCTGCTTTACTTTCAACCTGCTTTAAGTGGTCAGCTGTCTTCAAAACTGAAAACAAGGGTTAAGAATGAATTAAAACAAAGGATAAATACAAAATGTCAGTGCTCCAGATAAGAGGGAGTAACCTGAAACAAATTCAATATTTTCTCACTTATGTCAGCACCAAATCCTATGGTGTCACTACTCATTAGAATCCTCTCGAGACGATTCTAATGAGTAGTGACACCATAGGATTTAATGCAGAAATAAAGATTTTTTTTTTGATTTTTTTTTAAATACTCCCCTTATCTGGAGCCCTGATTAATGTGTTGAGGTTTAACCAATAATGAGTAATGACACCATATGATTTAATGCAGAAAATAAAGATTTAAGTTTATGAAATACTCCCCTTATCTGGAGCCCTGAGTAATGTGTTGAGGTTTATCCAATAAACACTTATGTCTGTTCCATAACTGCAATATAAAGGTCGATACTTCAGATTACAAAGGCACATAGACATCTGTCCCACTTGAAATAAGGTGCAAAAAAATCATCTAATGTCTGAGCTGTTCAATCAATTCATAGTAGTACTTATACAGGGCTCCAGATAAGAGGGGGTAAATAGAACAAATCCAACATTTTCTCACTCATTTCAACACCAAATCCTTTGGTGTTACTACTCATTAGCATCGTCTCTTCGAGATGATACTAATGAGTAGTGACACCATAGGGTTTAATGCAGAAATAAAGATTTTAGTTTTTGAAATACTCGGCTTATCTGGAGCCCTGCTTATAGTGTATTAATGCAGCAGACTCAAGGTGAGAAGGAGAAAACTTATAATTTTTTAACATTTTTACATTCTTTTTCCATTGTGACGCCATCAAAAACATCAATATACCAGTACATTTGTAATTATGTTATTTAAAGCACCATAGAAACTCACGACCCCTAGAATGGCAGTTTGATGCCTTACCACTAGACCACAGTCCCCTGCATGATGCTCGATATATAGGATCTGTCACATGTCAATGAGACAAGATGATCTAAATGGAGTCTAGAATTGAAATGTTATTAAGCCAGCTTAATAACTTTTCTATTCTAGGGGAGGTTCAGATCAGCTCGTCTCAAAGATCAACGGGTGATAGATTCTTTTTCTCACATAACCAACGATTTTTAGCTATTCTTTAAAGCAATAGGCCTTTCTTGGAATCCAAGTGATATAATCAAGCCTTTATAAATAGTGATGTTATAGTGATGTCATCAACTTGATCTCACACATGTTGGAGGCAAGGATATTCACAACCATTGTTTGTTATAGAATTTATTGAAAACAGGGGTAGTTATGTGAGAAATATGTGATTTGCACATAATTATTATGGCTATGTGGTAAAGAGTTAAACAATCACCTGTCTTAAACACTGAACACAAGAAGGAAAACTTTAAGGAAAGTTGAATGATAGTTAAGCATTATCAGCTTCTAAAGTACTTTTCAGCTCTAAGTTAAATTTATCTTACTTTAAAAGCAGTCATCTGTCTGAAACACTGAAACACAATCGGGTTTATTTCTCTTGTACAAATTGTAACTTGATTTTAGCAGCACGATGCACTAAGCTAGCCATTATCTACACCTACCATCTGGGAAACCTGACAAATTGAGCCACACTGATTCAATTATGGGGATTTTTCATGAGCAACAAAGCATGCCTGTGTATTATCTGGTACAGCATGCAACAACTCTATCCATCTGCCTGCCTGCCTGCCTGCCAGGGCTCCAGATTAGGGGGGGGGGGGGGGGTATTCCAAAAACTAAAATTTTTATTTTTCAATTAAACCCTATGGTGTCACTACTCATTAGAATCGTCTCTTCGAGATGATTCTAATGAGTAGTAACATCATAGGATTTGGTGGTAAAATAAGTGAGAAAGTGTTGGATTTGTTCAATTTACCCCCTCTTATCTGGAGCCCTGCTGCCTGCCTGCCTTTCTTACATACAGAGATAAAAGTCTTAAACATTAAACATGCTGAAGTCGAAACCAAGACAATCTTTCCAAACAATTAATGCGGCGTCTCATCTGGATCCAAATTGTTTGATACTCTGACTCAGTTTTAAAACTTTTCGTTTTAGAAAAATTTAGTTTTAAATCAGTAGCAGATTACTTACTTTTGCAGAGGACGTTATTTCTAAATTTTCAAAGAGTTCAAAACTGGGAATGTCAATAGTGAAGTCTGTTACAATCTAGTCCACAAGAGATACTGTGTTCTTGGCATAGGACTTCTTTTAGAGCAAGTGATTTCCTTGAAAGCAATCATCACAAAATTTGCATGCAGTCATAGCATCTGATTCTCAGTAACGAAACTACAGTAAAACTTCTATATTATGACCACTAAAGTGTGTTAATTGTAAGGTGTTTTTATGACAGATGATTGCTTAAAGCAAGGTGACAGTAAAACAGAAAGCTCATGAAGGAGCTTTCTCTTTTGCTGTTACCTTGCTTTAAGCTGTTTCCTGTCTTTTTTCAATACAATCAAATATTCTTCATTGTAATGGTCGTAATAGTGAGGTTTTACTGTAACATAATTCAAATCTCAAACATGAGCTGCATTTCTACTGCTAAATTTCTTTTTCTCCACTTAATCATATGTTGCGACTATTTATTAGAAGAATCGTCTCTGCGACTAATTATTAGAAGAATCGTCTCTGAGACAATTCTTATGAGTTATATAGCTCTTTATTACAAACAGTGCAGACACTGATCAGAGGGGTTAAGAGCCCTCTGATCTAGGTCTACACTTCTTGTATAGGACAAGTGTACTCTCTGCAGGTACACCATTTGCAAAGGATGAGTATGCTCGTCACCAGAGCTTCACTTTATCAACTATGTCATTCCATGACATACATATACATTGTATATAGGTTAAAATAATTGTATATCCCATGACTCCAAGCCCAATAGATTTATTCCACAAGACAAAAACTATCAATATTCGCTAGGGTTTATAAATAATTTTGCTCTGATGAATGAAATGCCCATTGCAAGGGAATCCGACACCCATGAAGCCATCAATAACATTAAATACAGTACTACATCTCCAGAACGACACAACATATTTCCTATTGCTGGCCTTTAATTCATTAATCCCAGACTCTTCTCATGGACAATTCCAGTTTCCATTCAACTCTTTCAACACCATGGATCTGTTTAAAAATTTAATCATAACATTTGCAAACAGTGTAGACCCAGATCAGAGAGCTCCTATAGGAGCCCTCTGATCAGGGTATACACAGTTTGCCATTTAGAGCAGTATTTATCAAATTACCCAGAATTCCAATTAGCTTGGTTCATGTTTTGGTAATTAAAAACCTAATAACCCACAAGAGTTACTTAAGAGTTAAGTCAAGATCATTTTATTTCATTCGAATATTTATGGTTGATTTTAACAATATAATGCAAAGGTCAAACAGTGTGCAGATTCTGATAAGGGGGATCCTATAGGAGCCCTCTGCTCAGGGTCTACGCTGTTTGCATAAGACAATTTAACTCTTGTAAGTACATTGTTTACAAATGATGTGTGTACTTAACTTTTACCCCATAGTCTGCTTCTAGATTTAAAGAAACATAAAACTTATCACATAACCAGTAGATACACATTTTTTTACGCCTTATTCCTCCACGGAAGAAAATAGTTCCAATTTATACAGTCAGGAATATGTACCATAACAAATATTTTCTATATTCTAGCAGATGGTAGCTTTACCCATTACCCCATAAATACACCCTTTTTATGCCTCTTATTTATTCCTTTAAAGAAAATAGTTCCACTTTATACAGTCATGAAATTTAATAATGATCAAGAATACATATTTTCTTTATTCTAGCAGAGGGTAGCTTAAAGCAAGTTGGAAGTAAAGCAGATTGCACCTTAAGGTGCATTCTGCTTAACTTTCAACTTGCTTACAGTAGTCATCAATCTTCAAAACTAGAAACATGCTATGGGGTAATGGGTTAAAGCAGGATGGAAACTAGTAAAGCAGAATGCACCTTAAGAGATGATTCTGCTTTACTTTCAACCTGCTCTAAGTGGTCGCCTGTATTTCCAATACTTGAAACAGAGTGAGACTATGGAGAAAAGAGTTAAAACAAGTTGAAAATAGAGCAGAATGCTCCTTCAGGAGGATTCTGCTTTACTTTCAAATTGCTTTAATATTCTATCTGGAAACATACTGAAAATTCTTTCTAAAAACATACTGAAAATGCTTTCTATGTTCAGGTGATGATTACTTTCGTTAGTGTAGAAATAATGAGAAGCATAACAAGGCATATTAACCCATTACCCCATAAATACGCCTTTTTACGCCTCTACTTTATTCTTTCAATGAAGAAAACAGTTCCACTTTATACAGGCATGGATACGTATAATAAGAATTAGTTTCTAAATTATAGCAGATGGTAGCTTAAAGCAGGCTGAAAGTAAAGCAGAATGTGCCTTAAGGCACATTCTGCTTTCCTTTCAACCTGCTTTAAGTTGTCACCTATCTTCAATACTAGAAACAGGCTATAGGGTAATGGGTTAATGGAGTAATAAGTTAACCCTTTGAACCCTAGTCCCGCATATAGTCATCCTTTTCAAACAGTATACATGTGAAATGTGCATTTGTCCTATGCAAACAGTGAAAACCCAGATAAGAGGGCTCCCTCCTTACGGAGCCCTCTGATCTGGGTCTTCACTGTTTGTTGTAATGCAAAACATTGACTAAATCAGCCCTTAAAAGTCAGAAATGGACTTGACTAAAATGGAAACTGGGATTGTCCATTTGAAGGTTTCAGGGAGGAAAGAGTGAAGTAGCCACCAGTCAAAAGTTATGAATAGTTTCCTATGTATATAAAGACAGGGAAGAAGCACATGTAAAGGCACTTCTAGGAGGGATAGGTAAGGCATGAGCAGGCATATCTATTGAGATGTAAAAATATTGCCAATCCATTGACCCTTATCTTCTTTGTGTAGAGCTTCTGCCTCAAGATTATCATCAGCAAATTGTAATAATAATTGTAATTTTAATAGACAATAATGAAAACTATAAAGTTCAAATACAGTTTGGATTCTGCATCAAATGTGCAGGATCCAAACTGCTTATAAAATAAATGCAAGGCATGTGTCTTATTGCAAGCTAAGTGTTAGCACTTCCTATATGATAAAATCATATCTGATACAGGCTTATCAGTCATCATATCTGACCAGCATCCACACATCTGGGCACTTTGTTACAGTGGAGAAAACGTTATTCTTTCCCAATAAACGTGTTTACGCCAAATCTAGTACTTCCAATGCAAACAGTTTAGATCAGGCGTTAAACTGTTTACCATAAAAGTTAAAATCAACATTCAGACTTGTAAAAATGTTGTAATTTTCTCCATTTTACTGTGATGCGTTTGCGTTCTTTTGCGTTTAAACGGGAAAGAATAACGGGTTCTCCATTGTAGTAACCTTTACTCATGTATGTACAACACTTTCCACTCTTAGGTTGTTTTCAGTTTGTAACCAATAGCCAAATTATTATCTCTAAAGCCAATCACCTATAATTCCTATAGGAATTTTCAGCTTATCTGTAACATCTTGCTTTAACCCAATTCTCCAAACATACACCTTTTAACACCTTTACTTTATTCCTCCACTAAAGTAAATAGTTCCAATTCATACACTCATGAAAATGAACGGTAAGACATATTTTCTAAATTCTAGCAGATAATGGCTTAAAGCAGGCTGAAAGTAAAGCAGAATGCGCTTTATGGCGCATTATGCTTTACTTTCAACAGGCTTTAAGTGGTCAAGTGTCTTCAAAACTAGAAACAGACTATGAGGTAAAGGGTCTAAAGACTTGTGATAAATTTAAGCAGGATGACGGGGAAAAAAACAAACCTTCAGTAAATCTCTGTTTTACTTTAATCTTGCTTTTCAGCAGACACGTAGCTAGACTGGCTTCAGTCCTTGTAATTTTAACTTATTATTTCCCCCTTTTTTCCATACAGACTTGTCTTTTCCTATCTTCAATTACATCTGTGCCGGACCCTGTGGCAGGAGTAAGGCAACAGTGGTACATATTGAAAACGGAATACATAAAAAAAAAAATTATTTATCAGACAAGTAGCTAGTCTAACACGTAGCTTATACACCAAAAGCAATGTTTCCTTTGAGCGGTCGAAGTCAGCAATTATCAACAATTTTGTGAGATATGTATCAATAGCAGATAATATCTATAACCCTTTCCTCAACACATGATAGGGCCTCAGATAAGACAGAGTAAACTGAACATATTCAATACTTTCTTCTTGTTTGAACACCAAATCCTATGGTGTAATCAACTCCTGATAGAGCTGCAGATAGACGGAAGTAAACTGAACATATTCAATACTTTCTTCTTGTTTGAACACCAAATCCTATGGTGTAATCAACTCCTGATAGAGCTGCAGATAGAAGGAAGTAAACTTAACAAATCCAATACTTTCTTCTTGTTTGAACACCAAATCTTATGGTGTTACTGCTCATTAGAATCGTCTCAAAGAGACGATTCTAATGAGTTGTGACACCATAGGGTTTAATGCAAAAATACAGATTTTAATTTCTGAAATTCTCACCTTATCTGGAGCTCTGATCTCTCTTGCTTTACTTTCTCTTTGCTTTGAACAGCCACCTGTCTTAACCCTTCCCCTCATCATAGCGTGATTCAAGTTTTGAGGAAAGGTGACCACTTACAGCAAGTTTGAGGTAAAACAGAATGCACCTTAAGGAATATTCTGCTTATAAGTACTTTCAGCTATCTTTATGCTATCATCTGCTATAGGATACAGAAAATGTTCATGTTGCATATTCATGACTGTGTAGCACATTGTTACAATTTTCTTCAATGAAGGAATAATTTACAGGTGTAAAAAGGTGTGTTCATCGGAGAAAAAGGATTAAACATTGAAAACGAGAGAATTGGATTAAAGATGAAGATTTATCAAAAACGTAGCTATCAGATTGCATAATATCAGAAAATAGTGTTGACCCAGATCAAAATCAAACCTAGCTCATACTCTTATTAAAATCTGTACTGTATTTTACAAAGATTTTTTTTTTTTTTTAAAATCCTTCCATTTATTTCTCGACATAAATTTTGGTGTACAGCAATATTGAAGCTGACTGCATGTATCCCCTCTATATCATGGGTTACGGGTTTTGACAACACATGGAAGCAAGGATTATGCTTGAACTATGTTTCCTACGATACTACCCATCAAACATTGAAGGTTTGGCAGCTTTTCAAAGCCACTTTGTAAGAGATTAATTCTGAGTAAATATAGGCCCACTATATACCTCTCTGTCTCAGAAAGAGAGATATACAGAGAGAGGGGGGGGCTTATATACAGGTCTAACCCATTACTCCATGTATACACATTTCTATGCCTTTAACCCTTTACTCCATAGCCTGTTTCTAGTACTGAATATAGGTGTCCACTTAAAGCAGGTTGAAAGTAAAGCAGAATGCGCCCTAAGCGCATTCTGCTTTACTTTCAGCCTGCTTTAAGCTATAATCTGCTATAATATAGAAAATATTTCGTATAATACATATTTTTGACTGTATAAATTGGAACTATTTTCTTCAGCGAACGAATAAAAGGCGCTTCTATGGGGGAAAGGGTTAACTCATTACCCCCTAGTATTGAAGATAGTTAACCACATAGAGCAGGTTAAAAGTAAAGCAGAATGTGCTCTAAGGCACATTCTGCTTTACTTTCAGCATGCTTTAAGCTGTTATCTGCTTGGATATAGAAAATATTTCTTATGATACATAATTATTCATGACTGTATAAAAGGGAACTATTTTCTTTCATGGAGGACTTAATTATATACACAGGCCTTAACCTGTTACCCCTTAAATACTCCTTTAACATTTTCCTCTACTTAAGAAAATAGTTCAAATTTATACAGCCATGAATAAAATTTTTATATCATATGAATTTTTTTTTTTATTCTATCAGATGGTAGCTTAAAGCAGGCTGAAAGTAAAGCAGAATGCGCCTCAAGGTGCATTCTTCTTTACTTTCAACATGCTTTAAGTGGTCACCTGGCTTCTAAATTAGAAACAAGCTATGGAGTAATGGGTTAACCCATTACTCCACATATACACCTTTTATGCATTTTATTCATTCCTTCATGGAAAATAGTTGCACATTTATTATACAGTCATGAATGAGCAACATCAGAAATATTTACTATATCCTAGCAGATGGCCAGTAGCTGATGATTATGCACCATACCAAATATTTCATATTTCCTAGTAGCAGCTAGATCTATTATGATTAACTTCTAAAACTTTTTGATTTCACACACAAACATATTGAAAGCTTTACCTTTGGGAGCTTTCGCCTGTGTACTACAGGCTTTTTGAAAGTTGGTTGAAAAAGCCTGTAGTACACAGGCGAAAGCTCCCAAAGGTAAAGCTTTCAATATGTTTGTGTGTGAAATCAAAAAGTTTTAGAAGTTAATCATAATGAACAATACCACACAGTTGAATTTCCACAAGAATTTAAGCAGCTAGATCTAGTTTAAAATAGGGCTGAAAGTAAAGCAGAAAACCCCTTAAGGCACATTCTGCTTTACTTTCAACCTGATTTAATTGGTAACTATCTTCAACACTAGAAACAGGCTATGGAGTCAAGAGTTAAACGGCTCTTTACAATTTAACAATAAAAACCAGCCATCTTTTTAAAGTGTCACAATTCATACAAATACAGTTAAATCTCTATTATGACCATTAAATTGTGTTAATTATTAGGCGTTAAGAACAGGTGACTGCTTAAATCAAGGTGATAGTAAAACAGAAAGCTCCTGTAGGAGCTTTCTGTTTGACTGTCACCTTGCTTTAAGCTGTCATCTGTCCTTTATACACTAAACTAGCCTTCTTTCTAGTGTCTGTAATAGAGAGGTTTTACTGTTGTCCCTTACCAAACAAAACAAGCTTACCTTGACACCCGTATAATCCAAAAGTCCATAAAGGGTCTTTGTTTTGGTCAGACCAAAGGAAATATAAACAACACATTTTGTTTAACCAATAACTAATAACCCCTCTCTAGTTTTGAATACAGGTGACCACTTAAAGCAAGCAGGTTTTAAGTAAAGCAGAATATGCCTTAAAGTAAAGCAGAATTCAACTTAGGGTAAGACACATTCTGCTTAAATTTCAGCCAGCTCTAAGCTACCATCTGCTAGGATAAGGATTTTCTTATGGTGCAATGATTCATGAATGTATACAGTGAAATGATTTCCCTCATTTGAGGAATTATAAATTAAAGAAGTAAAAAGGTGTATTTATGGAGTAATGGATTAAACTTATTCAGCATGAGAATGGTTTCAACACTAAGTAACTCTTGTGGGTTATTAGGTCCCCTTGTGGAGCATTTTAGTTACCAAAACACGAACCTTTAGCAAACAGTGTAGACCCAGATCAGAGGGCTCCTATAGGAGCCCTCTGATCTGGGTACACACTGTTTGCAAATGTAATGAGTATACATGTATGCTAAACAAGTCCATGGTGTTGAAAGAGTTAATTAAGTCAAAGAACAAATACTGCTCAACACATGCCTAAAACTCAAAATTGTTTACAGTTTGTGGGTTATAAGGTTTCCTTATGGATCATTTTAGTTAACAAAACATGGACCTTCAGCAAACAGTGTAGAACCAGATCATGGGGTGGGTCTACACTGTTTACAAATGTAATGAGTGTATTTTAAACAGGTCCATGGTGTTGAAAGAGGTAAGTCCAAAGAACAGTGTTGCTCATTACATACCTTAAACTCAAAATTGTTTACACTTTAGTAGTTCTTTACACAGTCTATGTATCACAATTATTTCTTCCACATTTTCATAGAATAACCTAGTTTTCCATGGTAATAAAATCACTTTTATTTATTTAACCTGATTTGCAAAAAGTAGAGAAGAAAAAACGCCTTACCTTTCAGCTGAATCACCTGTATAGTTTTCCTCTTACTAATATCATACAAATCCAATCCTTTACACACAGTCTATATGTCTGCCTGCAACGTATCCGTATAGTTAATCTTTCCCAATCTGCAAAAGTTGTAATAAAATCCTGTATTAGAACAATCTGCTTAGATCTTCATCTAAGATGCCAACTTATGACTAGGGGAAAACACAATAAAATTGCTCCACTTAAGCCCGGAGTTGCCGGTTGCAAGCAAGCGAATGATGTATTGAGATAAACTTTGTTCCTGAAATCCCATGAATATTACCTCCTAATTCCAAGCCTCCACCCAGAACATATCCAGAAATAATAACAAGTAAGCTCTCCTGAATATATGCCCCTAAGGTTATACATAGACACAGTCATACATGTGTGAAGCAGCCACTGATAAGGCCAACCCAAGATACATAGGTAGTTTTAACCCTTAACCCATTACCCAATAGCCTGTTTCTAGTTTTGAAGACATGTGACTACTTAAAACAGGTAGAAAGTAAAGCAGAATGCGCCTTAAAGCTACCAACTGCCAGAATGTAGAAAATATTTCTAATAATACATATTCATGATGGTATAAATTGGGACCAATTTCTTAAGTGGATGACTAAATTGAAAGCGTAAAAAGGCGTATTTATGGATTAATGCGTAAATGGGTTAAGGCACATTCTGCTTTATTTTCAGCCTGCTTGAATCTAAGCTACCAAATTCTAGAATATAGAAAACATTTCTTATGATACATAACTATTCATGACTGTATAAAATGGGACTATTTTCTTTAGTGGAGATATAAATTGAATGTGCTAAAAGGCGTTTCTATGGGGGGAAAGGATTAAAGCACAAATTCTGCTTTATTTTCAGCTTGCTTTTAGCTACCAACTGTTTTTTTCTTCCACTGAAGAAATTAATTGTCTATAACTAAGGTGCATTCTGCTTTACTTTCAACCTACTGTAAGTGGTCACCTGTCTTCAATATTAGAAACAAGCTATGGGGTAATGGGTTAAACGCAGGTGAAAATCAGTCTTGAAAACATGTGGCAGGACAAAGGTATCTTTCTGTTTTACTTTTGACAAGCAATAAGCCCCTTATACTTTATAAGTATGGCTGCTAATCAAATGGTTGGCAATACACAACCATTCCATCATGGAGATGTCTTGATCCTTTAAAACTTCATAATATGCCTTTCTAAACCTTTAATTTATTCTTCCACTAAAGAATATACAAAAAGTCATGTAGTTCTAACAAGCACCAGGAGAATCATATTTTCTATCCTTGCAGATGGTAGCTTAAAGCAGGCTGAAAGTAAAGCAGAATGTGCGGCAAGCCACTTTCTGCTTTACTTTCCACCTCCTTTAAGTAGACAGGTCAAGAGTGTGTCTTGAAAACCAGAAACAGGCTATGGGGTAACAGATGAATACGGGACAAAAGTAATGCAGCATTCTGCATTACTTTTGTCCTGCATTAAGTACCAAGCACTCCCATAATTTTTTTTCTACAGTCACTTAATTTCAAAGGTTCACTGTATTTTAGCATACCTTCTACAAACAATGTAGACCCTATTCACAATGTCTAACTCATTACCCCATAGCCTGTTTCTTGTTTTGAAAAAAGGTGACCACTTAAAGCAGGTTGAAAGTAAAGCAGAATGTGCCTCAAGGCACATTCTGCTTTACTTTCAGCCTGCTTAAAGCTACCATCTACTAGAAAATATTTCTTCTGATAAATATTCAAAATTGTATAATTTGGAACTATTTTTGTCAGTGAAGGAATAAATTAGAGGCGTAAAAAGGCGTATTTATGGGGTAATGGGCTAAGCACTGCTCACAGAACAGCCCTAACTGTTTACTGGTCTGCTAGGTCTAAGTCCAGAATACTTCCTGATGCCACAGCTTGAAACTTGATATTACACTACAAACAATGTTAATTTCAGAATCTCAGAATCTGAAATTGAGACCGTAACTGTCATAGCATGTGCAGCACAAGATCGGCAGCTTGTATACCAATCTCAGTTTACCTGGTGAAGCCAAGATTATACTCATGCTCTAGTGATTTTCAATGGTTATTTCTAACCAAACTATCAAATATAAAGGTAGGGTCTCACACGAGAAGCTTCAATGGTTCTCTGCTAGCGACATGTCAATAAGATCCATGATTTTAGCAAGGAAATTGTCTGGCAAAGCGTTATGATCGAAAGGTCGCCAGGAGATGTCTTTAAACCATAGGCAGGATATAAGGAGAAAATGTTGGAAAACTTGAATTTATTCCCTGTTATCTGGAGCCCTGATATTGCAACTACTCATAAGAATTTGTCTCAAAGAGAAGATTCTAATAAGTAGTGACACCATAGGGTTTAATACAGAAATAAACCATTTTCTAACTCATTTCAGCACCAAATCCTATGGTATTACTACTCATTAGAATCGTCTCGAAGAGACGATTCTAATGAGTAGTGACACCATAGGATTTAATGCAGAAATAAAGATTTCAGTTTTTGAAATACTCCTCTTATCTAGAGCTCTGCGGGTATAGTAACAACATAGGGTTCAGTGTAGGCATAAAGAGGAGAACTGCCTCTTATCTTTATAATCCCTGTGTCTTGATAAATAGCCTGTTTGATATATCTGCTCTATAGATGTTCCATACCATGTGACAAAATACCACATTCCTTAAGACATAACAAGGATTTCTTGTCTGGTTATAAATAATTAATTTCACAAACATGGGACAGCCAAAGTTAGACTAAATAAGGGCTTACATGACTTTCAACACATTTTTTCCAACTAATTTCCCTCATCCTTTGCATGCAGAAAACAATTACATCAAAATGTAAAGGCTGCTAATACAGAAGTCACACGCATTTCTGCTAACCTGCATTAACTTATTCTTCAGAGATGTTTTCACAATTTAACCCTTTACTCCATAGATACTCATTTTAACACATTTAATTTATTCCACCACTGGAGAAAATAGTAGCTTAAAGCAGGCTGAAAGTAAAGCTGAATATATGCGCCTTAAGGCACATTCTGCTTTACTTTCAAGCTGCTTTAAGCGGTCATTTACATTCAATACATGTACTAGAAACAGGCTGTGGAGTAAAAGGTTCAGAAAGGTTCTTGTTTAAAGCAGCCTGCTGTCAGGATGTAGGAAAAGTTTCCTACCATAACTATCAGCACATGATAGATCGAAGCATGAAATGGCATCTCTATGAGGAATATGTAAAGGCAAGAGGTGTTACAACGAGACATGTCTTATGGAATATCTATACTGTGTAAAAGACTTTGATCCGCTACCCCGTAGCCTGTTTCTAGTTAAACTTTTGAACAGAGGTGACCTCTTTAAGCAGGTTGAAAGTAAAGTAGAATGCTCCTTAATTATGGCGCATTCTGTTTAACTTTCAACCTGCTTTAAGTAAGAATCTGCTATGATAAGGCAAATATATTTCTTATGGTACATACTCATGACTGTATTATGAAAGTGAACTATTTTCCTTAGTGGAGGAATAAATTAAAGGTGTTAAAAGATGTTAATGAAATACATCGTGCTAACGACTTAAATCTAGAAATTTCCATTAGCTACGTGGATCCAGAAAAGGGGAGCCAAAAGGTAATTTTCAGTTGTCATTGGACACTGGGCTACTGTGTCCTAATTGTCTGCACTGTTTGTCATACTTGATATTAATAAATCGCTTGAAAGACAATGATAATTACTGGAATAGTCCATTTGAAAAGTCGGCATAGTAAGGGATTTAAAACACAGCATTGAGCAGATATTGACAATGATAATCATAATAATTGAAATTTTCAATTTTCAAAATAAACCAACACACTTCTGCAATGTATAGCCATGCATAATCAGTCTGAAACAGTTACCCCATAAATACGACTTTTATTCCTTTAATTTATTCCTCTCCTGAAGAAAATAGTTACAATTCATACTGTCATGAATATGTACCAAAAGAAATATTTTCTATATCCTAGCAGATTGCAGCTTAAAGCAGGCTGAAAGTAAAGCAGAATGTGCCTTAAGGCACATTCTGCTTTACTTTCAGCCTGCTTTAAGTGATCACCTATCTTCAAAACTAGAAACATTGCTATCGGGTAAAGGATTTAAACACTGCAGATATTGACAAATGATAATCCTGCTAATTGAAATTTTCAATTTCCCAAATGAACCCACTCACTTCTTCCAATGTACATGCAGCAATGCCTAATCTGTCTTAGAACACATTATACTCAATAGATACAACTTTTATGCCTTTAATTTATTCCTCCACTGAAGAAAATAGTTCCAATTCAATAGTTCCACTTCATATGCTATCATAAATATGTATCAAAATAAATATTTTCTATATCCTAGCAGATGGAAGCATGCTGGGAAATTGTTCCGTCTGTCAAACAGTTTGGATCCTGATGAGACGCTGCTTAACGCGGCATCTCATCTGGATCCAAACTGTTTGCAAAGGTAATCACTGTGGCACATATATCCGCCACTAGCATGCAAAGAGTTGAAGCAGTGAACACCTAGCTATCCTCCCAACTAGAAAAGTAAAGGATTATTAAACACTTCAGATATTGACAAATGATAATCCTGCTAATTAAAATTTTCAATTTTCCAAATGAACCCACACACGTCTTCCATGTACAGCAATGCCTAATCAGTCTTTGAACACATTTTCAATATTCAGCAAAAACATCTAGCGTGGATTGTATTTATTTCAATATCAATTAATTAAGACCAACAAATCCATTGATTCTGACAAACAGACTGGCTATTTGTTCTGGGTTTGGTCATACATATTGCCTTCTCTATCTTACTGGCCCAGACAACAGCTTCCTCTCTCACTAAGTCCAGATAATGAAAGGGGGTGCTTAAAATATCGAAATCCTTATGTCATCACCAAATACTATGTTTTATTATATGCCTTCGTATGATATTGAGCGTTTCTGCGTGTATCTGCACAGTAAAATCCAAGAGTCTGTAAGCCACCTTGTATCAGCCACTGTGTATTTTACTCTGACATCGCTTTTGGTTTAGCGTGACGTCATTTACGTACATGTACAAGTGCCGGGTCATTCTTTGTGACATACACACATTTTTGTTCTGCTTCAAATTACTAAAAGTTAGGATATAAAATGGTTAAAACAACTATTTAGTTATTTTGATCTGTATTCAAGGCATATAATAAACACATCACCAGTTGACAGTGCGCTACAGTGTGTTGCATTCAGCTTGAAACGTTTTTGCCTGAACAACCCATCAGTCTCCGCAAAGGCGTTCGTCAGATCAGCTATTACCAGCAAAAACGTCTCAAGCCAAATACATCACTCTGTATCGCACTGTCAACTGGTAATGTGTATTTATCTACTCATTACAATCATCTCTTAGCATTCGGTGGAGAAATAGAGAAAAGTATGTGTGTGTGTGTGTTTTTTAATTTCTGGAGCCCTGTTTGCTAAGTTTGCAGAATTTGATTGATCAGCTTTTATATTATAGAACAATAAATAACTCCAAAGCATGTTTCTAGTTTTGAAGACAGGTGACTCATTAAAATAGGTTGAGTGTAAAGCAGAATTTAGCAGAATTTACTTTTAAGTCTGCTTTAAGTACCATCTGCAAGAAAAGAGCCTTAAAGGAAATATTTCTTATGTTGCCCATTCATTATGGCCATTGAACAACCTAAGAACTATTTGTTATATTCTAGCTAATTGTAGCTTCATGAAGCAGGCTAAAGTGAAGCAGAATGTGCCTTAACAAATTTACCCCATAGACTGTTTCTAGTTTGGAAGACATCACTTAAGCAGGTTGAAAGTTAAGCAGAATGTGCCTTAAGGCACATTCTGCTTTACTTTCAGTCTGCTTTAAGCTATATTATTTTAGGTTACAGAACAATTTCTTATGGTACATATTCAAGACTGTATAAACTGAAACCATCTTCCTCAGTGGAGAAATAAATTAAAGGCTTAAAAATGTGTATTTATAGGGTAAGGGGTTAAGGCTCATTCTGCTTTACTTGGTGATTAAGATGAAGAAACAGGCTATGGGATAAGAGTTAACCCATTACCCAATAAATATGCCTTTTTACCGCTTTACTTTATTCTCCACTGAAGGTAATAGTTCCAATCTATAGTCTGTCATAAATAATTATGTTTCACTAAAAAAATATTTCTGTATGCTGGTAGCTAGTATATTAAAGCAGGCTGAAAGTAAAGCAGAATGTGCCTTCAGGCACATATTGCTTTACTTTCAACCTGCTTTAAGTGGTTACCTATCTTTTAAGTCCAAGAACCAAGCTATATGGGATAAATGTTTAAGAGATCACTATGTCCGTCTTTGGATTCAGGTTTTACAAATATTAATCTCGAATCAGGCAGCCAGTATCATAACAGAATGAGGTTTTAATAACAAAGATTGACTATACATGTATTAACTGCCCTGATGTCAGTAAAACACCTAATGCATTAAGCCTGCAGTTTTAATTAACGGTGAAAATGAGTTGTAATTAGGCTGTGTGTCTCAATTACAGGCCGTTATGAAATAGTTTTATAGCCTGCAGGTTCCATAGTAATATCCAAAGTCACTTTAGCCTCCATTATGATGGATCATCACTTATGTACAGGCAATCATTGATTGACAATTACCATACTGTATGTGTTTTGACGTTACATACTGCCTGTCTATATTTTTCTGTTATACAGATATACTTGTGTTAACCCATTACCCCATAAATACTCCTTTTTACGCTTTAAATTTATTTCTCCATCGAGGAAATTGTTCCAATTTATACAGTTAAGAATTATTTCCTTTTTTCTAGCACATGGTAGCTTAAAGTAGGCACTATAAAATACTTAAAATGAATACATTTGTACCAAAACAGTTATTCCACTTGCTTGTCAAACTTTCAACTAAGATGAATAGAGAGCTCTAAAAACACTTGGTTATCATACTTAATGCAAGACAACAGTCAGTACCCAAAACTTCTAAAGAAACTTTACTTCAGGAAAATCCATTTCTTTAAAACCCTATTACATATCTTTTTTATGCCAAGGGGTGAGCCATGGTCCCAATTCATATGCCATTCTGACGCACCTGGAGAACTGAATGGAGTGGGGGTAGGGAAAGGGTTTAAACATATATTGCCATGGACACAAAACCGTTGTCTTGGTGAACATGCATGTCATAGAATATAAATTCCTTCTAATCCTTGTAATACCACCAATTCCTCTAGCATGTAGCAGAAAAGATGCCAAATAACATGTGTTTCATACACACTACCGACAAACCTGCGATATATTGCCATATAATGCTGAATCAAGAACATCTCAAAATACAGGTAGCAGCTTAACACAGGAGCTTTCAGCATTACTTTTGTTCGCATAAAGCTGTTAGTGTAGTACTGTCTTACAATTATCATGATTCACCTTGTGTTTGATAGTAGGTGACCTAATAGGTTTTATTGTAAGTTTATGTTAGGGAGAGAGATTACATAAAGATCAGGACCAAATCTTGGCAAAAACGAGCACTTAGAAATGTGTATATCTACTGAAACATAACATACAAGTTCAGCCAAAAATTATGCTTAGAAGAATTGCTCATGCCTGGTAAGAAAAGGTATGGTATTTCTTAAGCCCTTTGCTCCCTGAAACCTAAAATGGACAATTCTAGTTTTCAATTTAGTCTAGTCCATATTTGACTTTTGAGGGTTGATTTTTACAACATTTGTCAAAATGACAAACAGTGTACACCCTGATCAGAGGGCTCCTAAAGAGCCCTCTGATCAGGGTCTACACTGTTTGCATATGACAAGTGTATTCCTTATGCTATTTGGAAATGACGCATATATGCGTGACAAGGGCTCAAAGAGTTAATTAGGCACATTATAATGCTGAAAGCTCATTAGGAGCTTTAAATAACACAAAATAAGATATGTGTTACCCTTCTAAAATTTTGTCAATACATATTATCAGTCCTTTTAGTAACAGCTTTGAATTCAAAACAAAAGTAATGCCGAAAGCTGCTAAATCATTTCTTTTGCTC